>CM039305.1:49546733-50095733 GCA_022316695.1 Camellia oleifera
TTAAAAAGTTATCACTATTCATAAAAAAAAAAAATAAAAAAATAATAAATTTACATATAAAAAAATACAACTCAACTTTTTGCTGAAATGATGGGCTATCCGCGTGATTGGTCTGTTGTACTAGTCTAGAAATGATTGCCTCCTTCGCGGGCAATCATTTAGACTGTGATGTTCGGCCCGTGGGGGCTATCACGGGTCACATTTTGATAATTTAAACCGTTGAATATGTAGAACTCATTGCTACTATACGCCTATTAAAATCACGTTGATCGGATATTGCTAACTATATGATCAAATCAGTTTTGTATAAAAAAAAAGAATGGTGTTATAGTTAACTGGTGAACAAAAACTATTCTGATCAATGTGATCTCGATATCCGATCAATGTGATTTTTTACAAACATATAATACTCGACGCATTCTATATATTGAACGGTTCAGATTATTAAAATGAGACTCATGGTGGGTCGTACGGGCCGAACAACACAATTCAAATAGTTGCCTGCGAAGAAGGTAATCATGTCCTTATCTCCTATACTCTGCCCAGAAAAAGATGCCGTACAACCTATTACACTTATTTCACCTATACACTTATTTATACAATTTTTATTATATATTTTTTCGTAAAAAGACAAAAAATTAATCCAAACATCCATCTTTTCTTCCTCAACTTTTTAGTCTAAAAAGACAAAAAGTACACTTATTTAAAATTCCCCAAACAACCCCTTAATTTGTAAAGTGGAATGCACTATAATGTCCTAAATGGTATTACGAAATATTTTAAGAACTATCAAATTTTATTGAAAAAGCATTACGGCTCCCCAGGTACATGTTGAGCAAAATACTCATATTTGGTGAAATTGATGAAGTAAAATAATCACTACAAATAAAATTGGGATTCTTTAACAATTTTTTCATCGTCTTAATTAATTTTTTTTTTTTTTTGTCAATCGGTAAGAAATTAATTATAAATAATCATTATAAAAAATAGTCCATAATATACAGAAATAAACACCTTAATACAACCCTCATAAGGAGAAATAATCAACATTTGTCTTTGGTTAATGTTGACTGCTGGCCTCCTAAACAGGAATGTACGCTATTGTATGTAGAAATTAACTTATAATAAAGTTATTAGTCAATTAGTCAAAAAGTTACTAAATTAGCCAAAAAGTCAATCACTCATACCAAAAAGTCAAAGATTCTCTTTTCTCTCTACTTTTTGCACATCTTTTCGTAATTAGCTAAAAAGTCATCCCAAACATACAAATTTTTTTTATCTACCTTTTTAGCCAAATAGCCAAAAAGTTACTAAATTAGCATGTTCCCAAACGAGGCCAAGAATTAATCAGCTTGTTCAGTTTTGGTTTCTAGAAAACACTTTTAAGAAAATTCTATTTTATTATTTTTCGTATTTTTTTTATTTTTCATGAATTTTTTTTAATAATTTAAGCAATTTTTTACTAATAATTTTTAGATACATCTAACATAAATACACTTAAACAATATAGTATTTGTGAAAAAAAATCTTTAAAAAATTCACTAAATACCAAAAATAGAACAAAAAATATGAAAATTCATTACATTTTTTTAAATAATTTTGTGTATTTATTAATTTTTTAAAATATTTTTTCACTAATATTTTACTATTTAGATACATCTAAGTAAGGTGCATTTAAAAAAGTAAAAAAATTTCTTAAAATTTTAAAAATATTCACTAAAAAAATAAAAAAATACGAAAAACAAAAAATTTAGGCCTTGTTTGGTTTGTTTTTGAGACAGTAATTTTGGAGAAATTTTTTAAAAATTTTGTTTGATTTAATGATTTTAGAATTTTTTTTCTAAAATCACTTTCTCTCTCCTACACATCAATCAATCACTTTTTCTCTATCCTCTCTCCTTCTCAATTACTACTTTTTTTCTCACACATATCAAATCATTCCAAACTTCTATACTCCAAAACTATTTCCAAAATGGACTGTGCTAGGGAGCTCGAAAACGAGCTCCCCCAAATCCCCCTAATTTCTTTTTTTTTTTTCGAAGCAGAGAAGGAGAAGAGAAGAAGAAGAGAAGGAAGGAGGAAGGAGGAGGAGAAGGAGGAGTGGACTGGAGGGGGCCATAATAGTGGGAGGAGGCGGAGGCGGGCCAGAGGCGACGGCGGAACTGCTGCTGCGACGATCGGACCTGGGCGACGGGCTGGGCGATCGGCGGCGACAGACTGGGCGACGATCTCTTCCCCTCTTCTTCTCTCTTTCTCTCTTCCCCTCTTCTTCTCTCTTTCTCTCCCTCTCCCTCTTCTGCGTTGCAGATCGAAAATGGAAAAAGGAAAAAAAAAAAAAAAAAGGCTAAAACGACGTCGTTTTGGCCATTAGGGGGATTCGGGGGAAAGAATTTCGAGGGACAAATCATTTTCCTTCCAAAATATACAACCAAACAAATAAAAAAGAATTTCTAAAATCTCTCCTCAAATTTTTTTTTAAAAAATTTATCTCCCAAAACCAAACCAAACACACCCTTAATTTTTAAAAACTGAATTCAAAAAATTGAAACCAAACACATTGAATATTTTCCAAACCGTTCACATTGATTATTATGGGATATAGAAGAATTAAATAGAGGATAACATCCTTAGATTTTTTTCCCCCAATAAAATTAAGAAAAAATTTGTGATACATTCAATCTAAAAAAGATACTTTTCTGCTATTGTAGACCTGTTATATAGAGAGATAAGTTTGTAAAATATCAACTCTAAAAAGGTTGTTTGTGACTATATTGTAATTATACCATGCAATATTGATATAAGGAGCCATTAATACTTTTTTGATCCAAAATCTCAGTAGTTGATATTTATGGTGCTTTGTCTACCAGTTATTATGTTCTCTCTAGAATAAGTACATAGGAAAATCAATGTCTTCAGTTGCTCTATTACAGTGTATATATAAAATGACTATATTTAATTTCATGAACAATTGTAGAAAAAACTTAAAGAGCGGGAAAAAGAAGCTATAGAAGATGGATCTGGCCCACTATCTGATGAGCAGTTTTCCATTGAGGTGTTTGGGTGTAAGTCTAGCTACATAAGTGGTTTAGGATGTGGTCCTAAGCCTAGTATAACAGCATCTGGTCGACGTACTTGTGCTGCTTTTGAGATAGAAAATGAGGAAACTAGAAGGGAGCTTGAAAAGCAACGGAGAATCAATGAGGAACTGAATGCAAGAGTGCACAACTTGGAGTCTAATAGTGTGGAGGTCAATGCCAAGATTGATATTGTGCTGCAACAAATTAGTCAGGGAGGTTTTACTTCTGATTTACCATCATAGTAAGTACCTTTTGCTTTAGATAGATCTGTCATATTTATAACTTTAGTGTGGTTGTTATTTAGAACATTTGATTATGATATTGTGCTTGGATTATGATAACTTTATTGTGTTGATTCTAGGTGACTCACTTTCTTGTTGTGTTGATTCTTATTATAGCTCACTACTACTCCAAGTACATTGAGATAACGTCTTGTTTCATTACTTGTAACTTATTTGATTATGAATGACTATTGTGCTTGGATTATGATAACCTTATTGTGTTGATTCTAGGTGACTCACTTTCTTGTTGTGTTGATTCTTATTATAGCTCACTACTACTCCAAGTACACTGAGATAACGTGTTGTTTCATTACTTTTAACTTATTTGATTATGAATGACTATTGATTATTTAATGAGGTTATGTTGTGTTAATTCTTATTATTTGATTCTTCTTTTTGAATTTTTAGTTGCAAGGATGTCCAAAGGGTGTCACACCTAAGTACAATTTGAAGCCTCTTGTGCCAAGGCTGTCTGATATAAAGCCTGATATCGATGTTGTGAAAATGCTTTTTTAGAGATTCTCTTTGAAGAAACTGTTGCTATTCTTCATTTGAACTGTTACTATTTTGATTTGAATTTGGAAACTTTCAATTTTAATTTTTGTAAAATTTTATTTTCTATATACTCATCATGGTTTGGGAATAGAGTGCCTTTGATGTGTGGATATCAATTTTTTAAATATGATTGGATGACATTTAATTTTGTGCATTTTTAGCTATGAGATTAAATGATTACAAAATTCTCAACTTTGATTTTTAGCGACAAAAATGTGTTATAGAGAAAGTTATATGTCTTTTAGCGACCAAATATCATTGTCGTTAAAAATGTCATTATTTTGTTTTTCGTGACCAAATTGGGACATTTTATGATGAAGTATTAGTGACCAAATGTTTAGTCTTGTAAAATAAAACATTTTGTGACAATATAAAATTGGTTGCTCATTGTCATTTTCAGCGACACTTTCCAAAATTCATTGCTAAAGACTTTTCTAGACGCACTTTTAGTGATTTTTTTAGTGATGAAATTAATTTTGTCACAAAAACCATTTAGAGACCAAAAAGTTTTAGGGACCAAAATAATTGGTCGCCAAAAGTCTTATATGTTGTAGTGGCATTAGATTCAGTGGATATTTTTTGTTAGTGAAAGGTCTATCATTTATGAAATAGTTTGGTGAAAAGTTATTTTGTTATTTTGAGAGGACATTTTGTTTCCAATTTACCCCTTAATTTATTTGTTGATTTTTTTTTGACTATCTGTTTAGATTTATATCTATTTGTTCGAATTACTTTCTATCTGCTAATTTTTTTAACTACCTGTTTAAATTTTTATCTATCTATTGAATTTTTTTTCCTTATTTGTTCAATTTTTTCCCTATCTGTTCAAAATTTGTGGGTTTCTCTTTATTTGTTTGAAATCTATGGGTTTCTCTGTTGTTCTTTCTCCATATTTGTTGAAAATTTTCACCACCAACACTCAAATATAATGCAGTACATATACACAGATATATAAATACATATCTGTTTAATTTTTTATTTTTATCTATCTATTCACTAAAATAGATGGCTCTATTCTCTTCATCGTCTCTACTAACTCTCTCTCCACTCTATTTTTAGATCTCTAAATCACAACAAACACCAAATCAAACACCTACAAACCAAATCAAACACATATAAAGTCTCAGATGCAATGAATTAGAGAAATCAAAATTGAAAAGAAAAGAAAAGATGATGTGACAAGTATATCTCTGTGAGTGTTGTGTTACTGTATACAATACAAATATAATGAGAATGAAAAAAAAAAGCTCAAAGCAACCTTTACTCTATTTTTTTCTCCTTTAACTGCCACCACCATCTTCACACACACACACACATACACACAAACACACACACACACAAACACAAACACATACACAGAGGTTACCATTATCGAGCTACACATATTACTTTTATCGTCTTTGACCACCAATGCTACCATTAACGAATCACCTTTATCGAAGGTAAAGAAGATCGGTGACTCTCTCTCTCTCTTTACAAACTTCTAAGATTTGGTCTCTAATCTGTTACAAATCTGGATCAGAGATGATGGAAACCGATCAGCACTAGTCCATATTCTAGTCTCAAGCTCCCATTTCTTAAATCCATCACCACTTTGCCGCCGTAGCTTTCTCCTTCTCCATCATCTCTTTGTCTCTCCTTACTTTCTCTCTCTATACAAGTAAGGTTGGGCATAGGGTTATCTGAACCGCACAACCTGTCTACTCTGAACCGATCTACATACAAATAGGTGGTTTCATAAACACAATACGAGCGAATGTGGTTTGGAATATGACATTATTGCTATAACGCCCCAAATTTTTAGCCCAAATGATAATATAACAATTATGGCTCTTTCAAGAAAAACTGAATATAAATCTCTAAACTTACATTACATGATACAATAGTTGTTCATGCAACAATATATTAATCCAATAACAAGTAAATAAACAAATAAATACCCCCAAGGGTTTACAAGTTTCCAAGGTTTGAGCTTGGATATACAAAAGGGTTATTCAAACCCACACACATACAACCCTTGGCTTACACACAGAGTCACAGCAATATGAGAGTCTCGTACTCTCAACACACATTTTCTCGCCTTTAGTTAGGCGGCATCACCACATCTTTTCCTGCACAAAAATCCCGTAGGGTGAGTATAAAGCCTAGCAGGAAATCCTTAACAAAGTATATACATTTTATACAAGTCTCAAGAGATGAAATGCATATGCCATGCTATGTCCCTTTTTGAAGATAAATCACATTTTCATCTTTTGAAAACCATCAGGCTCAATGATGTCATGTAATTTCAATTGTTCAAAACTTAACAATTTATTTCAAGGACGGTAAATATGACTCTGGTAATCCCTAGGTCGGTGTCTGCAAGTAGACTATACAAGTATTACCAAATTGTCATTTTTACCGGTATTAACAGGAAGGCTCGACACCTATCCTTTCACCCTGGACTCTCATGCCAACTTATTCAATATCATCTACACCACCTATCAAGACTTACCAACATATTTACCCCAAAACCATTTCATGAAAACTTGTTTCTCAACATTCTTTTCTCAATGCAAGTTTTCAAATCAACTTTAAAAATTTAATGTAATCAAATGAATTGTTATGCCACTAACACAAGATGAATATAAATACTTTTATTCCAATTCATCATCCAAGGAATAACTCAATTCCCTTTTCTCAAATATCCTCAACAATTAGTCATTTCAAGATTATTTCAACTTTTTGAACAATAATTTCCAAAATGAACAACAACTCTCGTATTCCTTAAAATTCATCATTTATATAAATATAAATAAGAAAATTTTCAAACATCCATTTATTTTGAAACACAAAATAAATACAACAATAACATTCATGGATTTTCAATCTCTTAAAAAAAATCTCCAAATTCTAGGTTTTCTCACCAAAACTATACAACTCAAATCTTTTAAAAGAAAACTTTCCAAAATCATATTTTTTTTAATCAACAAAGATCAAAACCTATAAGATCATTTTAAAAGAATAAGAGACAAACCCACTTTCAAAATAGCTTAACTTCTTGAATCAATAATCAATTTTCAAAGCTATCGAAAGATAATTTCGAAAATCATATAGATCTTGCAAATATATATATATATAACTCTAAGAAAATCCTTACCTCAAGTTTTGAAGAAGAAATGAGATGAAACACCCAAAATCAACGGTGTCAAAACTCGATCTTCACTGCACACTACGAAACCCTTGAGATAATAACCAACTTTGGTGAAAAACTTAGGTCTAAATCCCAATTGATTTGGAGAAATCAAAGAGAGAAGATGACTTCTAGAGAGAGAAGCTCCCGATCTGGAATTCTGGAGAGTTTTAGAGAGAGAGAGAGGACTGAAAAAGTAATCTGAAATATCAGATTCACAAACTGATATAACATGGTCCGCTCGAACGTGTAAAGCCCCGCTCGAGCGTCAAATACACTAACCCAGTACGTTTACAGACAAGTCAAACTTCTGAAACCAAACATTCTTCGCTTGAGCGCATAAACGGCCACTCGAGCGGACAACAAACTTCGAATATATTTTGCATTTTTGTTTTGGGGGCGCAGCCCCTTAACCCCACCAGGGTGCTACCCTAAGACCCGTCAAGGGGCGCTGCTTTTGGACCCGCCAAAGGGTGTTGCCCCCTAGACCCCCATGAGCTGACTGGGCAGCTCGACCCCCGACCAGCCCAGTCGAAGTGGCAAAACATGAAATAAGGATCGAAACCGGAATCGCTAATTGCGAGTTGCGGGTTTTACCCGCACTTATAAGAATCCGCTTGCACTTAGACTTTGTTTTTGTTTTTGTTTTTTTTAATTTTATTTTATAAAATTTGGACCATTGATTTTTTAGGCAAGTTTAGGATTTTGAATAATTTTACTTTAATTGTATTGTTGGATAGTGAATGATTTGATGATTTAGTTTAAGATTTTGAAAGATGTGCTTGTGTTAGTTTATGATTTTATTTAAAGGTTTAGGATTTTGAATGATTTGCTTGTGTTAAGAATTGATTTTGTTGTGATTTTAATTTTATAAGTTTTAATTCATCAAATATTAATGTTGAGCATTTTAAAAAAATGGGAGAAAATGGCCCAAAATAAATATTTATAAAACAGGAAAAAAAGACCCAAAAATAAGTTTTTAAAGAAAAAAAAATCCAATCCTCAAACTGCCCCCAACGTCCCGCACATTCGTGAACTTTATTCGCACAAATCACAACCCGTACTACTGGTGGTTGCAGGTTTAATTTTCACTAAACCACACACATGCAGCGGGTCTAAACCATAAACTGAACCGTTCAAAACAGAACCGCAAACACCCTATATACAAGTGTGATGTAAGAGAAGATTTGCCGGCGAGATTTGGCCAGAGAATGGCATATATGTGTGCAAACTGTGGAAATCTAATGGCAATTCCTTAACAAGTGATCAAACAAAAGTAACAGATTTGAGATTGTCGCGGAGTCTAAGATTGTCGGCGACCACACAGATCTGAGTTATGTGTCGATCTGTGTAGATCTCTAGGATCGATCTGCAACGGCGGCAAATCCACCACCACCACCACCTCCATCTTCTCTTCCACCTAGGGTCTTCAGAACTGAGAGAGAGATAAGCAGCGGAGATAACATAGGCGCTCTTCTTCATTTTCTTATCTTCTTTTTTCTTCTACAACACATATAAACAAACCTGTATATACATATGTACTGTTGTTATTGTGATTTGTTGAGTTCAAGCAGTGAAGTTGAGATTTGAAAGAGAATGGCATTCAGATATTGCATTTGTAGAGAAAGAAAGTAAAGAGAAAGAGTGGGGAAGATGGCAAGAAGAGAGAGATCGGTAGAGGAGATTGTTATCGCGAGGCATATTGGTTTACGACGGGAGCTCAACGAAGGTGTAGAAGCTCTCTGGCGAGACGACGATGGTGAGTCAAACCGTTGTGGGGCAGTGACGAACAGTGAGAGGAGAGAGAGAGAGAGAGAGAGAGAAACTGTTAGGTTATGTTTGTTTGGACGTTTGGAGAGGGGGATTGGAGTATGATTGAGGTCGGTCCTACTCATACCATGTTTGGTTAAAAAATGTGTGGGGGATTTGTATTCCTCTTGGTGTAGTAATCCTACACTATGGAGAGATTAGCAAAGTTTGAAAACACATGAGATTGAAATGCAATCCCATGGGATTAAGGGATAAAAGACTATTTTGCCATTTAGCCTCTATGATGACTACAATAATAGAAGAAGGGCAATTATGAAATTTCATAGGTTTAGTTCCAATTAATTAATATTACCACATCACTACACAAAACAAACACACTTTATCCTATATTCCTAACTTAATACCACCACATTACTAATCTCCTCATTCAATCCCACTGTACTCATAATCTCATCTAACCTAATCTGCCAAACAAACATGGCCTTAAGATTTAGGACAGTGTATATGATATATATATATATATATATAAGGAAGGGTATTTTGGTCATTTTATTTGAACTTGTCATTTTGAATAAAGTATTTCAACGCTAAGATCTTTGGCTAAATAAGATTAGAATTTAGATTTATGGACCAAATCCCCTAACATTAATTACATTTCATATTTGATTTCGCTTCCTATCTGTTTAATTTCAGTTACTTTCATTAATTATTTTAAATAGAGGATAACAACCATAATAATGAACATTGACTATGATTTTGCAAATTATATAGAGTTCTCAAAAGCCTTGCCATGGAAAATGCATTTTCTGTATTAGTGTCTTTATCTTTCTCAAACTAAAGCGTTTATATATTTAGTGCACACGAGAAATAATAGATTTTAAAATGTTATTATTAGAAAATTTTAATTTTAGTCAAATGCGCATGAGTTCTCATAACAATATGATTGAACTAGCATTGCGTGAAAAACATGTTTAAGTTGGGCAACAAAACAAAACACCATTAGCACCGTACAACATCAACTAATGTTATTGGCCTTGTTTGATGTAACTGTCAAAACAACTTATAGATTATAACTTAACAGATTATAGATTATGACTTTAATTAGAAGTTGTTAATCTGTTTGGTGTAGCTGTTGGATTATAAATTTAAGTTGTTGAGTAGTGTTTGTTAAATAATCTGTGAAATAGCTTTTTCAATTAATTTTTATTTTTTGTTTGTCTACATTTCTCATAAAAAATAATAATAATAATCTATAGTCCATTTGGGTCTTTTTCTATTTTTAAAAAAATAAAAAATAAAAAAATTTAAGAGTAGAACCAAAAATTAATATGTCAACAGCAGAAACTGATAATCAGAAGTAAGGGGTGAGCAGCTTCTCAGAATCAGCTTTTTTGAGTTAAAATAAGCTGTTAGAATTAGAAGCTGTTTGAAATAAATTTAACCAAATAGTCCAAAATAACTTTTTCAAAACTAAAAGTCATAAGTTAACTCTGAAAAGCTTAAACAAACACCCTCATTATGTCACTAGATTCATTCATTTTTTTTTTCTTCTTAATCTAGGATTTAATTGCGTTAGCGTTAGCGTTAGCGTTAGCGTTAGCGTTAGCGCTTTATAAAGTCAAGTAAGATTATAAATGTTAAGCATGTACTTTTTATTGAGAATCTTTTTATACATATTAACGTTAATTTCGTCATAAACAAACAAGTTAAGATAAAATTGTTAAGTTTGCATTTTTTTTTCAATATTTTTTTTTATCCGTAATGATTATTATGGATAAACCATTAACGGTTTATAAATGGGATGAAAATGAGAATCTTGCATCGAGATCACTAATTTTGTTTAAATGAAAAATATATATTTCATTTTTGGTGAAAGCTTCGACTCTATTGGTCTTAAAATTTTTAAAATTTTGAACACAAAATATATTTTTTTGCTGTTTTGAAAAAAATTGAACTGAAAATATGTTTGTTTTTAGAGTTTTCATCTTGAAAAAATCTGAGGACATAATAGTTAAATAATTTATAAATTTAAATTCAAAATGCCATTTGTGAAAATAAATTTAAAAGAGAGAATTACTATATAGCATGGCTGGAAAGTTTATTCAATCATAATTAATTGAGAAATGTTATATATCACTATTTTATTTTATTTTTGTCACTGTTTTATGTAAATAATATATTTTTTATATAACTCGGTGATATTAAATGATTAAAAAAAAATGTGATAAATAACAACTCTCTATTTAGTTTGATTTTCAGAAATTATTTTCAAAAAAAAAATTAAAAATACATATCATTTTCATATAGTTTTATCTTTTTAGAGAGTATAAATAGTTTTTTAAATATTTTTTTAATATTTATTTTTGTCAAAAATAATTTCTATTTTTTCAATAAAAAAACTGAGGAAACAATTTATGAAAACTCAAACCAAATAAATAAATAAATGGATGGTTATTCTTAAAATGGACTTGTTAAGTAAAATATTCATGTAAAAAATTAAATTGATCGGATATTAATAACTATATGTTTAAATTAATTTTGTATTATAAAAAATGAATGATTATTCTTGAAATTATATTTATCGTTTATTTTTTTTAAACAAATATAATTCAAATATATAACTCTCGATGTCTAATTATCTTGATTTTCTTGCATAAATATTCTACTCAACGAGTCCAAAAAAGTGAACGGTTCGGATTACTGAAATCGATTTCAAAATGGACCTACCAAACACAAACACTCTCTCAAGATGAGATGACAACTTAAGAAAAGTCAGACCCTTTAAATTAGTCACTTAACAAAAAGAATTTGATAGCGGAATATGTTGACTTACCTTTGTTAGATAATTAAGTCTTAATTACATTGGTTAATTGTGTCTCATTATATTTATAAAAAAAATTATATAGAAGTCCAATTTCTGAATATATTTTTAAGACCTAGAGATATGTAAAAAAAAATTATTGGTTGATGATTAAAAAAGAAAGAGAAAGAATATGTAGCTTTAAAATTTTTAATATACTGCAACTTTATAGAGTTTTTTTTTTTTTTTTTTGAACATAGCAACTTTATTGAGTTTGAAAAAGAGTTTTGTTACAATTATAGAAATGGTATAGAATTAATCATGGACAAACCACAAAGCGTGGGTGCTACATGTGGGTCACACCTTTGTGGTACCCACTTTTATGTCTCGTATGTGAATTTTGTGCACCATTTCTATACACTTAGCTTTTCTCTTTGAAAAATAGATCAAATTTTTATACTAGAGTAGCACTATTTTTTTTTATTATTTATGACTAATTTATTATTGTCACATAACATGATAAAAAAAACGTAATAAATAAATAAATGTGATTATTGTAGTATCATTCATTATGATTTTTCATTAGTTTAGAGTATTATATAAATAATATCATATAGTATTTGAAAAGTATTTAATGATTTTTCGATTAAAAAGGAAAATGTTATACAAACTAATAAAAATAAAAAATATTTTGAATAATGTTATTGGCAATCTCATTTCTTGTCACTTTTTTATTTCCACCTTTTTCTTTTTTTCTTTTTTTGCCGTGTTTTTTTTTTTTTTTTTCCCACTCTTAGATATAAGATAGTGGGACCAACATGGAATCACTCACTAATTTGGTTGTTTGTAATTGTTAATTTTAAATTAAAACACTACCACATGACTCATAATTTTAAAAATACCATCAATACAATATCTATTTTACAATTTTCTTGTGTTAATTTTAAAAACACTTACTATAGTTGTGAGTTCCAATTATCAAATCACATAAAATGGCAAAAACAGAAAATAAGCATTAATTTTCATAAGCAAAATTCTTAAGCTTTAATGAGTCTTCTATTCTAAAATAATAAATTGAAGACAAACTACATCAAACCCACAAAACATAACTAGAAAAATAAAAATAAAAATTTTAAAAAGAAAATTAAATAGAAAAAAAAATGTAACATGCTCAAAAAGAAAGTAAAAAAAAAAAATTCAGAATTTGAAACATATAGATCAAAATCTGGACATTTTTTCAAATAATTTTTTGAAGTATGTAACATTTTAGAAAATGATAAAGCACACAAGTAAGAAAACAGAAAACCCTAACAGGCTTATTAATTTATTTAGCTCAAACTTCAAACCACCACGAAGGAGTTCTCCGATAAGATCAGACAATGGATCTGCCATTGTCATCACTCGACGATGATTCTTCAAATTCCAAGTACTTGATCTTGTCGTTCTTCACCCAAGCCTTGAAACTCTAAGGAGTGATTTCGATCGCCTCACAGAACTCTCCAAGATCGTCCTCATTGTATCCCTTAAGGCTTCATCCCAGCTCCACCGTCGCATATTTCACCATCTCCATAATCTGCGCATTCGAAAACCTCGCCCTCCTCCTCTTCTTCTTTGGTGGCTCTTGTTCCACCTCTCCGTCACCGAGTTTTTCCTTATCTGTGGCCAGTAGTGGTGGTGGTGGTGGTAGTGGAGCTTGGCAACGGCATCATCATCTAAGGTTGCCAAGTGATCTGCAAACAAGGGATATATAGACAATTAGTCATCTTCAGTTGTTGATAAAGCAAAAATAACTGTGATTTTTGAGTTACCTCTGCCGCAGTTATTGTGTCGAAGTACCAACAGAAAAATGTAAAGGTCTCCCGGGTCCTTCGCAACCATCTACCATTGTACCGATGAAAGTACGGCACAACGGGGGGCATCTCCACCTCTGGCTCCGGAGCGAGGGTAAGGAAATATGCATATACCCAAAGTTGCAAGAAAAAGGAAACAATGAGTATACAGTGTATAGATATAGAGAATGTAGAAAGCAGAATGTGTATACAGTGTACAGAAAGTACAAGTGCAGATGTAAAAAGTAGAATGTGTATATAGTGTACAAAAAGTACAAGTGCAGATGCAAAAAACAGAATGTGTAGTACAGTGTACAGAGAGTACAAATACAGAAAATGTAAAATATGCGATACAGAGAGCGCAATGTATAGATGTAAAGAGTGCAGTATGCAGTGTACAGAAAGTGCAAAGCTGAAAGCACAGAAATGGAAGATAGAGGTGTAAAGTATACCTCCCAGGCTCTTCAATAGCCTCCGACCCTATCTCCCCTCCTGCGGGATGTCAAGCTCATATAGCCATATAGTGTGGCGAGGCCAGCTCCTCCCCAATCATAGAGCTCTCCCTGTGTACTCTGTGGAGGCCTGCAAATGTAGTTGGGAGATCAGTAACTACAATGAACATAACTGAAATGAAATGTGGGATGCAAACGTAAAGAATGGTCCATCCCTGAATCGGGATTCAAACCCCAACAAATGCATGTCCAGCCGTTGCGGGCTCAATCAGGACCTCGTAAGGATCCCTCAGTATGTCGCCAGCATGTTAGCGTGGTTGGAAACTCTGGCAAATCGGTGACCTACCCAGTGGGAGGACCCCTCCAGTCTTGGCCCTCACTGCCCGAGTCCTACCTGCTATAGGGACACCTACCGCTCTGCCTACATGAGCACCCGTTAAGGAAGGCATGAGGTGTGTCTGAATGAATATCGAATAATCCTCCTCCCCGCGGAAGTAGTTGACATCCAAGCCCTCCGTGAACTAGATTATCTCCTGAAAAGAAAGGCTCTCCGTAGCCCTCATAAATGCTGGAGAAGGCATGGAAACTACTGGCTCAAGTGAACCCATGGTCTGGCGTATGAACTGCTTGCCTAGAAACTAGGCTCAACGAACCAGCCCTCTAGCAGAAGCCAAAAATAAGAAGCCCCCCAGGCACCGACATACTGGTCCCTGACTCCAGCCGGCATCATCGCCCAAGGCTGCCAAGCAATCTACAAACAGGGGATATATAGATGGTTAGTCATCGTCAGTTGTTAATAAAGCAAAAATAACTATGAGTTTTGAGTTACCTCCGCCGTAGTCACTGTGTCGAACTACCAGCAGAAGAATGTGAAGGTCTCCCGGGTCCTCCGCAAGCATCTGACATCGTACCGATGAGAGTATGGCACAACGGGGGGCATCTCCACCTCTGGCTCTGGAGCGAGGGTCGGGAAATATGTATATAAGCAAAGCTACAAGGGAAAGGCAATAACGAGTATACAGTGTATAGATACAGAGAATGCAGAATACAGAATGCAGAAAGCAGGATGTGTATACAGTGTACAGAAAGTACAAGTGCAGATGCAAAAAATAGAATGTGTATACAATGTGTAGAGAGTACATATATAGAGAATGCAAAATATGCGATGTAGAGAGCATAGTGTATAGATGTAAAGAGTGTAGTATGCAGTGTGCAGAAAGTGCAAAGCAGAAAGCACAAAAATAGAAGATAGAGATGTAAAGTATACCTCATAGGCCCTCCAATAGCCTCGGACCATGTCTTCCCTCCTGCGGGATGTCGAGCTCATATAGCCATATAGTGTGACGAGGCCAGCTCCTCCCCAATCATAGAGCCGGGCCTGAAGTAAGTCCACCAGGGCGTTCAGGAGATACAGTCCTACGGTGTTCCACTTGTTCGCAAACAAGGTGGTACCAAAGAGGAACATCAAAAAGCCCCAGACGTAATGCTCGATCTCCTCTAGGGTCTTTGGCTCTCTCCCTCGGAAGTGCTCGATGAACCAGCTATATCGTTCCATCGTCGATTGGCAGAGAGGTAGACATGCTCCAAGAAGCTACAACCAAACGTAAGGGATCGGATTACCCCATACTTTTATGCCTGTGAGCATGGCGAAGTTGTAGGGAGTCCTCATCATCTCCCCGGCCGTGGAGAAGTAGAAAAAGTTGGTGGTATCCCACCACCGCTCCACTAATGCACGAAGAAGCGGTCGACTCGCGATATAGCGCGATAGCCCCGTGCAGAATAAGCCAAAACCGGCCTCATCGATAATGTAGCGGACATCGACAAGGAGCTCCATATACCAGTCCCTCGCGGACATGGCTCCGTAGCCCTTAATGGAGCGAGAGTCCTCCTGTCGTCAAAACAATAATATACAGTGATATGAGAACAGGCAGATGAAAAACAATGTAAGAAATACAGTGTAAGAGTGTAATTAAGGCAAGAAATACAGTGCAAGCATGTAGTTGAAGCAAGGAATACAATTAAAGCAAGAAATGCAATGTAAAGGGAAAAAAGCATGAGAATACAGTGTATACCTCGGTGACGCCGTGGGACAAATAGGAGTCTGGCTCCCGTAGCAAGAGATCCTCTAGCGCACGTTGCGCGAACTCTCTAAAGTGCTTGATACCCCCGGGTGGTAGCACATGTGTCCAAGGATGGTATGTCGCTAGATCAAATAGGTGTACTTCCAACGGTAATATCTCAAGCTCAGGCTCGGCCTCCATCTCTGCCGGAGGTGATAACTGGGATGGAATCTCGAATGGAGCTCTGTCATGGAGTAGATCATCCGCCATCTGGAAAGAAGATCTAAAAGTGTCAAAAAATGAAGAAAAATGAAAGAAAATGGCAAACTTGGAAAAAGTCAAACCCTAGGAGAGAAAAAGTGGAAGGCAAAGTCAAAGCCCAGAAAAGGCACTAAACTCGAGAGAAACTCGAGGGGAACAAGCCTCAAGTGGTGAAACTCCAAGAAAAAACACCAAAATCAAATTTCAATCGATTCAAAATAGAGAAAACTAAGAGGGTTTAGTGAACAAACTTCGCGTGGGGTGTTGGAAAACGCGTAAAAAGCGCGGATCTAGAGAGAAGGAGCACCTAGAGATAGAGGGAACAATTTCAGGGATGGGGTAGTGAGGAAATGAGACCCCAAGCCCTATATTTAAAGACCCGAGGCAAAAAGACAAAATTGCCCCAAATCTGCCACGGGTGCCGGCAACAGTCATTGAAGGCCAGTAGGTGGCCGGCGGCCTCCTCTTGTGGCCGGCAAGTGGTCCACTACTTCCCTCTAAGTCCTAATGCTGTTTTGTGTCCTTAGTTTCCAAGGATTGAAGGGATTGTTCACTGTTGGGTTCAAATTGTCTCTACGGAAGCTTAGAATTGTGTTTTCGGTGCGCGATGTTCGTCACTTGCCAACAATGAATGAGATGTATCCTTTAAACATATGGCAACTCTTTCGAGAGGTAAAGCGAAAGTCGCTACTGAATTTGTTTTTGTGAAATTATGCTTTTGTACCTACATTTCACGTTGTTGCATGAATATGCATTTCACATTTTCACTTCCTTGTGTAAGATATGCATTTCATGAGTATTGCATGCGTATCTTGCATCATATTATGAGTTACGCATAGAATATGCTCTCGCTCTTGTCGCATGCATAGAATATGCTTCCGCACTTGTATCATGCATAGAATATGCTTTCGTTTTTGTTTCTCGCATGGAACACGCCATTGAATCTTGGTTGTTTGTCTTGCATAGAACATGCATCCTTACTATATCGCACTTGTTAAGTTTCTTTCTTATGCATGCACGATATTGTATATACGGTTCATTCGAGAAAACGTACGATATTATATGTACGGTTCATTTGAGGAAATGCACGATATTGTATGTATGGTTCATTCAGAGGAGTTCCAGTTAAAATCATTCGTGCCATATTCGGGTCATATCCTTTTTCCAATCGATTAAAAACATTCGGGTGCACCCGGTGTTCACACCACCCTTCCTTTTCTCGCGTGCAACACGTTAGGATTGCAAATCGGTTAAAAACATTTGGGTATGCCCAGTGTTCACACCACCCTTCCTCCTTTCGCGTACAACGCGTTAGGATTGCAAATCGGTTAAAAACATTCAGGTGCGCCCGATGTTCACACCACCCTTCCTCCTCTCGTATGTAACGCGTTAGGATTACAAATCGGTTAAAACATTTAGGTGCGCCCGATGTTCACACCACCCTACCTTCTCTTGCGTGAGACGCGTTAGGATTGCAAATCGGTTAAAAACATTCAGGTGCGCCCGATATTCAAACCACCCTTCTTCCTCTCGTGTGCAACACATTAGGATTTCAAATCGATTAAAAACATTCGAGTGCGCCCGGTGTTCACACCACCCTTCTTCCTCTCGCATGCAACGCATTAGGATTTCAAATCGGTTAAAAATATTCAGGTGCGCCTGGTGTTCACACCACCCTTCCTCCTCTCGCGTGCAATGCATTAGGATTTTAAATCGGTTAAAAACATTCAGGTGCGCCCGGTGTTCACACCACCCTTCCTCCTCTCGCGTGCAACGCGTTAGGATTTCAAATAGGTTAAAAACATTAGGGTGTGCCTAGTGTTCACACCACCCTTCCTCCTCTCGCGTGCAACGCGTTAGGATTGCAAATCGGTTAAAAACATTTGGGTGCGCCCGATGTTCACACCTCCCTTCCTCTTCTTACGTGCATCGCGTTGGCATTGCAAATCGGTTAAAAATATTCGGGTGCACCCGGTGTTCACACCACCCTTTCATCCTCGCACATGTAACGCGTTAGGATCTCGATTGAGACCCTAGGTGCCCCCGATGGTTACGTCACCATTCGCCTTTTTTGCACGACACGTAGTTTAGCCTACACAATTTTCTTACATTCTTTCTGCATGAAATGTGGTTTGGCTCGTGATTCCCATGCGTGGCATGTTTATTTACTTCCTTTCATGATTGGAATTGTTGTACCTTGTTTCGTTTTGTTTAAATGTGGCATTTTCTTTGCATTGCATTGTATTTGCATTCAAATGTTTCATTGCACAGCCTCATTGTATGATCATAATTTATGTTCTTGCACCATGCATCTTGTTTGCATTTTTTCCCAAAACTATGTTGGTTTGATTCCTTGCAAAGGGATACGTAGGCAGTCCGTGGGCGTAACCATTTATTTTTTGTCTTGTTTGTTTGTCTAAGTCTTTCGGCCTTGTCAAAATGGGTCGTCTTCGGGCTTTGACATTCACTTACGTCATTTCATGACTTCCGAGTTCTGTCAAAGAGGGGCAACTGTAGACACCCCATTTTTTACCGTCCCCAAGACTTGGATGTCATCGCTTGTGCACTCGATGATTATGACTCTTTGTGCTCGTTTTAGTGCCCGAAGTCCTCGGCGGAATGTCTTGTCTTTGAGCATTCAAACCCCATCTATTCTATGCCCTGTTTTGGACCGAAACTTTCAAGCCTGCAACCCCTGGTGGCTACTGGCCACCAAATGAGGCTGTCGGCCACCAATTGAGGCTGTCAGCCATCCAAGTAGCCTGCCGATTGGTGACAGTTGTGCCAGTTGTTACCACAATTGCCTCTATCTTCATACACATGTATGGATAGATTTACCTCAGCCAAATGCATGTTTTTCTATATATATGGGGTCTTCTCTCCCACTTTTGAGGGTTAGAAAATTTGGAACAAAAATCTGTCTCTCTCTCTACATTTCTCTCTCTCTCTTGCCAATTTGTGCATTTTAGCCTACACACACTACACTTTTGCCAACACCTCCTTAACCAAAGTTGATCATCTTTGAGCTGAGGTTTCTTGAAGCCTTCTTGGAGCTCTTGAAGTTGGTTTTGGCTTGAATTAGTACCTAAATTTGATCTTTGCTTCAAGAGGTATACTACATCCCTTTTAAGCTTGTTTCGCATACTTGTTTTTATATCTCTTTCCACTATTTTTGGGCTGTTTTTTGACCATAAAAAACTATGCTTTTGTGGGCTAAAATTGGTGTTTTAGGCCATTTAAGGTTAGAGGGGTATCTCACCCTTCTTTATTCCTTGTTTGTAAGGCTTTTCCATCTTTGTTTCCTACCTTCAAACTATCTTTTTTTGGGCTTTTGAAAACTGAATTTCAGAGTGTTTTCAGTGGTAAAAATCATGTTTTGAAGTCCAAAATTGGAAGGGTTAACCTCCCCTCCTTGTGTCTAGTTTGCTAGCCTAGTTAGCTCTATGTGTTAGCATATTTTTTTAGCCATTTGTAGCTTAATTCCAGCATGTTTTAGGCTCTATTTTAGACTGTTTTGTCTTTATGTTTGGCTATTTATTGCATTTGAGTCTTGTTTTGCATGCCTCTAGTGTAATAGTCCTCCCAAGCTTGGTGTTTTAAGCCTTTAGACACCCCTTGTTTAAGTTGATTGCCATGTTTTAGTGCTTTTCTCACTTCATTTCAGCACTTATAATCTCTGCAATCTCCCTCATTTTTTCACTCTTTATTTGCTTTGAAGGTTGTTTCAACCTTAGGATAGCTTAAGCTTGAGATTGAGGTTCATTGCTTAATGGTTTAACCTTCTTTTGGGCGTTCCTTACCAACAGCATGACATCTCTTTCTTGCCTTAAACTACCCCTTGTTTGACATTTCTTTCTCTTTAGAGGACAACTCACCAATGGACTTAATTAGTTAAAGAATGGTTGGTAATCTAAAATAGGTAAATAAAAGTTGAGACTAAAATTGTGCAAGATAAACATTAGTTTATGTTTTTGGTGTGTTCAAATCGGACATTAATTTGAACACAAGGAAAATTGGGACATTTCGTACTCAAAGTGATGAAATGTGCCAATTTTTCCTAGGTCTCCATAGCCCTTGATCATGCATGATAGGGTGATGGTTCTTGGTCTTGTTTGTGTATTTATTCACTTGTACATCTTGGTTCCTTAGCCATCATGCAATGAAATTGCTTAATTGATGGTTTGAGGACCAAGTGTATTACTCATTTGAGATGTTTTGATGATAAGGAGGGATAAACAGTACAAATCACCTGTGAGAATACCCTCTCTTTGCCGTGTTTGCTCTCTTTGTTGCAGCAAAAAATGTGTGTCATCAGTGGCCTGCCGACCACCAGTGTTGGACGGTAACCCCTCAATGGCCACCACTTCTGGCCTGCTGGCCACCAGTGAATTTTGGGCAGTGTGCTTGTCAAGCATGGTAGAGTTGATCTGGAAAAAGAAACAGTGCAAGGGTTGTGCAAACAGAGGCTTTCGAGAGCAGACAATGGATGTTTTTCGAGTGAAAATCGAGCATGCATGGGCCTCCTTCGCTTCCCAGGACTAGTTAACTAGTTAATTAGTTTAATTAGCAATTAATCTTCTATTTTTTGTAATTAATTAGTTGTAGCTAATTAGTTTGTGTTGTAATATTTAATTAGATTAATTAGTTGTAGCTAATTAGTTTGTGATATAATATTTAATTAGCTTAGCCTAGTTAAATTCTTAATTACTTAGCTTAGATAGTTAGTTAATTATTCATTCAAGTTTTGTAATAATTAGTTTAATTAGCTTAGCTTAGTTAGCTAGTTAGCTTAATTCATTCGGACTCTCCTTCGTGAGAGCATAATGTAATAATGTGTATGTCTTCCAACCCCACGTCTTTCTCCCTTTTATTTATCCGCTTTTGATGGTTAGATTAGGGACATGTTTCAATTAGCATACCTTACACTTGCATCCATTCATCTTGTATTGCATGCACCAAGGCTCTCCGCATCATTCAAACTGCATTGTTATTTCAATACTTCTTTAAATACGTGCTTAGACCGCATGTTATTTAATTGATTCATATGCCACGTTAGTAGCCAAGCCTATTGTAATTGCATATCGCATGTATTGCATTAGACATTTTGTTTAGTTAGGAATCATGCATTTTTCTAACTCATATCTTCTTAGCTTGGAGTACTAGGTGAGTTTTAATGCTTTAGCATACTTGCATGAGTGTGAGTGATTGTCATGACTAGTATACTTGCCATGAGGCTAAATGCTTACTTGTTAAACTACTTGAATGCCTATGGATGAAGGCTTTTTGCTTGAATTGGAATAATTCAATGAATGTATGTTTAAGCCACTTTGTTAAATGGCAAATTTGCAAACTTTAAGTCCACTTAAGGTGGCAAAATCAAACCCTTTTTGCAAAACAAACATGAAATTGAATTGTTCCAATTTGAGCAAACTAGTCTATACTTGTATGCACATCACATAGTAAATGCTAGCCTAATAACCTGAACAAGAGCATATAATGTACATAAAAATCATATCATAATTAATAGAGGCCGATCTTTGATCGAGCAAGCAGGGGTGCTTAATTCATGACCTTTCCCTCTTGTACCTAAGTTCCCAAGCCGAGGCAACTTTGGTGATGATGGACACGTGGCCTTCGGCACGAGTCATGAGTTTTCTAAATTTTTCCAAAATAAAATATTTAGGGGACGACTTTGTATCTGGCAAAGCAATCTAATTTTGGCATTTTTTATTCAAAATCAAATTTTCAAACGATTTGCTGGATTTTGACTCTTTTGTGTTTATCAATTTCACATTATACTTGTGAGATTAGATTCAGAACCACAAGAGTCCAAATTGTAGGGCTTATTTCAAGCTTCCAAAAGAGAGCGCAAAAAAGTCGAGCTACATAGGGGAATGGCTCTCCAAAATTTTCTGAGTAAACACTTGTATTTCGCCCCCATTCACTAGGTGAGTAAACCTGCCACAGATTCTGGAATACACCATTGAATTCATGAAGCACAGATGACCAAATAGTCCAAGAAAAAATGCAATGAAGCAACACATGATGAACAGATTTAGGAACTAATTTGCAGAATATGCAAGAGGTGGAATAGTTATCACCAAAAATGCCAAGTTTGTGCAAGAATTCAGCTGTTTTAATTCTATTTTTCCAGGCCAACCAACCAAAGAAGTGGACTTTGGAGGGTAAGGTGTTGCTCCCGATAAACTTGCTAATGCTGAAAGGAGGCCCAAGAAGAGAAGTGCTAAAGAATATAAAGAAGACACAGAGAAAGAACCCGAACTAGTAGCCCAAACCAGACTGGCAACACTATCTCGACTTAATAGAGGAGCAGAGGATAATAAAGCAATCAATCTGACTTCATCAAACAATTCCCAAACATACAAAATTCTTCTATATAGGAAGTTTTAATCACTAGAACTAGTTTTCATAGCATTAAAGTGGTGAAGAGAACCATTCTTAGCAGAAGAGAGGATGAATAGAGAAAGGAACTCATCCTTGAAGGAAGTGACTCCATATCACTTATCATGCCAAAATCTGATTCTGCGGCCATCTCCAACCTTGATTAGGCAATTATCCAAGAAGAAGTTGAACATGTTCCTACTCTGAACCCCAATGAAGATAATATCCTTCCACACCCTAGAATGCTTGTAAGAAGATTTCACAAGAGGATGCCAGCAGTCTACCTCTACCTTGTATTTACTGCAAATAACTCTCCTCCATAGTGCATTAATTTAATTTCCAAATTTCCACCACCATTTGAGAAGCAAACATGCATTAACATTCCTAATCCTCCTAATGCCCAAACCCCTTTGGGCAACACTCTTTGTTACTTCTAACCATTTCACCAAATGAACTTTTCTTTTTAGATCACTAGCACTCCACAAGAAAGCAGGCTCAATTTTCTCAAAGTCATGAGCCACACCTTCAGGCATCCTAAAGAGAGAAAGATAGTACACAGGTAGACTTGATAAGACAGACTTGATTAGAGTTAATCTTCCAACAAAGGATAACATTTTCCTCATCTATCCTGATAGTCTTGCTCTAACATTGTCAATCACAGGTTTCCAAGTTGATTTTTTATCTGGGTTGGCACCTAAAGGCAACCCCAAAAAATTCAACAGTAAACTAAGTACCTTGCAATTCAAGAGGTTCGCAAAAGTATGCAATGACTCATCCACCACACGAACTTCACATACAACACTTTTGTGATAATTGATTCTCAGCCCGGATAGAACTTCAAAGCATCTAACAGTTCTTTTGACAATAACCACCTGATCCAAATCTGCTTCACAGAAAAGAATAGAGTCGTCAGCAAATTGAAGATGTGAAACAAGGATCTCATTAGCCCCAACCAATACTCCTTTAAGAATGCCAAGATTAAGTGCTCTAGTAAGGAGAATATTGAGCCCTTCAGCCACAATGTTGAATATGAATGATAATGGGTCTCCTTGCCTAAGGTGTAGACACCCCATTTTTGACCACCCTTATGACTTGGACGTCACCATTTGCACACCCAATGATGAGTGTATATGCTTGTTAAGTGCTCAAAGGCCTCAGCGGAATGCCATAGCTTTGAGCCTTCAAACCCTACACACCTGTTGCCTTATTTTTGGACCAAAACTAGAGTTTTTCAACCTTGCAACCTCTTGTAGCCTGCCAGTCCCTTCTATTGGCTGCTGGCCACTACTTCTGGTTGTCGACCATTGATGTGGCCTATTGTAGACAAGCCCGCGGGGGGAACCTTTCTATAGTTTGGACTCGATTTGTGTTACGGTTCTTAATCTTGAACCAAAGAGTCCAAATCCAGCTTATCGTTTTGAGAAAACAAATTTTTAGAAAAGAAGTGCCAAACATGGACTGCTTTGCCAGATATAGAGTCGCCACCTAAATATTTTATTTTTGGGAAATTTAGGAAACCTTGACTCGTTTGCCTAAGGCCATGTGTCCGTCATCACCAAAGTTGCCTCGGCTCGGGAACTTGGGTACGATTGGGGAAGGTCACTTCGTGAGCACCCCCGCTCGCCCGATCAAAGATCGGCCTCTACTAACCATGATATCTAGTTTTGAAAACTTTGTGTGCTCTTATTCCGGTTATTAGCCTAGATTTACTACGTGATGTGCACAGCATACAAGTATAGACCGGGTCGCCTGAATTGGAACAAAACATTTCATGTTTGTTTTTTGACAGATGGTTTGCTACCCGTAGGTAGGCTTAAAATGTAGGTTTTGCCACCCTTAGGTGGGCTTAGAAAAGATGGTTTTGCCACTATCTAGTGGGTTTAAAACTCACAGTTGATGATTTGTCCTAATCCAAATAACCCAACCTTCACCCACAGGCATTCAAGGCAGTTATATCACATAAGCAGTTAGCCTCATGGTAAGCATACTATTCATGGCAGTCTAAAGCATAAAACTCACCGAGTACTCCAAGCCAAAACAGAAACCGATTAGAAATCTATGCATGATCCTAAATATACAGAAATGTCTAATGCAACACATGCAAAAATGCAACTATAGCAAGCTTGGCTATTCTAAACATGGCGTATGGAATGCTACAGCTAACATGTATTCAACTTAGAATTGAAATACAAATACAGTTAGTATGATGCGCCAAGCCCGGTGCATGCAAGACAGATGAATGAATGCAAACATGCTATCATACTGTATGCTAATTGAAACATGCCCTAATCTAACCATCATAAGTAGGTAAATAAAAAGGGAAGAAAGACGTGGGGTTGGAAGACATACATCACACGCACGCACACTTATTACAATTATGCCCTCGCGCAGAAGGTCCGAACAAAATAATATACAGTCCCAAATGAATAGTACAGTCCAAATAATACAGTCCAAGATATGTACAAATTCCTAATTAATTAACAAAATTGACTAAGAAAACAATAAACTGGCATGCAAGCCAGGGACTGCCTTGACTCTTCTTCGGATGATGAATGATGCATGTTTAGGTTGCCTTTGTGTGGAAATCCACTGTGATGCCCCAATTAGCCTCTATTTTGTAATAATTTTTGGAAAGCGCGCCAAGCCCCGGAAGATTGCTGATTCTTGATTTGCTGCAACAGAGAGCCGGAAAGGGGCATGGCAATGTATTTTTACAAATGTATGCATGCCTCAATCCTCGTGCCACCAATCATGCATCTCGATGCATGATGGCCGAGGAGTCGAATTGCACAACTCAATATGGAATGAATGCACATGAAAATACAACTAAGACCTAACTCCATCATGGACAATCCGAAGTGTCGGTGACTGGGGAATTGAGACATGATCCGTCACTCGGAGTACGAAACGTACCTCGTTTCCCGTGCCCGGGCTAACTCTTATCCCGAACATAATGCAATATGCATGACATGCATGAAATGCAACTAAGATACATCCTAACATGCACAATGCTACTAAATGGCATACACGATGCACAAGATAACATGGCATACACAATGCGCTAGCATACAACCTAGTATACACAATGCTATGGAATGAAATGGCATGCACAATGCAATATGGACTTACACTAACACAAGTGGACCTCGGCCACACTCACATAAGAGGTCATAAGATGGAAATGAGACACTCGAAATGCATCCACACGTGCACGCAAATCGAGGACCGAACCTACGGCACAGAATGCCACTCTAACAAGACATGGCAAAACATGAAATATGACATACTAGCATGAAAATTTCAGAGGCAAAATGAGATGCAAAACAGCCCCGAAACATGGCAAAATGGTACCCGATGCATGGAACGAGTCTCGAAACATGAAATTTGGCTCAAGGAATGACCTATAGCTATGCAATGCATGCATTATTTGTACATGAAGTGTGAAAAAAGAAGCAAGGCAGTCCCAAAAAAAGCATGTTTACAGTTTAAAGCAAGGCCAAACAGTGGGCACAAATGGGGCTAAACTAGCATGCAAAAACAGCCCCGAAAGCAAGATAATTAAGCAAGTGCAAGCTTCTGTCCATAAACAGATAAGGTCCCTTCTACAATGTTGAATAGGGGCCCAAAATATGATGTTTTACAGTTTACCACAAGCCACAAAAACAGACACAAGTATGGAAAAATTCTCATGCAAAAAGTGGGCCTAAAAGAGGATAAAGAAGCAAGTAATGCATTCTGGCCCCAAACAGATGAAGGTCCTTCAACAAAGTTGAAGAGGGACCTAAAATATGACCTTTTAAAGTTTATGATCAGAGCCAAAACAGTATAAAAGTATGCTCAAAATACCATGCAAGATTAGGCCAAAAAGAGAGCTATAACACAAAGTATAGAAAGGATGCTTTAAACAATAAAAGATCCTTAATGAAAAATGAAGAGGGAGTAAAAATAATGCCATTTTTAGTTCGGATCAGAGCCCAAAAACAGAAGCATAAGAAGCTAACAAATCATGCAAAAATGGGGCCAAAAGGGGGATATAATGGCAAGTGACAAAAGGAGGCCCCAAACAGTGATGAGCCCTTCAACAATGTTAAATAAGGGCTCAAAATAAGCTACTTCAAAGTTTACAACATGCCTCAAAACAGTTTACATATAGGCCAAAAACAACATGCAAGACAATGGCATATTAGGGAGATAATGAAGCAAGTGCAAAATGGGGGCCTCAAACAGTGAGAGGCCCTTAATGAAAGATGAAATAGAGCTCAAAAAAATGCTACTTTCAGTTATGGCCAGAGCTCAAATATACAAGCAAGAAGAGTTAAGAAAACTTGCAAAAATGAGCTAGAAAAGAGGGAAATGTTGCTCACCCTTGTAGACCAAGTCTTTGGCTGCCTTTGGACCATGAAATGCTGCCTCCTAGCCTCTGAGAAGACCCTCCTAGCTGCTGGAATGGAGTGGTGGTGTGGTGCTAGGTGGTGGTGAAGAAAAGGGTGTGGGACTTGGGTGTTTTGGTGCTTGGAAGTGTAGAGAGAGAGAGAGATGCAATATGGGAGCTCAAAAGTAAATTTTCTAACCCTTTGCAAGGGGGCTGGGGCTGCTGTATATGTAGGCAAAAGGGAGAGAAAAGAGGGGGAAAAAAAGGGGGGGAAAACAATCCAAGTTTCCCCCCAAAAGTTGGCCTCCCGAATACAGAATCTGGAGGAAAAAAAAGTGTATTTTTGTAATGTACCTGTAGCAAAGAGCAAGGCCGGCCAGGTATTGGATTTGCAGGTGGCCGGCCGGCTCTCCCTATGGCAGGCCGGCTAGGGGTCAAAAAGGCCAAGTGTAATTAGTGGACGGCCACCACAGATTGGTGGCTTCCCATGTGTTCTCAACACAACCCTGTGGTTAAAAATTGGAAACAGTGAACTAGGAGAGAGAACAACCCACTTTTCAAAAGGGTTCAAAAGGTTCAAAAGCAATTACTGGCCGGCCACCAAATATTGGTGGCCTCCCAGATGTGTACATCACAAATATAGGGGTTAGGGTGCAAGAAAATGGCCCAAGGGTGGTCAACATTGGCTTTGAAGTGAGAGAAAACAGGCGATGGAGGGCGATGAAGGAATATAACTGGTTACTGAAACAATTACTGGCCTCCCACCCTTCTACGACCTTCCTGGTGATGAAACAGAGGTCCCCGCCAAAAATGAACGAAAATCGATGCAAAATGAAGGTTCGGGGGCCGAAACGCGCACTCCGAGGCCCCGAAAACTGACTTTTAGGCACCGGGAGTGGTGTTCGACCACGAAGTTGGTCTCTCGGACCTCAGTGTCCCTTAAAAATGAGTAAATAAGATGCATGCCAAAAATCGGAGCAAACGGAGGTGGTTAGGCGGTCCCGAACCGAGGCACTCGGCCTGACGGCTCCGAAAACCGGGAACCGGGCTCCAAAATGGGTAAAATGGCCTACGACCATGAAATGTAGCCCATGGCCACGGAGGGATGGTCTAAGAGACCTCTCCCTCCCTTTGGAAAGAGAAACAGAGAAAATCG
This sequence comes from Camellia oleifera, assembly GCA_022316695.1. NCBI lineage: Eukaryota > Viridiplantae > Streptophyta > Magnoliopsida > Ericales > Theaceae > Camellia > Camellia oleifera. The sequence goes on from CM039305.1 coordinate 49,574,921, forward strand.
AGCCTGGTTCGCAAACCGAGGCAAGGCATAGAAAAGCCCGGAAGTCCGGAGGCAGGGCTCACGGCCGAGACTCTGAAACCTCTGGACGAGCACGATATGCAACATCACCGAGCGCTCAATTGGTGACGTCTGAGTCTTAAGGTCGGTCAAAAATGAGGTGTCTACAGTTGCCCATCTTTGACAGAACTCGAAAGTCACAAGTGACAGGAGTGAATGTCAAAGCCCAGAGATGACCCATTTTTGACAAGGTCGAAGACTTAGACAAAAGAGCAAGATAAACAAAGGTGTGCCTGCAGGCAGGGGGCAAAATGCAAAACGATATGCACAAGGCCAGATGTAACTTGATGATCATGCAAGTGCAGCAAGTTGTAATGAAGCAAATATTCGCAAACAGATGCAACAATTTTAAGCAAGAATGCAAAGCAACAACTACATTTCATGTAGTTTAGGAATGTGGAGAATTTATTCAATTCTCATCATGTCTCACACGAAGGAGATACGATACCTGCGCGATTCGTCTGGTCGCACCAGCTCCAAATGAACCGTACATACAATATCGTGCCTGCAAAAGAGTGGAACTCAACAAGCACAACATGCTAACAACATATGTTCAACGTGATATCGAAAGTTCGACAAGCGCGGTGTCGGTGGGGTGAGTGCATCGCAATGCGGGAAAGAAGTGTGCGTGACAACGCAAGTTTAAACACAGAGGCATGGCAATACCAAAGAGACGTGCATATCAATGCAAGTACGTTCATGAGAATGCAAGTTAGATGCACAATAATGCAGAACAATTGCAAATCAGGACGCGTGTTTGTCACAAAACGGCGAGCAAGGAAATGCGCGTTTCGGCGAGGGCGACTCGATCGCGGCCTTTAGTTCACCTCCCGGAGGGGTTACAACATGTTTGAAAAGGATACACTTTGATTTTGATGAGTAATGATGAGACGTATGTCAGAAATTGAAGCTGAAGTTCCGGCGGAGCGATTTCGCGACAGAAAGTGCACTTCTCTTGTACTTTTTCAAGTCCCGGGAACTCCAATCTTCCCCAAAATTTGCAGAGAGCTTGGGACCAACCTAGGGATCACCACCGGCCAGTTTTCTTCCCCATTGGAGGCCACCGGCCAGTTTTCAAAAAGGAGATGGCCGGCCACTTGTTCAAAACAGTGGGCATTTTTTGTCTTTTCACCTCATTTTCTTTAAAACCATTCGGCCAAACATTTTGAGCTCACAACTTCAGCTCTGAAATCACCTCCTCTAGCCTCTCAAACCATTTTTCTCCACAGATCTAAGCTCTATACGCGTTTTTCAACGCCCCACGCAAGTTGTTTTCGCGAAAACTTTTAGTTTTAAGCACTTTGAACCGATTAAATTTTGATTTCGGTGCTTCTTTTCTCATTTTCGCCACTTGAGGTGAGTTTATCTCAATATTTGGAAGATTTTCTCGGGAGTTGACTTTTGTTGACTTTTTCATTTCCCGGGAGTTGACTTTTGTTGACTTTTTTCAATTTTTGCTCATTTTCGCTCATTTTTGCTCATTTTTGCAGATTTCCTGAAATGGCCGGTCATTTTCCTCATGGTGGAGGTCCTGCAGATGTCGGAGGTGATCCCGATATTCTGGCTCTGCCTCCGAGGGTTCGACCCTTCATACCCGAGAGGTACGACCCTCCAGCACACATTCTTCCGCGAGCTGTTTTCCATCACTTCACTGACTTTGATGAGCGAGCGCCCGGGGATCTCCTTCTGCGGGAGCCGGAGTATCACCTCTCTCATGAGGCACGAGAGGTATTTACTTCATTTTTATCTTTTTTGCAACGTATTCTGCGTTTTTCGTGCATTCTGTTTACATTCTGAACACACGGCTTAATTATCTGAATTTCTGAACACTCAGCCCATAAATTGATTGTGAACACACGGCACACATTGATTAATATTTGAACACACGGCCCAAGTACTGATCTTCTAAACACACAGTTCGAATTGAAAGTGAACACACGGCACACACTGATTGAGATTTGAACACGCAGCCCAATCACGCAGCCCAAACACTGATTTTCTGAACACACAGTTTGAATTGAAGGTGAACACACGGCACACACTAATTGAGAGTTGAACACGCAGCCCAAACACTAATTTTCTGAACACGCAGTTCAAATTGAAGGTGAACACACGGCACACACTGATTGAGAGTCGAACACGCAGCCCAAGCACTAATTTTTTGAACACACATCCCAAATTGCAGGTGAACACGCAGCATACACTGATTGAAAGTTGAACACGTAGCCCAAACACTAATTTTCTGAACACACAGCCCAAATTGAAGGTGAACACACGGCACACACTGATTGAGAGTTGAACACGCAACCCAAGCACTAATTTTCTGAACTCACAGCCCAAATTACAGGTGAACACGCAGCACACACTGATTGAAAGTTGAACACGCAGCCCAAACACTAATTTTTTGAACACACAACCCAAATTGAAGGTGAACACGCAGCACACACTGATTGAAAGTTGAACACGCAGCCCAAACACTAATTTTCTAAACACACAGCCCAAATTAAAGGTGAACACGCAGCACACACTGATTGAAAGTTGAACACGCAGCCCAAAGTGATGTCTAGCACGCAGCTTACACTTTGAAATCTGAACACGCAGCTCATTTACTTTATTTTGTACGCGACCCATTCATTTTATTTGCACACAGCTCATTCATTTCATTTGCACACAGCTCATTCATTTTATTTGAACACAGCTCGTTCATTTTATACTGACGCATGTATTCATTCTGAATGCCGGTGACTTTTCGCACAGTGCGGGGATACGGCTCCACCGTAGCCAGAGATTGGTACGTTGAGCTCCCGGAGGCTGTCCGGGATTTGGTTGATTTGGCAGGGTTTGGACCTTTCTGTACTGGGCTTTCCCGTTGTCTCGCCAAGAGGACGTTGATAGCAGCTTTGGTGGAGAGATGGTGGGACACCACCAACTCCTTTCATTTTTCCGCCACGGGGGATTTGACTATGACCCCGCTTGACTTTACTGTGTTGACTGGTCTCGACGTGGGAGGTTGGCCCATTCCTTACGACGAGGACATGGGCCAGTGGGAGGCCGCTTGGGTATATTTGTTGAGGGCTCACCCGCCTATTGATAGAGCTTCGGGCAGAGTCCGATACACCTGGTTCTCCTCCCATTTTCGGAGGGTGGAGATGGAGCCCGGGACTCCTAAGGAGGCGGCACAGTATGCCCGTGGTTTTCTGATGTTCCTCTTCGGGACCACTTTGTTTGCCGACAGGGGGAACACTGTTGGGCTGTATCTGTTGAGCGCCTTGGTGGACCTATCACAGGTCAGACGGTATGACTGGGGTGGTGCCGGCCTGGCTACCCTTTACTGCTACATGAGCGCAACCTCCCGCGGACGGGGGGACTTACTTGGTGGTTACTGGAGAGCCTAGGAGGTACTTTTTCCCCTCTTGATTTACATTTCTGCTCCTCATTACTTGTACACTGCACGCACGGCGTACTTTACACACTGTATTTTGCCTTTAGCACTTTACATTTACATTCTGCACTGTTTTCCACAGTTATGGGTCTATGCGTACTTCTCGACATTAGCCCCAGAGATGGTGGTGGAGGGGCCCCTCGTGACCCTGTACTCACTTGTATTTGAGGGCCAGCACCGGCCGAGACCTCGAGAGTCTCTCCTTTATCTACGGCAGTATTTTGACACGGTGTGGTCGACGGAGGTATTTCAGAACTCTCAGTTCTTTGTGTTTTCATCTTTGATTTGTCCTGTACCTTCCTGATTTCTGATTGATTGGTTACCTGCAGATTACATGGGAGCCCTGGGCACCCTTTGGTGAGAGTTTCCGATACCAGTTTGCTGGAGGGCGGGGTGCCTTTCAGTACAAGATTCTATTCGAGGGGCCAGTTGGTAGAGCCTGGTTTCGGGGGGAGCACTTCTTGCGCCAGGTATGGGGCTATATTTCTCAAGACCCTCCCTCAGCACCCCCGGTCGAGATACGGATTGCTGATAGGCTCTCTTCTCGGGATGTTGTCAATGCTATGCTGGGTACTGATGCTTTGCTTTATCTTGAGGAGGGGGATTATGCTACTTACCGTCACATATACCTGATGCCTCCATTGACGGGAGTACGTACTCTGGCGATGAGGTCTACCGGCATGCCATCTTCGAGCCAGGCCCCGGCTCGGGCTGCAGACGCTCCTTCCACCAGCAGGGCTGGTACATCTAGAGACGGGCGCAGATTTATTCCACCGATTCCCCCGACTTATCATCATCCCGGATGGCCGGATATGCCGACTGAGTTGATGGGGTGGCAATATGGGACTACCTCTCCGATTCCGATCCCGATCCCGATAGAGCCTCCAGTTCCTGGCCACCACTACGTCAGAGACCCCGACTCACCACCGGTATGTTTTACAGCTTTGATTCATCACTCAGATTTTTGAACGTTCATTCCTTTACAGATACTCTTGCCTTTGCATCAGCAGCCCCCTGTTGAGTACATGGATCAGGTGCTCGAGATGGTAGCCTCACTTGAGGGGATGGTCCTGCGGAGGGAGGCGCAGTTGTCTATCATGGGCTTCCTGGTACCCTTTAGTTTTCTAGCACTGTATCTTCTGATCACATGCTGATTTTGGACATTTTACTGTATTAATAGGCTACTTGTGTAGAGCACATCTGACACACACCTCACTTACCCACTGTATTTACATATACCCACTTCATGTAGTTCTCTTGTATTTGCCTCTGATGTACATGTTTTAGCTGATGTATTCAAACTGCACTTTTCATTTTCAGATGCCTCTAGTATATGCTCAGCCGCAGGCTGGGCCACCCGGGACTTCTCAGGGAGGTGGACCATCTGGGTCTTTTCGATGAGCTGGGCCATCTGGACCTTTTCGAGGAGCTGGGCCATCTAGGCCTTCTCGAGGAACTGGGCCATCCAGGCCTTTTCGAGGAGCTCGAGGAGAGAGATCGTCTCGTAGATGCAGGGCATATATTATAGAGGCGGAGCCCGATGAGGATGAGGAGGAGGATGTTGCAGATCGTCAGTCAGAGACGTCTGCTGACAGTGAGAAGGGCTCCGGTCTTGGCTCCGAGAGTGGAGGCGAGGCTGAGGGGGATCCTGAGGATGACAGCTCCGACTCGGACGGTGATGGGGGTGCAGAGGCTATTCTGCAGAAGAGGATGAAAAGGGCCTCTTATTCCCACTCTCGAGAGCATTGATGTTGCAGTTCCTTGTTTTATTTACCTTTTTGCTAGTAGTTGTAGCACATTGTACATTATTAGGCAGTTTTATATTTTTGTAAAACTTGTGCCCTTTGTTTGCAAAGTAAAGCATGATGGAATGAAACAGCTTTTGAAAAAGGTGTTGTTCTTTTAAACTCTTAGCATCATATCGCATCGTTTTGCACCATAATGAGATTGAATGAAAATGTGCATTGTGCATTTGCCCAGTCAGGTAATGAACCAACGCAACAACTTAACTTACCAAAATACAACAAAACCTTAGCAAGTTTACAACTCGATAAGCAAAATACAACAGTGTTGACAACTTAATAAACAAAACTTAACAAGAAAATTGCTTAAACAAAGAGTACCAACTTAAACACACGAAAACACGACAGCTCGACAAACAACTCGATAAGCAAAACAACAACTCAATAAAAAAAACTTTAACAAAACAGAGTGTGCTTCGGACGATCTAGGCAATGGAATGCATCCGAAATAAAGGGAAATGGAGGCCTTTGACATACCCGTTGCATGGAAATGCTTGAAACTTCCTCCCGGGGGATAAAACAGGGCCAAGGACACACATGGGAGCATGGCCGGCCACTTTTGGGGGCCGGCCGGCCAGCTTTTTGTATGTGGGGGGGAGAATGTGGCCGGCCTGCTAGAAAAGGTGGCCGGCCGGCCACATAATCCAGCAACCATTAACTTTTCGACACGTGTCCCCCTGAATAGTGTTCTCTCCTCTTTAAAAGCTCCAACTTCGGGACTCATTCATTTCATCACTCCTTTGCACAAAAATGGAGGCATTTCTCGCAGAAAATCTTACATCTTGGATCTCTTCTTTGGATGGCTCGGAAAAGTTGAATTTTCGGGGTTTCGGCTTGAATGCACTATTCACGCTGAGTCGTACTCCACTGCACCTTCCTTTCCTCCATGCCGCAGCAAGGTTCTGGAACCCAGTGACGCATGTTTTTAGCTTTGACGGGCAGGAGGTATGTCCAACTTTTGAAGATTTTCAAGTTTTGATGGAGTCTGAACGTTCGGAAGAGATCTTGCCTCAGTTCCGCTTTGGCCACGCCCAAGCTTTAGGGCGGATGTGTGGACTTACCGCACATGATGCTCGATCTCTGATTTGTAATGGGGAACTAGATATCCTTGGTTTGATCCATCGCTTTTCTGGTGCCGGTGACCATGGCAACCATCATTGGCAAGGTTTCCAACAACATGCGCTCTGCTTGTGCATGTTATCTCACTTCCTGCTTGCCCCGGGCCTGGGTGGACCCAGCATCCGTTTGATTGACGTTGCTCAGGGCTTGAAGGAAGGGAAGAGCTGTATTGCTATGGCGTTGGCCGAAACACTGATGGGTTTGGACGCTTTCCACCGTCAGGAGACGATCAGATTTGCGGGGAGTCCACTACTGTTACAGGTAATGTTTCCCACCCAATCTCACATATGTATTTGCTCGCATCACTCGGCCCTCAGCCTCGGTTTTTCTCACGAAAGCCCTGTCTCACTGTTCTCTCATCGCACATCTCTCTATTCTTTATTCTCTCATTTTTCATCCCTCCCCAGGTATGGTTGATGGATAAACTGCAGGTTATGGACTCTTGACCTACCTACTCAGCCCGCGGCTACTTCTTTCGGCAACGCCTGGTTGATGCACTGGATGAGAGATGGTGGTTCAACTGGATGTGCAATTTGTCTGCTGACCGCATTGGTTGGCACTGTCCTTGGCTCAATCTTCTGGCAATGAGCTATGGCATGTCCCGGCAGACTGGGGTCCAGTTGATTGGTCTGACTCACTGTGTGTTCTATTTTTCATTCCGGTTCCAGCGCCAGTTTGGCCATGATCAAACGTGCCCGCCAGAGGGGATTGAGTACCCGGCTGCTTTTCCGGTCCGAGGCGCACTGCTTGCCCGATATGCCACAACATGGAGGACTAGAGAGCTCCTGGCCCCTGCTCCCACTTTCAGTTGCACTTTGTCTGACGAGTGCTAGGATTGGCTCAATGAAGAGGCACAGATTGGGCCTAGCTTGGCATCAGAGGCTTCGACTAGCTCCGGGAGGGGACGTAAGGACACCTGACTTGACTATGCCCCGAATTTATTGCTTTATTAGTACTTTCAAGTTTTCTTTATGAGTGTAATAAAAAAAAGCAACTCCAATTGTATGTAAGAGCAAGAGAACTCTATTTTGAAATCAATGAAATTGAAGGTTGTGGTACTGAAATTTTTTTGCTTTGGTCCAAAAATGGTCTTAGTTGTAAAAAGATTAATTTGAACAAAGTCAACTCTTATTAAAACTTTTCAAAACTATTTTTGATACGGATCAGAACTGGACACGCCTGAGATCTGTCACTGAGATGCACAACCCCGGATCCTAGCAACTGGAAAGTTGCCCCTAGTCTGAATAGTACCGCGGCACTGTGTGGCAACGGAAAGTTGCCCCTAGTCTGAATAGCACGGTACCGGAGATTGCGATAAATGATGACGGACAAAGATAACCGAGATGATCAAATGGACAAAGTTGATCGGGGAAAAGTTTATGGCTGAACTTCAGGATGAAGTTGCCTACGTATCCCAAAGATGGGAATCAAGCCTTACGTAGTTCAGGCTCAGGTTCGCTTGGGTATTTTTACTCTCCTTTTGCGCTCTAACTTTTGCCAAGGCTGCCCTTTGCGGGTTTTCAACCTTGCGAGCTCAGTTTTTATGATTTCAAATTTTCTGTGCTCTGAGTTTTGCCTAGGTCGCCCTTTCAGGTTTTCGGCCTAGCGAGCCTCTCAGGGGTAATATTTCTTCAACTTGTCCATATTGATCGGTTGTGAGAATTCCAAGCCATCTAGATCCATCAGAACCACAGCTCCACCTGACCAGATTGACTTGATGATGTAAGGACCTGTCCAATTGGGTCTGAACTTGCCCCCTAGGTCGTGGATGGGAGCTCGATTGTCTTTGAGCACCAAATCACCTTCTTTTAAATTCCTGGACTTAACCTTCTTGTTAAAAGCCCGGGCAATTCTGCGTTGGTAACCTTGGACATGGTACAGTGCTTTCAGCCTTCTTTCATCGAAGAGCATGAGTTCCTCAAATCTGCTCTGCTGCCAATCCGCTTCGGCTATGTGGCACTCAGCCAATACTCGTAATGACGGGACCTCAATCTCAATAGGCAGAACGGCATCCATCTCATAAACCAATGAGTACGGAGTCGCCCCAGTAGAAGTTCTGATTGAAGTCCGGTAGCCCCACAGAGCGAACGGCAGCTTATCTAGCTAGTCCCGGTAGGTTTCCACCATCTTCTGCAGTATGTGCTTGATATTCTTGTTGGCGGCCTCAACCGCTCCATTGGTCTGCGGCTGATAGGTAGACGACTTATGAAAAGCCACATTGTATTTCTCCAACAAATCAATCACCTCCTTCTTGAAGTGGGAACCATTGTCTGAAATTATTTCGTTTGGGACCCCGTAGCGACAGATGATGTTGTTTCTGATAAATTTTGCGACGTGCGAAGCCTTCAACACCGCATAAGATTGGGCCTCAACCCACTTTGTGGAATAATCTATCGCTACTAAGATGAACTCATGCCCATTCGACCCCTTTGGAGAGATAGCTCCGATCACATCGATCCCCCAGACTGAAAATGGCCATGGCGAAGTCATGTTGTACAGCTTAGACGACGGAATGTTCATGCGATTTGCATGAATTTGACACTTGTGGCATCGCCGGACAAAACCAATACAATCCTCCTCCATGGTGGACCAGTAATAACCCTGTCTGAGGATCTTTCGTGCCAGCATTACCCCATTCATGTGCGCACCACATTCTCCCACGTGGATGGCTTCCATCAGACGCTTTGACTCTTCGGCATCAACGCACAGTTTATGCATTCCCAAATGACCCCTTTTATACAATTTACCCCCGCAGATGATGAACTGAACGACCATTCTCCTGATTGCCCTTTTGTCTTTGGCATTTACCCCTAGCGGGTATGCTTCTTTCTCCAAGAAGTTCCAGATGTCGTAATACCAGGGGTTTTCGTCCTGAACTTCATCTATAGCGGTAATCGACTCATAGGCAGATGCAAATTTCTGGTCGATGATAACTGGACGCATCCGGACTCCACACGAGATGTCTATCATAGAAGATAGAGTTGCTAAAGAATCTACGAACCTGTTGTTCTCTCTTAGTAGATGAGTAAAACTTAGCTTCTCAAACCGAGGAATCAGCAAGTCCAAGGTCTGGTGATACATCATCATCTTTTCCTCTTTTACTTTCCAGTCTCCTTTAGCTTGAGACACAACAAGGTTCGAGTCCCCAATGACGTCCAACCGTCTTGCCCCTAGTTCCAGGGCTGCTTCTAGACCAGCAATGCACGCCTCATATTCTACTTCGTTGTTCGAGACTTTGAATCGGAGTTTGAAGGCTAGAGGGATACGAGAATTGTCGGGTGCTATCAGCAACACCCCTATCCCATACCCGTATTGATTTGACACTCCATCAAAGTACATCGTCCAAGTTTCATCATCGATATGCAAAATGGCCTCATCTGGAAACAAATACTCGACTGCTTCACCCCCTTCCACTGGATGGTCGGCTAAAAATTCTGCCACTGCTCTGCCTTTGACCGACTTGCGTGTTACATACTTTAGATCAAATTCGGAGAGCAAAAGCAACCAACGAGCTAGCCTACTCGTAAGTGCTGGTTTCTCAAAAAGATATTTGATGGGATCAAGTCGTAAAACCAACATTACAGAGTGAGCTAACAGGTAGTGCCGCAGCTTCCTGGTAGTCCATACCAAGGCTAAGCAAGCCTTTTCCAGCGGAGTGTAACGGGTTTCGTACTTTAGCATCTTCTTGCTTAGATAGTAGATGGCTCTCTCCACCTTGTCTTCTGATTCTTGTGCAAGCATGCAGCCCATTGTAGTTTCAGTTACTGACAGATACAAAATCAACGGTTTCCCTGGTTCTGGAGGTGACAACACGGGTCGGTTCTGTAAATATTCTTTAATCTGTTCAAATGCAGCTTGACATCGGTCGTCCCATTGGAACTTCTTTCCTTTCTTGAGGAGGCCAAAAAGTGGTTCACAAGTCAAGGTTAATTTTGAGATAAACCGTCTTATGAATTGCACTTTACCCAGAAAGCCTCGCACCTCCTTTTCAGTCCTTGGTGGTGGCATTTCTAAGATGGCCTTGATTTTGGAAGGGTCGACCTCGATGCCCCTTTGTGTAATCAGAAACCCTAGCATTTTTCCCGTTGTAACACCAAATGTACACTTCTGAGGGTTTAGCCGCAACCGGAATTCCCTGATCCCTTGAAAAAACTTATGCAAGGTGGTGTAGTGGCCCTCTCTTTCTTTGGATTTGACAATCATGTTGTCCACGTACACCTCAACCTCTTTGTGGATCATGTCGTGTAATATCGTGGTTGCGGCCCGTTGATAAGTAGCTCCAGCGTTCTTCAACCCAAATGGCATGACTCTATAGCAGTATGTCCCCCACGGGGTGGTGAATGCAGTCTTTTCCCGGTCTTCTAGCGCCATCAATATCTGGTTGTAGCCTGAGAAGCCATCCATGAATGAGAGCAAAGCATGCCCCGTTGTGAAATCCACTAACTCATCGATGTGCGGTAGAGGAAAGTCGTCATTCGGACTAGCTCTGTTCAAATCCCTGAAATCCACACATACCCGGATCCTGCCATCTTTCTTCGGCACTGGGACAATGTTGGCCAACCAAGTTGGGTATTCGGATACTAGCAGGAAGCCTGCGTCGATTTGCTTGGTGACCTCTTCCTTAATCTTGAGAGCCCAGTCCGGGCGAATCCTCCTGAGTTTCTGCTTGACAGGTCGGGCTTCGGGGTCAAAGGGGATCCGATGCTGTACAATCTGAGGATCGATTCCAGGCATGTCTTCGTAGGACCACGCGAAAACATCTTTGAAATCTTTTAATAAAGTGACTAAGCGCTCGCGTTCCTCCGAAGACAACGTGGACCCGATCTGGACCAGCTGCGGGTCCTCCTCAGTACCTATATTCACGGTAGTGATTTCATCCATTAAAGGTTTGACAAATTTCTCTTGCTCTTGCTCAATTAAACGTTGTAAAACCGGAGGAACTTCGTCCTCGTCGTTTTCATCAAAGTTTTGAAAGTCTGAATTAATTCAATAAATCAAGGGCACAGAAAAGTACTTAGAAACCACAGTTACTTGATTCTCATTAAGCACATCCAAATCGTCCGATTCATTTACAACATACTCAAATGAAAAGAAAAAAGACGACTTAGACAGGACTGTGGTATCCGAATTATCATCCCCAAGATTACCAGATTCAGACTCAGTTGAGCTGGAACCTGATTCCGACTCACAAGACTCGGTGGAATCAGATTCTGGCTCACTACCTGACCCGGTGCTGTTGGACAAAAATCCCTCCTCGTATTGCCAAGTGAGAGAGGGTGCGACAGATGCATCCAAGATAGCCGCTGGTAGGCCCACAGCCGTTGCATCCCCAATCATGGAAACCGAGAAGTTATCCCCCAAGCACTTATGGTCGATCGGAGGATCAGAAAGTAGACATGCCAGTGCTACCCCCATTTCAAATTCTGTGTCCTCAGGATCCACTGCCTTACACTGCTCAACCTTGGCTGATGGGTCTGTCTGCTCTGTGGCAACGTCATCCCCGGATAGTTGCAGGTCGAAGAAGATCTCGAAACCTGGCACACGCTTCTTCTCCGCGTTTAGCCATGGCTCTGGGAAGCCGCAAAATGGAAAGTCCTTCCCCTCCCGGACGAAGAGTCCGTTTAGGGTACCCTGAATGGGCCTATGCATTAACTCAAAAGGCTTCCCAGCCTGCTTTGCTCTGGCTCTTCCGGCCATTTCTTTTCCCTTCCTCACCCAGTCCTCTTTGGTGGGCAGATAACCCAAGCCAAAGGTATGAGGGTTGTGTGGCACTTCGCCCAATGCTGCAACGTCTTTTCGGCCGCTCCTTCCTAATCCCATCCCAGGGATGTGTTGTAGCTTGTTCATAAGGTAGACAGATTGAGCACTGACGTACACTCCCTCATTCACAGCCATAATATTCTGCACCGCCCGTGCCTCGGCCAAAGTGAACCCTGATAAGAAAACATCCTCTGTGCCATGCTCGATTTCCAAGATAGGTGTGGACACTTCTGCCGGCGGATGGATTGATGAATTCCCAAAGACAATAGCCACCCCCTTCCCGTGAGAGTACTTCAACATCTGATGTAGAGTGGAAGAGACTGCCTTTACTTGGTGCAACCACGGCCGCCCCAAGAGTAGATTGAAAGTTGCGGGAACGTCCAAGACGTGAAATTCAATGTCATGTTTTCCCGGACCAACCTGAGTCTGAATTTTGACAGTCTCCATCACTTCCCTGCTAGTATTATCATATGCTTTGATCACCTGAGTAGTCGGCACGAAGTCCGCGGGCTTCAACCCGATTGCATACGCTGTTCTGGCTGCGCAGACATTGATGGCGGACCCGGTATCAACAAGTACCACCGGTATCCACAAGTACCACCGGTATCCACTTGTCTCTACATTCCACGGAAACGTAGAGGGGTTTGTTATGATTTGTGCCCTCAGGTGGTAGTTCTTTGTCTGAAAAGGTTAATGCCGGGAAACCTCCTCCCGAAAAGACCAGCCCAACCAGCTGCTCTGGTGTAGTATCTATAGAGAGTTTGGCCTTGTCCATGGCAGATAGGACGGCCTATCTGTGTACCCACGATGCCATAAGCAATCCCCAAATGGAGATGCTTGCTTGTATCTTCTTTAATTGCTTAAGCACAACTTTTTCTTCAATCTATTTCTCTCTCTGTTTCTCAGTTTCCTTGTCTTTCCCGGATGCCTCAGGTTAGTCTAAGTGCGGAGGCTTGAAATACCTCCCACTTCTTATCATATGAGCGACCTCGTCAATATACCAGGTATCATCTGGTTGATTACTTCCCCAATCCTCATCCGTGTGGGCAAGACATAAATCATCGTCTTCCCACCACATTCCGTCGGCAGCCAACAGACACCTGTCCGGCTCCGGTATGATCGTACTCGCAGCATCTTCAGTCCATATGCCCGCAGCATTTTCTGTTCCTGTGTACACAGCACTTTCGACCCCCACATGGGCCTTAGCTTTTCTGATTCTCTCAGAATCCTCAAATCTTTGTTGTTCCAACTGCGTCAGTACAGCTGGTTGTTTGATACTCCCTGCATTTACAATGCCCAAATTCTGAGCGAAATTCTTAGTGCCGGCGCTCTCCAGCGGTGTATTCTGACTCTCGGCCCTTCCGACTACCACTGATACTCTTGCCCCTGTCGGGCCCTGTTCTGGTTGATATTCTACGACGTCTGGTTGATCATCTAACCATCCGGTAACTTCTGCCGACTCCTCATATTCGAACCAGTTGATTGCCGCATCCCTTGATTCTTGGTCACTAAAGAACTGGAGGTTGGCAAGGTCCTCTCCCACAACTGTTAGGTCATCTGTTCCCCGTCCAAATCTATCCTCCTGAATCACACATAATTCTGCTCTTTCTAGCAGCCCTATACTCAGCTCAGGCTGGCCCACTGACTGGATGTATCTACTTGGATCATAGGCTTCTTTAGCAAGATTCCCAGACTGTTCAATATCAGACTCAGCAACCTCACTTTCCTCTGAAATTTGCCCTGTCCCATCTTCGGTGGTCACCACCACTGGTTTAGATCGGTTTGTGGAGATGTCCATCATGCACAAGTCAGTGCAGACAGGAAGGATCACCTCTAGCTTAGGTAGGTGGGATGGGGTGATATAGATACTGGGATCGTAAGACACGACCCCAGTTTGGATGAAGTTGATTCTGTTGGGAGGAGGGGCTTGGATATGTGGTGGGAGAGGATTTGTCGTGACGTTGGGTTTTTCGGGAGGAGCGATCACCTGCTTGTCAATAAGATCCTGGATCTCATGACGCAATCTGTAACAACGGTCGGTGTCATGACCGTGCTGTTGGTGATACGCGCAGTATTTTGCCGGGTCGTGAGAGGGAGGGAGTGGATTTGGTAGTGGCCTCGGCTCTAGGGGCGTCAAATGCTTTTTCCTGATTAATACCCCCAGAGCTTTGGACAGGGGCATATGTAGGGGTGTAAAGGTTCTTTGGCCTCTGGGTTGATATTTGGTGTTTTGGGTATTGCTTCCAGATGCGCCAGAGAAAGGCGTGGCTATCATGGGTCTTGGGGGAGGGGGAATGGTGGCGACCATGCTCACCTCTGAAGCTTGTGCAGTTGCAGCGCCACTCGGGCCTGCGTTGTTGTTACGGTTGAAAGTCCTTCTGGGTTGCTCCCTATCCTGGTCGATCAGACCTTGTTTCATGGCATCCTCGATCTATACCCCCATCTCGTGTAAATCTAAGAATGTGGGAAAAGGGAGTACAATCATCTTCTGCATCAACTTTGGTTGGAGATTGCGCACAATCATCCTGATTTGATCTTTGACTGTAGGCCTCAAGGTCATCATCGATGCCTTCGCCCTCCATCGAGTTACGAAATCTGAAAAAGTCTCCTTGGGTTCCTGCCTCGTTGTTTCGAGATCACGAGTTGTAATCTCGATTTGTGTATTGTACGAGTACTGTGCAACAAAGGCCGCAGCCATTTCATCCCAGCTTTTTTTTACCTCATCTTCTAACTTCTCGTACTAGATGGCGGCCACACCCGACAAAGTTCGGCCGAACAGAGAAAGCTTTTATGGTCGGGTTACGCCCATTGGCCGCAGAATGTCTGAGAATATCCGAAGATGGACCATGGGGTCCCCGGACCCGTCGAAACGGTCAATTTGTGGCATCTTGAACCTATCGGGCAATGTCACGGCCACGTCAGTGTATCCGTCCTCGATGTCCGGAATGGCCTTCACTCCTTGTGATTTCTTGAAAAGCTTCTCAAGCTTGTTCAGTTTTAGAGCTGTATGGTCCATTTCGAACTCAAAGGAAGAGTCCGGGTGGTTGTGTGTATAGGTCTTGGACAGTTGAGGCGGAAGCGGGGGCGGAGCTGGCCCCGTTGGAAGATTCGTGTCCTCTTGGATATTCTAGACATTTGGCACGGTGTTCTGGGTGTTTGGCAGAGCATTCTGGACAGTAGGTGTCTGCTCGGGTAATGGGGGCCCTGGTGGAGGAGGAACCTGATGTGAAGCAGATGCCGCATTCTGCTGTTGCAGTCTAGTGATTAGCTCGGCCTGCTGGGCCATGATTGCAGCTTGTTGCTTGGAGAACTCTGTTTGGCGGGCAGCGTCCTCTTGCATCTGTCTCATGCTCTCCTACATTTGGCGCATTAGGGCTTCCACCTCTGACGTATTTTGCTGATCCATCTGACTGACCGGTAGATCTATCTCGATAGCAACAATCGGGACCTCAATCCTACTATCCTCTGATGGAGTAACCCACTGTTCTGGCAACCTCTGTTCTGACACACTGCGCTTCCTTGGCTTTCTCCTGACAACGGGGGGTAGAGAATAGAACACTGGATGTCCGTCAACCAGATCCTCAGATCGATTGAGTTGACGACCTCGTGTCCAAAATACTTGGGGAATATCTACTGGGTTGGAAGCAATGGTGCTAAAACTGCCCCCTAGCAAAAGATAAATAAAGCGAAAAGGAAATAAATAACCAGATAAATGAAGAGCATGACAGCTTAAAATAAATACACAACACACAGTCGGGCATATAACACACGGTTCATAAGCTGAAAACACACTGTCTCTAAATACTGATCACTGTCCCTGAATCACTATTCCCCAAAGACTGAATCGGATACCCGCAGATAACTGATTCTCAAATACTGACTGATGCCCGCAGGCCTGATGCCCAAACTCGCAAATTGATACATGCATTCCTGTAGAGACGCACTCTAAAGCACATAACAGATAAGTGAGAGCCAAAACATCCCTATGTGGGGGTAGGGTTTCCCTGTCCTATTTTGTCAGGAGCTGGGGTTTCACTATGCATGCAGCGGTTTCAAACCTATATCGGGTAAGCAACCTGTCCTAGTTTGGAATGGTCACTACGAATCCGAATATGCACTAGGTCGAATGGTCAAAAAGGGTGCACCGGTAAAACCGGGATTTGTGTTCCCATACTGGCAGAGCCCATAACCGGTCAGCCTTATGGTCATGCCTTAACAAGACAAGCCTCCGGCAAACCGTTCAGGAATAGCAAATGGCAAACACGGTGTCCTAGGCGCACCAATGCAAATGCAATGCAAAGAAACACACAAGTGTAGTAAAAACAAGATATCACGAGTTCGAGTCAAGTTCTCTAAATCCCCAGCAGAGTCGCCAGAAACTATAGACAAGCCCGCGGGGGGGACCTCGCTACAGTTCGAACTCGATTTGTGTTACGGTTCTTAATCTTGAACCAAAGAGTCCAAATCCGGCAAATCGTTTTGCGAAAACAAATTTTTAAAAAAGAAGTGCCAAACATGGACTGCTTTGCTAGATACAGAGTCACCACCTAAATATTTTATTTTTGGGAAATTTAGGAAACCCTGACTCGTTTGCCTAAGGCCACGTGTCCGTCATCACCAAAGTTGCCTCGGCTCGGGAACTTGGGTACGATTGGGGAAGGTCACTTCATGAGCACCCCCGCTCGCCCGATCAAAGATCGGCCTCTACTAACTATGATATCTAGTTTTGAAAACTTTATGTGTTCTTATTCCGGTTATTAGCCTAGATTTATTACGTGATGCGCACAGCATACAAGTATAGATCGGGTCGCCTGAATTGGAACAAAACATTTCATGTTTGTTTTTTGAAAGATGGTTTGCTACCCATAGGTAGGCTTAAAATGCAGGTTTTGCCACCCTCAGGTGGGCTTAGAAAAGATGGTTTTGCTACTATCTAGTGGGCTTAAAACTCACAGTTGATGATTTGTCCCAATCCAAATAACCCAACCTTCATCCACAGGTATTCAAGGCAGTTATATCACATAAGCAGTTAGCCTCATGGTAAGTATGCTATTCATGGCAGTCACTCACAAGCATGCAAGGATGCTAAAGCATAAAACTCACCGAGTACTCCAAGCCAAAACAGAAACCGATTAGAAATCTATGCATGATCCTAAATATACAGAAATGTCTAATGCAACACATGCAAAAATGCAACTATAGCAGGCTCGGCTATTCTAAACATGGTGTATGGAATGCTACAACTAACATGTATTCAACTTAGAATTGAAATACAAATGCAGTTAGTATGATGCGCCGAGCCCGGTGTATGCAAGACAGATGAATGAATGCAAACATGCTATCATACTGTATGCTAATTGAAACATGCCCTAATCTAACCATCATAAGCAAGTAAATAAAAAGGGAAGAAAAATGTGGGGTTGGAAGACATACATCACACCCACGCACACTTATTACAATTATGCCCTCGCGCAGAGGGTCCGAATAAAATAATATACAGTCCCAAATGAATAGTACAGTCCAAATAATACAGTCCAAGATATGTACAAATTCCTAATTAATTAACAAAATTGACTAAGAAAACAATAAACTGGCATGCAAGCCAGGGACTGCCTTGACTCTTCTTCGGATGATGAATGATGCATATCCGGGTTGCCTTTGCGCGGAAATCCACTGTGATGCCCCAATTAGCCTCTGTTTTGCAATAATTTTTAGGAAGCGCGCCAAGCCCTGGAAGACTGTTGATTCTTGATTTGCTGCAACAGAGAGCTGGAAAGGGGCATGGCAATGTATTTTCACAAATGTATGCATGCCTCGATCCTCGTGCCACCAATCATGCATCTCGATGCATGATGGCCGAGGAGTCGAATTGCACAACTCAATATGGAATGAATGCACATGAAAATACAACTAAGACCTAACTCCATCATGGACAATCCGGAGTGTCGGTGACTGGGGAATTGAGACACGTTCCGTTACTCGGAGTACGAAACGTACCTCGTTTCTCGTGCTCGGGCTAACTCTTATCCCGAACATAATGCAATATGCATGACATGCATGAAATGCAACTAAGATACATCCAAACATGCACAATGCTACTAAATGGCATACACGATGCACAAGATAACATGGCATACACAATGCGCTAGCATACAACCTAGCATACACAATGCTATGGAATGAAATGGTATACACAATGCAATATGGACTTAAACTAACACAAGTGGACATCGGCCACACTCACATAAGAGGCCATAAGATGGAAATGAGACACTCGAAACGCGTCCACACGTGCACGCAAACCGAGGACCGAACCTACGGCACGGAATGCCATTCTAACAAGACATGGTAAAACATGAAATATGACATACTAGCATGCAAATTTCAGAGGCAAAATGAGATGCAAAACAGCCCCGAAACATGGCAAAATGGTACCCGATGCATGGAACGAGTCCCGAAACATGAAATTTGGCTCAAGGAATGACCTATAGCTATGCAATGCATGCATTATTTGTACATGAAGTTTGAAGAAAGAAGCAAGACAGACCCAAAACAAGCATGTTTACAGTTTAAAGCAAGGCCAAACAGTGGGCACAAATGGGGCTAAACTAGCATGCAAAAACAGCCCCGAAAGCAAGATAATTAAGCAAGTGCAAGATTCTAACTCTAAAAAGAGAAGGGCCCTTCTATAATGTTGAAGAAGGGCCCAAAATATGATGTTTTACAGTTTACCACAAGCCACAAAAACAGACACAAGTATGGCAAAATTCTCATGCAAAAAGTGGGCCTAAAAGAGGATAAAGAAGCAAGTAATGCATGCTGGCCCCAAACAGATGAAGGTCCTTCAACAAAGTTGAATAGGGACCTAAAATATGACCTTTTACAGTTTATTATCAGAGCCAAAACAGTATAAAAGTATGCTCAAAATACCATGCAAGATTAGGCCAAAAAGAGAGCTATAACACAAAGTATAAAAAGGATGCTTCAAACAATAAAAGACCCTTAATGAAACATTAAGAGGGGGTCAAAATAAGGCCATTTTTAGTTTGGACCAGAGCCCAAAAACAGAAGCATAAGAAGCTAACAAATCATGCAAAAATGGGTCCAAAAGGGGGATATAATGGCAAGTGACAAAAGGAGGCCCAAAAAAGTGATGAGCCCTTCAACAATGTTGAATAAAGGCTCAAAATAAGCTACTTCACAGTTTACAACATGCCTCAAAACAGTTTACATATAGGCCAAAAACAACATGCAAGACAATGGCATATTAGGGAGATAATGAAGCAAGTGCAAAATGGGGGCCTCAAACAGTGAGAGGCCCTTAATGAAAAATTAAATAGAGCTCAAAAAAATGCTACTTTCAGTTATGGACGGAGCTCAAATATACAAGCAAGAAGAGTTAAGAAAACTTGCAAAAATGAGTTAGAAAAGAGGGAAATGTTGCTCACCCTTGTAGACCAAGTCTTTGGCTGCCTTTGGACCAAGAAATGATGTCTCCTAGCCTCTGAGAAGACCCTCCTAGCTGCTGGAATGGAGTGGTGATGTGGTGCTAGACGGTGGTGAAGAAAAGGGTGTGGGACTTGGGTGTTTTGGTGCTTGGAAATGTAGAGAGAAAGAGATGCATTATGGGAGCTCAAAGGTAAATTTTCTAACCCTTTGCAAGGGGGCTGGGGCTGCTGTATATGTAGGCAAAAGGGGGAGAAAAGAGGGGGGAAAAAAGGAGGGGAAAACAATCCAAGTTTCCCCCCAAAAGTTGGCCCCCCGGATACAGAATCTGGGGGGAAAAAAGTGTATTTTTGTAATGTACCTGTAGTAAGGAGCAAGGCCGGCCAGGTATTGGATTTGCATGTGGCCGACCGGCTCTCCCCGTGGCCGGCCGGCTAGGGGTCAAAAAGGCCAAGTGTAATTAGTGGCCGGCCACCACAGATTGGTGGCCTCCCATGTGTTCTCAGCACAACCCTGTGGTCAAAAATTGGAAACAGTGAACCAGGAGAGAGAACAACCCACTTTTCAAAGGGGTTCAAAAGGTTCAAAAGCAATTACTGGCCGGCCACCAAATATTGGTGGCCTCCCAGATGTGTACATCACAAATATGGGGGTTAGGGTGCAAGTAAATGGCCCAAGGGTGGTCAACATTGGCTTTGAAGTGAGAGAAAATGGGCGACGGAGGGCGATGAAGGAATATAACTGGTTGCTGAAACAATTACTGGCCTCCCACCCTTCTACGACCTTCCTGGTGATGAAACAGAGGTCCCCGCCAAAAATGAACGAAAACCGATGCAAAATGAAGGTTCGGGGGCCGAAACGCGCAGTCCGAGGCCCCGAAAACTGACTGTTAGGCACCGGGAGTGGTGTTCGACCACGAAGTTGGTCTCTCGGACCTCAGTGCCCCTTAAAAGGGAGTAAATAAGATGCATGCCAAAAACCAGAGCAAATGGAGGTGGTTAGGCGGTCCCGAACCGAGGCACTTGGCCTGACGGCTCCAAAAACCGGGAACCGGGCTCCGAAATGGGCAAAATGGCCTACGACCTCGAAATGTAGCCCACGGCCACTGAGAGATGGTCTACGAGACCTCTCCCTCCCTTTGAAAAGAGAAACAGAGAAAACTGAGCCTAGTTCGCAAACCGAGGCAAGGCATAGAAAAGCCTGGAAGTCCGAAGGCAGGGCTCACGGCCGAGACTCTAAAACCTCTGGACGAGCACGATATGCAACATCACCGAGCGCTCAATCGGTGACGTCTAAGTCTTAAGGTCAATCAAAAATGGGGTGTCTACAGTTGCCCCTCTTTGATAGAACTCGAAAGTCACAAGTGACGGGAGTGAATGTCAAAGCCCAGAGACAACCCATTTTTGACAAGGCCGAAGACTTAGACAAACAGGCGAGATAAACAAAGGTGTGCCCGCAGGCATGCCCGCAGGCAGGGGGCAAAATGCAAAATGATATGCACAAGGCCAAATGTAACTTGATGATCATGCAAGTGCAGCAAGCTGTAATGAAGCAAATATTCGCAAACAGATGCAACAATTTTAAGCAAGAATGCAAAGCAACAACTACATTTCATGTAGTTTAGGAATGTGGAGAATTTATTCAATTCTCGTCACGTCTCACACGGAGAAGATACGATACCTACACGATTCGTCTGGTCGCACCAGCTCCAAATGAACCGTACATACAATATCGTGCCTGCAAAAGAGAGGAACTCAACAAGCACAATATGCTAACAACATATGTTCAACGTGATATCGAAAGTTCGACAAGCGCGGTGTCGGTGGGGTGAGTGCATCGCAATGCGGGAAAGGAGTGTGCATGACAACGCAAGTTTAAACACAGAGGCATGGCAATACCAAAGAGACGTGCATATCAATGCAAGTATGTTCATGAGAATGCAAGTTAGATGCACAATAATGCAGAACAATCGCAAATCAGGACGCGTGTTTGAGTAGTTGACTAATTATTTTATTCGATTTGTAATAAGTAGTTAAGTAGTCTAGCTAAATTATTCAAATTAATTAGTTTAGCTTTAATTAGTTAGCTAGTTTATTCATTTGGACCCTCCTGTGAGAGGGCGCAATGTTGTAATAATGTGCATATCTTCTAACCCCACGTTTTTCTTCCTTTTATTTACCTACTTGTGATGGTTAGTTTAAGGCATCATGTTTTGTTTAGCATTCTCCATGTTTGCATCCACTTGTATTGCATGCACCGAGGCTCAGTTCATCATTCTAACCTGCATTGTTAGCTAAACATTCTTTGAATACGTGTTTAGACCGCATGCTATCAAATTGCTTCATATGCCATATTAGTAACAGAGCCTAGTAATTGCATATTGCATGTATTGCACTAGTCATATTGCACAGTTTGGATCATGCATTTTTCTAACTCTTTTGTTTCTTTTGGCTTGCCTCAGAGTACTGGGTGAGCCTTTACTCGCTTTAGCATATCGCATACGTGTGATTGTTGCCATGAGGCTAAATACTTAAATGATAAACTATTTTGAATGCCTGTGGATGAAGGCTAGTTGCTTGAATTGGAATAATTTAAGTAATGTTTATATGCGATCATTTTTTTTAAGTGGTACATATTCAAAACAATTTTCAAAACAAACATGAATCAAGTATTCCAATTTTTGCAAATTAGTCTATACTTGTGTGTGCATCACATAGTAAGTTAGCCTAATAAATCGGAACAAGAGCATATAACGTAGATGATAATCACATCATGATTAGTAGAGGCCGACCTTTGATCGGGCGAGTGGGGGTGCTCAATTCATGACATTCTCCTCTCGTACCTAAGTTCTTGAGCCTTGACAATCTTGATAATGACAGACACATGGCCTTTGGTACGAGTCAAGGGTTTCCCAAATTTTTCAAAAATATTTAGGTGGCGACTCTATATCTAGCAAAGTAGTCCATTTTTGGCATTTTGATTCAAAATCGATTTTTCAAAAGATTTGTTGAATTTAGACTCTTTAGTGTTTATCTATTTCACATTGCACTTATGAGATCAAATTCAGAACCGCGGAAGTCCGATACTATAGGGCCTATTCATCTTCCGAAATGGGGCATGAAATGTCGAGCTACATAAGGCCTCTTTGCGAAGAGAACTCAATAGTTGGTGATCTATTCACTAGTATGGAGATTCGGGCTAAAGACAAATAGGCTTTCATCTAAGAGATCCATTTAGACCCAAAACCGAAGTTGGACATCATGGAGAACAAGAATTCCCAGTTTACTAAATCAAAGACTTTCTCAAAGTCTAACTTGATAATCAGCCCTTGTCGTTTGGCCTTATTCCAGCCATCAACTACTTTATTGGCAATAAACACCCTATCTATGATATTCCTTCCTCCTATAAAAGTTGTATGAGTCTCACCAATAATTGAGGGCATCACTGGCTTCAACTTGTGCACAAGGACTTTTGCCAAAAAAAATTTATAAGGAACCAATCAGGCTAATAGGTCTATAATTAGTCAGATTAATGGGATTTTTGAGCTTGGGAATGAGGGTAATGAAAGAGTTGTTGATACCATAGGTGAGCCTACTGTGATTGTGAAAATCTCTAAAGAATTGCATAATCTCATGCTTCATAACTTTCTAAATTTTCTGATAACACAACAAGTTAAACCTATCCGGGCCCAGAGCTTTGTTACCATTACTCTTTTTAATGGCTGCCAAAACCTCTACTTCAGTGAAATCAAATACCAGGTGGTGAGAGATCAAATTGTCCTTAATTGATTTGAACTCCCCACCCAAAACAGGCCTATTCACGCAACTTTCCTTGTATTGATTCCTAAAGTGAAGGAAAACCTCATGCTTGACTCTGCTAAGTTCCTCATAGGACACCCCATTGACTGAAATGGAATTGATCATATTTCTACTTTGTCTAGTACTTGCAATAGCATGAAAATACCCAGTATTTTTGTCTGCCTACAGGGACCAATTCAATCTAGATTGTTGATGCATAACCACTCCACCCTTCTGTAAAGTTTCCACACTTCACCTCTAACCTCCTTTCTTCTAACCTTTTCTGAATCAAGCAGTTCTCTTGCCTCAACAGTGATGTCTAATGCATGCAATTCATCCTCTGAAGCCTTGAGTTTAGAAAAGACATTGCCAAACACTTCAGTATTCTATTTCTTTAACTCCAACTTTAGTTGCTTTTTTTGTTGGATTATAAACCCAGCCCAACCCACAAAATTAGCATTCTTCCAGCAAGTGGTAAAAAGATGAGAAAAATTGGGATGCAAAGTCCAAGCATAGATAAATCTGAAGGGTTTGAGACCCTAATCTCTTTCATCTTCCATCATCAATAAGGGGCAATGATCTGAAATAAGTCGAGGCAATCCCCAAAGCTTCATATTGAAATGAATCATTCACTCAGGGCTTAGCAAGACCCTATCAATTCTGCTCCACTTCTATGCCTCCTGAGCATTACACCAAGTATATTTTATACCATAAAGTGGTAGGTCATTTAGTTCACAATTATCTATAAACTCATTAAATAGTTTCATACCCCTATCTCTTCTAGAACAATTACTCTCTCTCTCTCTCTCTCTCTCTCTCTCTCTCTCTCTCTCTCACTCATATGCCTTATCTCATTGAAATGACCTTCCAAGCACCACGGCAAAGAGAAAAAGACCTTGAGGTTAAGTAGAGTATTCCAAAAGGAGGATTTGCTGCTGACATCATTAGGTGCATATATATTAAGAAAAACATAATGAAAATAGTTCTATAATGTACTCGAGAGTAAAATGAACCTCCTGTTGCAGCAGCTGCCAACTAATTGGAAAACACCTAGATCCCAAATGCACAGAAGCCCTCCTGCAAATCCTTCAGGGTCCATAGACAAGAACTCCATATTCCTATGGCCCCAAAGACCTCTAGCCACAATGCCCGAAACCATTACCTTCTTAGTTTCTTGAAAGAATGCAACATTAATGTGCTTATCGTTTAGTAGCTTTTTAATTCGACCCCTCTTCTCAGGCTTACCAATACCCTTAACATTCCAAGACAGAAGCTTCATGGAGAAACAAATTAACACACTATAAATCCCCCAGCAACAGCTATTACAGCTTAGCCTTACCATCCTTGATGATTCTCTCTTTGTCCTTGAGCTCCAGATTACTGATCTTATCTATCATAACATCTTCTTTCCCTGGAAAGTTTATTCCAAGACTTTTCCCTAGTTGAACAGTAGCTTTAGCCTCTTTGAGGAGATAGCTATGTGAGCTTGAATCACCATCAGAGAGATTTGATTGTGCAAGAGCAGCTGCTGGTGGTCTAAAAATAACAAATTTGGAGGTATGTTTACTGATAGCTACTGCTTTGTGGCCATAAAGTCTTGCAAAGCAAGAGAAGCCCTCCATCTGAGCTCTCTTTTTCCTTGTTTTCTTGGCATTCCGCAGGGGGTTGAGGGTGATAGCAAGTGGTTTAACTTGGCCTTGATCTTGTATGCTCAGAATACCCGAACCACTTATAACAATATTTGTATACGGCTCAAGGGATTTAAAAATCAAAAGAGACTGGCACCCAAGCAGCAAGCAATTACTGTTGGGCCTGATACTCTATGGTTTATGTGGCATATTAATAGGACCTTGAACTAACTGCTCACTACGTGGATGGGCCAAGTCCACCTTAAGATTAATGCTAGGCCCAAGGCCCTCTTTTGGTCCACTAAGACTTTTGAAAAAGCCAGGTGTTAAAGCTTGCTCAACACACTTCTCAAAATTATCATTGCTCTTTGGATGGGGTGCACGCTCCTTCATCATTATTTCTTTCACGCCTACTGCACTAGGCCTGCTGAACTCCACATCACATGATGCCTCATCAACTACTGTGTCCACCTCCTCTCCAATGTAGCAATGAGTGAGCTCTTTCCTTTATGCCACCTCAATAGGGAAAGCCATTGCAGTACCAAACAAGTCATACTCTTCAGCCATCTCAGCTTCATCTTCCTTCTCTTTGCAACACAGCTCTGTAGAATTAACTTCCACTACCCTACCTAAGTTAACATTGGAGCTACAATCTTCCATCCTAATGTGCTTCAAGCTAATAAACTCCTCTAGATTGACAAGATGATCTTCATAAACAAAAATTGGGTGTAATTTACCCTTGCACTCTAGGTTTATGGTTTTGTTGATGAGCTCCATGCAGGAAGTAACCACTTTGATTCTAGAATAGAAAAATGACTTTGGATGGCTAATATCACCCTCCAAGTTAAGGATTGACCCCCACAAGGCTCCAATGTTGTTTAGTGTGTTCCTGTTCCAAAGGTTTAAAGGTATGCCTTGACACCTCAACCACACACATCTTTCCTGCTCTATATGGACTCCTGGCTTCCATTCCAACACAAACTGACTCCAGTCTTGAAACCATTCCTTGATACTGTGTATATTGGATTTCAACTCCTCTTGGGATTTGAAAGTCAAGACTATATCATGACCTCCCTCCTCTCTGACCTCAACTTGATCTAACTCATTCTCTTGTAGGGCCTTTTTGATGCTGCTAATGGGGTAATCCAAACGTAGTCTGATAATTACACTTTCGTATAACCAACTATGACCATCTTCATTGACTTTGAAGGCCATGTTTGCTGTTCCAGCCGCAATGATTGTGACCCCTTGAACTACCTCTGCAAACTATCTGTTGCCAATATACAGTGCTTTACCCTTGCTTTTGTGTGGGTCAAACGCCTCTCTGATGGTCTGGGGCTAACTCATGTTGGGCACATCCCTGGAGCTCCTATCATGAATGGCATACTTCACTTCAAGTACTCATCCACCAAAAGTCCATTTGTTTTCAGTATTGCGATATCTGAAGCTACGAGACAGTCGAATCTCACAAAACCAAATCTTGAGTTTGACATTTTCCGTCTTTTGAAAGGGATGAAGACATCTTTTACTATACCAAACTTTGTGAAAAGTTTGAACAATGATTTAGCATCCATTGACCTTAGTAGATTGTCCACAAACACAGTAAATAGTCCATTCCTTGCTTCTTTTTCCTGTGCTCCGCCTCTTCTCCAATGATTCACCACCGGAATCTAACCACCATTTCCTCTTTGCTTCTCCACTCCTTGCTTGTCCATTTTTTAGCCCACACGTAAGTGGAATGGCTTTATAATTTTTCTGAGTATGTAACATTTCAAAAAATGAAAAACAAAAAGCAAGACAACAGAAAATCCTAACAGACTCATTAATTTATTTACTCAAACTTTAAACCACTATGGATAAATTCTCCAACGAGATCAGATAATGGATCTGCCATTGTCATCACTCAACAAGGATTCTTCATATTCCAAGTACTTGCTCTTGTTGTTCTTCACCCAAACCTTGAAACTCCGAGGAGTGATTTCAATCGCCTCACAGAACTCTTCAAAATTGTCCTCATCATATCCCTTAAGGCTCCACCCTAGCTCTGTCGCCGTGTACTTCACCATCTCCATAATTTGCATATCCGAAAACCTTGCCCTCCTTCTCTTCTTCTCTAGCGGCTCTTGTTCCATCTCTCCATTACCAAGGTTTTCCTTATCTGCGGCCGTTGGTGGTGGTGGTGTAGCTTGGCGACAGCAGAAGCAGCGCGCATCCAATGGAGGGCTCAAATGATGGCGAGGTCCAATTGGATCGGCACTTCCTCGACACGATGCAAGCTCCGGTGGCAACCACAGGCAGCACAATAGAAAGTCACTGGATGATAAGGCTTATAAATGCCGATGTTGAGAAAGCAATTACAGTCGTCGACGGCATTGTTCCTTTGGCGTTCACAATAATGAACAATGGTAGCACAACGGATACCATGGCGGCCATTGTTGTTTGCCATAGAGAGAGAGTGAGGGAAAGGGAAGAAAAGAGAAGTGAAAGTGAAAGTTCTAATCTCGTAGGTTGAATTTATAAAAGGAACATGTTTGAGACCCTCAAAAACTATTCACAATGATGTAGCAGGATATGTGTTAATTTTTGATTTATTACGTACTTAATAATGGTGGGCCCAACTCTCATGGCACATCATTATGGGTAAGTTTATAAGTATAAATATATGGGTCTCTAATATTACTTTTTATAGAATAAATAACAGAGAAGGGAGATGGGAAAGGAGAAGTTATGAAAGTGAGTGGTTGTTTTAATCTTGTAGGTTGAATTTATTGAATGAGAAAGAGCCAAATGTTTGGGTCAATTTATTTTAATAATGCTATAATGGTTGTATTTGTATTCTATATTTGTCTACTATTAAATTAAAAAAATTAAGAACAAATATATATGTTCATTATTTATGCCATATGTGCACTCTATGTGCAGTATCCATGCTATATGTATTATCTATGTACTTTTAATTTTTTTTAAAATTAAAAATTGATATACACATATATCTATTTATTTTACAAATTAAAAATATGAAAACAAATTTATATTTCAATGCTAAATTTTTAATATATCATAACTTCTATTTTAATTTAATTTTTCCCTTTTTGCTTAGCAGGTGAAGATGATAAAATTGATAAGATTTTTTTATTGATAATTTACACGTATAATTGAACAAAAAAATGAATAGTTCAAATCATTGAATTATGCCTTTTGTGAGACTCACGAAACCCAATAGGACATCCAATTCAGACAAGAGATAATCCAAATTCCATTAATAAATTCAATGGGACCCACTTACATGAATCTACATGTGAAAAAATAAAGAAGAAAAATAAATTATATATAACATTTCTGTATTTTAATATAAAAATATAATCATTATAACATTATTGAAAAAATTTAGCTAACTATATCTCTTTATCATTCTATAAATTCAATCTATGAGAACAATCACTTTCACAACTTCTCTTTCTTTCCCCCTCACTCTCTTGGTAAACATTGTATGGATGAGGTAAAATAAATATTAAGGGATAATTTGCAAGTAAGATTACAACAATCCCTTGTTCTAATAATGTAGTAAGATTATGACAATTCTTTATCCACAACAATATTAAATTGTACAATTTCGAAGGTGTCATTTGTTTAGTGTCATATTTATCATTAAGTACCCATTTGAAAAAAATAATCCTAAAATTCGATGTTGAACTATAGAATTTATTTCTTGGAGAATATTAGGATTATGTCATGGTTTTTTTTTTGGATGAATCCGATTACATCATGGTTGATTATGATTAATTACACACAAATTGAGCTCAAGTGTATTAAGAATCATAACATATCATAATTAGATTAGCATTAAACTTAGAAAAAATTCAGTTTGAAAATAACATAATTTGATTTGAAATTTTATTTTATTTTTATAGTAGTAGTAGACTTGTTCAAAACATGTGCAATACACATGCAATGCACGGGGATAAAATAAATATTTAATGAGTCTCACTCATATATACTATTAGAATTTTTATAATTTTAAATTTAAACCATCTCTTCCACATTTTAAATAAGATCATAATTAAATTTTATGAGTAATTATTGTTTTTCAAAAAAAATCACATTGCTAGTTACAATTGCAGTTTAGGGCCACTAATTTGTACGCGTGGCAATCCCATTAACTTTTGTAACCCTAATTTTATTTTATTTTTAACCACAAATTTTATTTTATTTTATTTTATTTTTTTTTTTTGGGAGGGGGGGAGGGGAGTCAACAGTCTCAAATTTTAATTTAATTTTGAAGAAATTTAGACTCAAGATGAATTCTTATTATTTTTCCTCAACGAATAATTTGTACAGATTACATTGTATATATATAGATCAGTTGGAAGTTAATTATAAAAAACTCCTAATACACAATGATATACACACTAACCAACTCCTAAGCTAACTAAATTTGTAACCAACTGAGCTATAGCTGCACTAACTGAAGCTAGGGCTGACTTAGATGCTAAGCCGATATGGGATAAAGGCTTAGCTGTTGCTGCTGAGCTGAGCTGGGATGATGAAGTATTCTCAACATGCCCCTACAAGCTGATGGGGTGAGAGAACTCCATGAGCTTGGATTTAAGATATAAGAACCTAGCCATAGATAAAGGTTTTGTAACGATATCAGTCAACTGATCTTGAGTAGGAATATAGTGCAAAGTTAGTTGTTTAGCAAGCACCTGATCCTTGACAAAATGACAATCCACCTCAAAATGCTTGGAGCGAGAATGAAAAATTGGATTGGATACAAGGGCAATAGAAGAGACATTATGTAGCTCGACCTTTCGCACTCCTTTTGGAAGGCGAATAAACCCTACAGTTCGGACTCCTGTGGTTCTAAATCTGATTTTACAAGTGCAATGTGAAACAGTGAAAACTCAAAAGAGTTCGAATCCGGCAATTCTTTTTGAAAAATTGATGTTTGAATCAAATGCCAAAAATGGACTGCTTTTCCAGATTACAAAGTCGCCACCTAAAGATTTTTAGGAAATTTAAGAAACTTGATACTCGTGCCAAAGGCCACTTATTCGTCATTACCAAAATTGTCTCAACTCGAGAACTTAGGTACGAGAGGGGAAGGTCATGAATTGAGCACCCCACTCACCTGATCAAAGATCGGCCTCTACTAATCATGATGTGATTTTTATCTATATTACATGCTCTTGTTCCGATTATTAAATTAACCTTACTACGTGATACACGTAAGTATAGACCAATTTGCAAAAGTTAGAACATTTGATATCATGTTTGTTTGAAAATTGTTTTTGATACTCGTCATTTGAAAAGGTGAGTTTGCATGTACATTAATCAATTTATCCCAACTTATGTAAAAAGGCCTTTATCCATTGGCATTAAAAGAGTTATATCACTTAAACAATTAGTCTCATGGTATTCATGCTTATCACGGCAACAATCACACGCATGCGGTTATGCTAAAGCAATAAGTACTCACCTAGTACTCCAAGGCAAGCCAAAAGAAATAAAAGAGTTAGAAAAAATGCATGATCCTACGGATGTAAAATGACTAATGCAACACATGCAATATGCTATTTTAAGTAGGCTCGGCTATTAATATGGCATGTAAATCAATTAGATAGCATGCAGTAACGTATGTATTCAATGAAGTAATAAATGGCAATGCTTGTTAGAATGATGAACCGAGTCTCGATGCATGCAAGACAAGTGTATGCAAACATAGAAAATGCTAAGAGAAATATGATGCTCGAAACTAACCATCGTAAGCAAATAAGTAAAAGGAAGAAAGACGTGGGGTTGGAAGACATACACGTTATTACATATTGGCCCTCGTGCAAGAGGGACCGAATGAGTGTCCAAAAGTCTGAATTAAACTAATTATTACAAAACCAAATGAAAGAATAAGTAACTAACTGCTAAGTTATTGTAATAACCGTCACCACTGATTACTGATTAAGCACTGATTACTGCTAAACTGAGACTGATTATGATTGATAATTGAATTGATTGAAATACTGAACTGACTGATTGAGATCCGAGACTGATTGATTGACTGTAACTATTTAAATGCATTTTCTACTGTTGATTGTTAATCGATCTGTTCATGTTCTGTAATTTAAACTGCAAATTGAAGGCCTTATCGGCGGCCGAATCGGAAATGGATCAATGTTTTATGATCATTGGAATTTATGTGAATTAATGGTATATTTAATTAAAAATCGATTTGGTATGATTAAATTAGATTAAAATAAACTAAATCAAAGAGTTGCCTTATTTACGGAATTGCCATGTTAGTGGGCCCTTTATTATAACATTTTTTAGCCTCATTAAGCATTCAACAAAACTTTTCATCAACTTATTTTAAGAGCTCAAAATCGACTCTAGAGAGAGAGAGAGAGAGAGAGAGACCTAGAAGAATGATTTCATCTTGATTTCATTGTGAGTTGGCTTGAATCTTGGAAGAATTGAAGAGTGATAGCAACATTGAACTCCTAGACTCATAATTGGAGACTTAAGGTAGAGTAATTGCCTTCTTATTCATGCATTCAATCTAGTCCTTGCATGTTCCATGTTAATTGAAGAGTTGAGTCTAGAAATGGTGCCAAATTGTTGAATTGTAGCATAATTCATGCATGCATGTTTACCTTATTGAATTTTGAGTTGATTTTATGGAAATCTTCACATGCATGTCCAAGTTCTAGCTAGGGTTCATGATTTCATCGTGTTTTGAGACTATTGAGCTTATTTGAACAAGTGTTTGAAGCTTTGAAGTTGATTGAATTCATGGATATTGCATGTTCATCATGTTCTTGAGAATTGATTTGAAAATGAGTTTAATTAAACTACCCTTGGGCTTTGATTTTATAAATTGAGCTTGGAATCATATAATATTATGAGTTTACAAGAGTTTTCCAGAAAATTGGCCCAAGAGGATCGAATTTAGCATTTTGGAACTTGGGTTTAAGCTTGAATATGCAACCTGGGTTTTCTAGATTTTTGACTTCCACTCGAGCGGGAAAAGTGGCGCTCGAGCGGAGAATTCATGTTCCTAGCACTTTACACTGTTTTGAAGTCCGCTCGAGCGGGGTAATTGGTGCTCGAGCGGGACCTTGTGTCTTACGCTCGAGCATCCATCGAGCGCCCATCGAGTGTGATTTTTGAGCATCCAACACTTTTGACTATTTGCATGTCCGCTCGAGCATGGTAAGTGACGCTCGAGCAGGAACCGTTGTCTGCATGTCCGCTCGAGCGGGGAAACCTACGCTCGAGCGAGACTCTGTTTCACTAGAAATTTTGAAAATGTTTTCTGAATACATCTTTGCATCCTCATCCCATCCTAGGCATTCTTAGGCCTAGTTTAAGACATCTTAATGAGGATATAGATGTGGAACACACCAAGGCAAATTAGGGATTAAGTTATCATCTTTCTCAACTGTGTAACTTAGTGTGTGTTCAATCTGTAACTGTGTAGGGTTGGCTTTTCGAGGAGACGCTCTAGCTTACTGTAGCTCAGAACTCTGTGAGTAACAACTGTGTAAAGATATGTTCAAAATGATTATCTTCTGAACAACTGAACTGTACTACTTTCTAAACTGATATTATTAACTGAATGAATGTATGTCCTATATTCTGAACTGTATTGTGACATCCTTAGCAACTACTATTACTGACTGTTACTGTTATAGAGATCTCTGTCGGTTCCCTTGTTGGAACCACTACTGTTTACTGATTGATGGCCATCATTTACTGTTCAGTCTTTTAAGACCTACTGTTTACTGTTGTGCTAATGGATGTACCACATATGACTGTTTACTGTACTGAACAACTGATATTCTGATTGAAATAAACTGTTTTCACTACTGTAAGGACATTCATTATTAACCTCTTTACGCATTATGTTATTCACTGGGCTTTAGCTCACTGTTCATATATATATGTAGGTATACAGGCACCGGAACGTTGCTAGAAGCATCGGGGTAAACTCCAGTTTTGTCAAGCCAACCTTTGTGCCTCACTTTGAGGTTCCAGTACTGTTTAAGCTACGGCTTTGGGGTGTTTTAGCTTCCCCCGTCTGTCTCTGTACCTGACTTGTATTACTGTATAGACTGATAGCACTATTACTGTACTGTTTAATAGGGATTTGGTCCCTATCCTGAATGACTGTAAATATTGTGTATACTGTTATGTACTGTGTATATATCTATGTATGTATGAAAAATCATTTTGTATATAGATTGTCACAGCTCATTGGACATTGTTTATTTACTGTATTGGCTTCCGCCATGCCCCTGTACTCTGTATTACTATTCTACTGTTAAGCAGGCCTTCGGTAATCTTGGATTACTGGCCGGTTACGATGCTAAACCCATAGGGGCGGGTTTGGGTCGTGACAGCTATAATTAACTAACTAGCTAATTTATTACAACAAAAAAACTAACCATCTAATGAAACATTGCTACAACAATATTAATTACGACAATCAATAATTAATTACAACAATAATAATTAGTAATTTAATTAATCATCAAACAAGGATGCTTTAGACACCCCATTTTGGACCGTCCTCAAGACTCGGTTGTGCTTGCAGGTATATCCGGACACAAGTTTGATTGCTCGTCGGGTATTCAACTTTTGCGGCAGAACGTCACAAGTTCGAGCTTTCCAGACCCTGTATCATTTCTGCCCCATTCTTGGACCATGACTTGGTCCTTTCAGAATCTGTTTCTTAGTGCACTATTGGCCACCTTTTGGCCCTGCCAGCCTTCTCTTTTGTTCCTGCCGGTCATTGATTGAGCCTGTCGGCCATCAATGAGCTGATGGCCGGCCGCACCTCTATCTCAGCAGGTTTCACTCCAGATATTTTGAGCCAGCTGGAATCCTTTTATCTACCCTCCATACATATATGGAGGGATGAAGCTCTTGCCAAGCTTCTTGAAGAAGCTTGGCATTGTTTTTCTTCTATATAAGGAGAGAGCCTCCCTCCTTATCAGAGGTTGAGCATTTTGGAGAAGAAATATCTTTCTCTCTCTCTCTCTATATTGTTGTTGATTTGTGCCTTGAAGTCCATTTTCCTTGCACTTTTACACTACAACACTTAGAGATACACTACCATCTTTGGATTGAGGTTCTTGGAAGGACTTCTTGAGCTCTGAAAGTGAGGTTTCACCTCCATGAAGTTACTGGTTTCGAAATTGATCTTCAAGGGTGAGCTTCTTCCCATTTTTATCACTTTCTTGTACCTCATTTTGGCCATACTTGCATATTGTTTTAGGCCTTGCTTTCAACTGAAAAAATTCTATTTTTTTTAAGTGTTTTTGAAGTTTATTTAAGGTCTTTTTGGTATTAAGGGTGCACAACCCTCTTGTATGCTTTGTTTAGCCTTGTTTTGAGCCATGCCTTAAGGCCTCTGAGCTAGCCTTGGTTTGGCCTTCTAACCACCGAAATCCAATGGATTTTCAGTGGTAGGCATGTGGTTTTGAGGCCTCAAATCAGAGGGGGTGGCCCCCTTTCTTTTGGTTTTGGTTTTGGTTTTGGTTTGCTTGCATTTTTGGCCTTCCAAAGGAGCATGCCTCTCTGTATTTTTTAGGCTTGTTTCAGGCCCTTTTTGTGACTTTTAGGACCTTCCTTGGCTCTGTCCATGGCTGGTTTGGTCACCTTTTGCATGCATCTTGTATGTGTAGTGTAATCCCATTTGTAGCTCATCAAAGTAGCATGCTTGCCTAGCTTGTGTTGAGTCCATTTTAGTAGGTTTTTGGTGATGTTTTACCATGCCTTAGATCTTTTTTGGGTTGGTTTTGTCACTCCATGCATGCATGATACACTTGTAGTGTAAATCTCATAAACTAGCTTTATATGCTTCTTGCTTTAGCATGTTATCCTAGCTTATGTTGAGTCCATTTCAGTATGTTTTTGGTAATGTTTTACCATGTCATGACTCTTTCCATAGCTGGTTTGGTCATCCTTTACTAGTTTTATATGCCCAAAGATAGTTTATGTGCATGATGTTTTGACTCATCATCCTAGCATATTTTGGCTTTGCTCCAACATGATTTTATTCTTATTTTGGGTAGTTATTGGACTATTTTGGGCTGCCATGGCCATATCACTCATGCTTTGTATAGCTATAGTGTAAATGCTTAGGTTAGCCATGGGTTTTGAGGCCCCTACCATGCCATACATGTGATGTTTGCATGCTTTTCCATCATTCTAAATGTTATTTCAGTCCATGAAATGTGGCCATACATTTGCATTTGACATGCTCTTAATGCCTTGGAGCCTTGGCTCTTTATGCCTCAAGAATGAACTTTTGTGCATGCCATTAAGCCCAAGCCTTTGGCTCATCGTATCAGTGCATTTTTAGTCTTGTTATACCATGATGTAACTCTATTTTATGTTTTCCAAGTCATGCCATGTTTGGTTTCAATAGGT
Source organism: Camellia oleifera (assembly GCA_022316695.1). Classification (NCBI taxonomy): domain Eukaryota; kingdom Viridiplantae; phylum Streptophyta; class Magnoliopsida; order Ericales; family Theaceae; genus Camellia; species Camellia oleifera. Next base: position 49,610,403 of record CM039305.1, read on the forward strand.
GTGGTGCATTGCCTCTTTCGTAGCCTTGCATGCTCCTTGTTTTTAGGCTCTTGTTCTAGCCCGCGTTGGCTAGCTTCGAGCTTGTTTTTGGTCTTTTTTGGACCTGCTTTGGGATTATTTTAGGTTCCCTTAGCCCTTTGGGGCTTGCCTCGCATAGCCATGGCTTAAGTCCTTTTGTTAGTTTCAAGTTTTGAGCTTTCTAACATGCTATGCTTGCATTGTTTAGTTGATTTGGCATCAATTTACATGAGATTTCAGAGCTTACCTTGTTGTCACATATCCATGCCTGTCACTCTTTAAGTGTGATTAAGAGTTACATCTTTATGCCTTAATTCTTGAGCCAATTGGCATGCATGTTTGCTTTGCCTTTTCATGCTTTTCATGCTTTTCATACTATCAATTCATCACTTATGGCCACTGATTTGGGCATATCCGAGGTCTGCCTATTTTGGTTTAAGTCCATCCCTTGCATGTTGTTGCATGCTTGCTCCATCTTTGCATGTTTTCGCATGCTAGTTCCATTACATGTTGTTGCATGTTTATTACACTACATTGTGCATGCTTAAGTCATATTGCATGATTTCATGTTCAAGATAGCATTGTGTATGCCATCCTTGCATTGCATTGTTGTTTGGATTAAGTGTTAATCCAAGCACAAGAAACGAGGAACGTTTCATACTTCAAGTGATGAAACGTGTTTCAATTCTTGATCGTCGGCACTTTTAATGATCCATGATAGAGTTCTAGGCGCTTATGTGTTTATTTGTGCATTCATTTCACATTGATTTGCACAAGTTGGATCTTTGGCCATTATGCATCGCGATGCGTGATTAATGGTCGTGGATCCAACTATGCCTCTCCCTTGATGTTTTGAGATGATATGGGGTGGCATAGTGCGTACATATCCTTGGGAGACCCTCCATTTTCTCTGTTTTGTGCTCTACTACAGCTTGGTGTCCCAACATATCAGTGGCCGGCAGTGCCTTGCAGATGGCCGGCAGTGCCTTGTTGTTGCTCGGCACCCCTTCATTTTGTCGGCAGTGACTCTCCATGGCCAGTAGGCCACTGATGCACTCCCCAGCATGTTTTTGGTAAGGTTCAGCAGGAATTTCTTGAGGACACCCTGCAGACAGAGCCTCTAAAGAGCAACTGGAGAGCTTTTCGAGGCGGCATCCGAGCATGCATCCTCTCCTTCTTCGAACAGAGCTGGAGCAACTTGTTTTTCATGCTTACTTGTTAGTTAGCATTTGATTTTGTAATTTAATTAGTTAATTTGTTAATTAATTAAGTTTTTGTAATAATTAGTTGTAGCTAGTTATTCATTCGGTTATGTAATAGTTAATTAGCTTGTTAGTTAGTTAATTAGTTGGCATGTATTATTCATTCGGGCCCTCCGTCGAAAGGGCCAATTTTGTAATAAGTGTGCGTGCGTGTGTGCATGTCTTCCAACCCCACGTCTTTCTCCCTTTTACTTACCTGCTTTTGATGGTTAGTCTTAGGGCATATTTTAATTAGCATATTTATGCTTTGCATGTTTGCATCCATGCATCTGTCTAGCATCCTTATGCTTTGCATGTTTGCATACATTCATCTATCTTGCATGCACTGGGCTCGGCGCATCATACAAACTGCATCGTATTTCAATTCCAAGTTGAATACATGTATTAATTGTCGCATCTCATATGCCATTATTAGAATAGCCGAGCCTATTTCTAGTTGCATCTTGCATGCATTACATTAGCCATCTTAACATGAACTAGGATGATGCATTGATTTCTAACTAGTTCTTTGTTTTGGCTCAGAGTACTAGGTAAGCTTTTATGCTTTAGCATACTACACGTGTGTCATTGATTGCCATGATAGCATGCTTGCCATGAGGCTATTTGCTTAAGTGTTTAACTGCTTGAATGCCTGTGGGTGAAGGTTGGATTGCTTGAATTGGAACAATTCATTGAAATCTGTATTTTAGCCTACTTACGAGTAGCAAACTTCAAACTATTTTCCAAACAAACCAATAGGTGATGCTTTGTTCCAAATTAAGCGATCTAGTCTATACTTGTTTGCTGTGCGCATCACATAGTAATTCTAGCTAATTAAACGGAATAAGAACGCATGAGTTTTCAAAAACAAGATAGCATGTTTAGTAGTGGCCGATCTTTGATCGGGCGAGTGGGGGTGCTCATAGCTGACCTTCTCCAATCGTACCCAAGTTCCCGAGCCAAGGCAACTTTGATGATGACGGACACGTGGCCTTAGGCAATGATTCAGGGTTTCCTAAATTTTCCCAAAATAAAATATTTAGGTGGCGACTCTATATCTGGAAAAACAGTCCATGTTTGGCACTTCTTTCTTAAAAATCAGTTTTCCAAAACGATTTGCCAGATTTGGACTCTTTGGTGATTTATCAGTCTTGCATTGCACTTTGTGAGATTAGATTCAAAACCGTGACATTTGAGTCCGAACTGTCGTAGCATGAGGCCCTCGGGGCGCGTCTATAGATGCACAATGCTTGTATGCACAGCATTCAAAAACTGCTCTGTCTACCCAAACCGTTCTATTTCACCTTCAGCTACTGCCCTCTACTTTTGCAAAACACACTACCTTACCAAACATTAATGGTCAACCGACCCCCAATGAAGTCCGACAGGGCCCAAATAAGGCCGGTCGTGCCTTAATTTTATGCAAAATCCTGTTTTTGTGTTTTGAAGTGAAAACAGTGCAGACAGATTTATTCTGAACTCTGTTTGTCCCTTCTACTCTTCTCTCTCATGGTAAGCCTCAAAAGAAGAACGAAGTCATTTCCAAACCATCAATGAGCAAATTGATTGGTTGATGAGTTAGGGCATGATTTTGGACAAAAATTAATGAATGCAATGAATCAATAATAGCCACCCCATTTTTGACCGCCCTTAAGACTTGGGCACTACTGATGGTTTACTTGTTGGAGAAAGGTGTGCAGTGCACAGGTTCAGTTGCTTCGGCAAGGAGAGAGGCAAATCTCAACTTCATACCCCATTGTGGACCAAAATTATTTTGATGGTTTTTAGACCTTAAAACCCTCTCTTCAAAACATTTTTGAAATAAAATTCCCACGATGTTCCGACGCTCGCATTTCGGTAAATTTTGCACTTTTCGGTAAACCGAGCAAGGACAAAGGAGAGATGAATGAAAGAGAGATGAAATCTTTGAAAAATCTTTCAAAACACCTTACTTAGGGGTTTAAAGTTGAAGAAAAGAGGAGAAGAGGGGAGAAAACTAGTTTGGGAGTGGTTCAGCATGAATCCGGGAAGGAGAAAAGTCTGCGCGGCTTCCCCGAAACGGGCGTAACTCTTTGTACAAGAGGAATTAAAATATGGGGCCACCACCATTGGAAAGCTTACTTCCGGGGCTTCATTTTTCACTTAAGAATCTCCTAAGTCCAAATCCGGGGAGAGGAGATATGGTTGGTTGAAGTCCGGTTGGACCGAATCTGCACGGCTTTACGGAAACTGGCATAACTTTTTCTACAGAAGGAATTTTAATGCAAGGTTTGCGCCATTGGAAAGCTAACTTCCGGGGCTTCAATATGGACTTCCACCGGCACTTTTTGACCTCATTAGCCACCCATAGGCACTCTATTTAGCCGACCGGCACAAAAGATTGCCGGCCGGCCAAAAGTGCCCAGAACTCAGATTTTTGACAGATATTTATCAATACACTGTGGCAGATATTTTCAATTGGGATATTTCGACCAAAAACTCTTATTTTGATATATATAGGGCCTTATATCTCATATGGCTAAAGGTTAGAACAAAAAAGCAAATCTTGGGAGCTTCTCACTCTAAAACATCCCTCTCTCTCTACACTTCCAAGTTCAAAACCTCTCAAATCCTTGGCCATTTCTTCATCACCACCAAGCACCACCACCACCACTCCATTTCTAGCAGCAAGGGGAGCTTTTCAGAGGCTTAGAAGCAACATTCCTCAAGCCAAGAGGTAGAAAAGAAGTGGTCTTCAAGGGTAAGTTGCCATTTCTCTCTTTTGTAGCATTTTCTTGCCTCATCTCTTAGGCATATTTGTTTACTGTTTTGGGCTCCGACCCTAACTGAAACTAGGCCTCTCTTGAGCCATTCTTCATGTTTGTTCAAGGGATCAACCTTGTTTGAGCCCTCCATTTGGTACTTGCTTCAATACCATCTTGTATGCCATTATTTTGCCTAAAATTTCTAGCCTATGTATGATCTGTTTTCGAGCATAATTTAAACTGTAAGTGGGTATATTTTGAGCCCCTCTTCAACATTGAAGAAGGGCTCAACCCTTTTTGGGCCCCCTATCTTGCACTTACTTCATAATCCCTCATATTTACCATAAATTTGCATGATTTGTTTGGCCTATATGTAAATTGTTTTGGAGTGTGTCATGAACTGTGAGTAGGCTTATTTTGAGTCCCTCTACAACATTGTAGAAGGTACCACCACTGTTGGGGGCCTCCATGTTGTGTTTACCATTATACCCCTCTTTGGCCCCCATTTTTGCATGCTTTGTTGGCCTGTCTTGCTTCTGTTTTTAGGCCATCATCAGAACTGAAAATGGCCATATTTTGACCTTCTTGGAATATCTCATTAAAGGTCTTTGGCTTTTTGGTGAATGCTTTGTATACCTCAGGTTATAGCCTCTTGTTAGCCTATTTCTTGCATTGCATTTTGAGCATGTTTTCATACTGATTTGAGGCTTTTCATCTACTGTAAATGTTCATATTTTTAGTCCCTCTTCAGTGTTGTAGAAGGGTATTTTTCCCTTTGGGCTTTGCATCTACCACTTGCTTCATGACCTCCTTTGTGGAGCCATTTTTGTATGCCATTTTAGCTCTACTTGTGATTGCTGTTCGGCCATGTTTTGTACTGTAAAAATGTGATTTTTGGGGTTACCTTGCTTCTGATTTTTCATGTCATGCATCAATTATGCATGTATGGTATAGCTGTAGGCCATTTTATGCATTGAAATCCATGTTTCGAGATCATTTCATGCATCGGGTATTATTTCGCCTCATTTCGGGGCTGTTTTGCCCCTCATTTTGCCACTGATTTTTGCATGTTTTCATATCATATTCCATGTCTTTGCCATGTCTCATTAGAGTGGCATTTCAGTGCCCGAGGGTCCGTTCTCGGTTTGCGTGCCCGCGGGCACGCACTTCGAGGTATCTTGTTTTCATCTGATGGCCTCCTATGTGAGTGTGGCAGAGGCCCACTTGTGTTGGTGTAAGTCCATGTTGCATTGTGTATGCCATGTTTCGATGCGTTGTGCATGTTATGTTGTTAGCGTTGTGTATGCCATGTAGTTGCATTGCATGTTTGTATGTTAGCTTGCATGCTTAGGTTGCATGTGCATTGTTGTGCATTGCCTTGCCTCTTGATCAACCATGATTGAGGTTGGGTCCCTTGTATGTTTGGTGTGCATTACATTTGATATTAAAATGCACACTTGACTCTTTGGCCATCATGCATGGAAATGCGCGATTGGTGGCCCGAGAATCGAGGCACATCCTCCTTTGAGTCACAAACATGATAAGGAATGTGTTTGGTGCATACATTGCTTGAATTGAGCTGCCATGCAAGTTTTGCCCTCTGCTGCTGTGAGTTGCAGGTTCTGCAGGAATTCATTGCCGGCCGGCAGTGTTTAGTGCCGACCGGCAGTCAATCAATGGCCGGTGGATATATTTTGTACCGATGGCTACATCCTAGTGCCGGTGGTCATTTCCTCCAGACGGTGGGATTCTCCAGTGTCCAGAGAGGCATCCTTGAGACTTTGGCAGATTTCAGAGGAACAAAGCAGGGAAAACAGAGGCAGGCTAGGCATGGCAGTGCAATCCCGAGCGGAATCCGAGTGTGCATGCATTGGGCCCTCGCCCCGAGGCAGTTTACTGTTTTTCTTAGATTAATTATTTTGTTAATTTAATTAATTTGTAATATTTAATTAGCTTGCATAGTTAATTATTTGTATTATTCTTTTGGTCCCTCCGAGCGAGGGCAAATTTGTAATAAGTGTGTGTGGGTGTGTGCATGTCTTCCAACCCCCACTTCTTTCTTTCCTTTTATTTACCTGCTTATGATGGTAGATTAGGGCACGTTTATTTTAGCATACCTTATGCAATGCATGCGTGCATCCATGCATTTGTTCACATGCATCGGGCTCGGTACATCACGCTAACTGCATTGTATTCCAATTTCCAAATTGAATACGTGCTATTTGTAGCATTCCATATGCCATGCTTAGGACAGCCGAGCCTATTTAGATTACACCATTGCTTGTGTTGCATTAGCCACTTAACATGAACTAGGATCATGCATATGATTACTAACTGGTTTCTGTTTTGGCTTGGTGTACTAAGTAAGCTGTTATGCTTTAGCATATCGCATGCGTGTGAGTGTTGCCATAATAGCATGATTACCATGAGGCTAGCTGCTTATGTGATATAACTGCTTGAATGCCTGTGGGTGGAGGTTGGATTACTTGAGTTGGAAAAACTCGTTGAAATTCGTGTTTTAGCCTACTTGCGAGTAGCAAATTCCAAAGCGTTTTCAAAACCAACGGATATGCAATGCTTGTTTCCAAATTAGGCGATCTAGTCTATACTTGTTTGCTGCGCGCATAACATAGTAATTCTAGGTTAATAATTGGAATAAGAACACATAATGTTTTCAAAAACGGATATCACGGTTAGTAGAGGCCGGTCTTCGAACCGAGCGAAAGGGGGTGCTCATAGCTGACCTTCCCCGATCGTACCCAAGCTCCCGAGCCAAGACAACTTTGGTGATGACGGACACGTGGCCTTCGGCACCGAGTCAGGGTTTCCTAAATTTCCCATTTTAAAAATATTTAGGTGGCGACTCTGTATCTGGCAAAGCAGTCCATGTTTGGCACTACTTTTCAAAACAAAATCTGTTTTCTCAAACGATTTGCCAGAGTTGGACTCTTTGGTTCAGATTAAGAACCGCAACAAACAAAAAGGGGAGTCCGAACTGTAGAGTGAGGCCCAAGGGCGCGTCTACAACCCCTCCCTCCTATCATGGAGTAAACTCAAATAGGGAGGTAGAGACGCTTCATAGTTCATCAAAACACCATGAATTGACGTATAACGACCTTTGACATGATGGACTCAACATAACGTCCAGTCGAACCCAAGCAATATAACTCATTTTCTTTATGTTGGATGGTTCATTTTAAGCCAATTTTCTTAGTCCTTTCCATTATTTAGTCCATTTGTCCAAGGTGAGTGTTACGTCCACTAAATGAGAAAAACATCAAACGAGAGGTATGTCTAATCATGATAATAGACTATACCGTTGACGATGAATCTCCGTAGAGATTAAGCCATTAAGCATGGATCTCTTTTACATGTTTTGAATAACCTCAATTGGTTGAAATAACTCTCAAACAAAAGAAGAAAAGAGGGAGGTTACAGAAATGAATGCTAGATTGCTTATTAAAATGGGACTCCTGACATGGAAGTTAAATAAAGAAAAGCCAAGAACAACATACAATAAGCTATGTATGAGAGCTTATGATACAACAAGCAAACTAACTAAAGCATGAACTAATTAAATGAATTAAAATAGCCTCTAAACAGCCTCTAAGGTACAAAAAAATAGTAGCTAAAAGCAAGAGAAAATAACTAAAAAAAGAGTAAAGAAAAAGCTATGGAACAAAGCCTAAGAAGGGGTGGCTAACCCCTCCACTTTTTGCAATTTTAAATCGCTTATTTCAGCCCCAAAAACAGTCCAAGAGCAGTCCCAAAACAGCCCAAAAATAGCAGCTAAAAGTGTGTTTAAAGAGCACAAAAAGATAGACAAAAGCAAAAGATATAAAGCTAGTAAGCAAAATCAAGGAGAGGTGGCTAACCCCTCCACTTTTGAGACCTTTAAACCATGTTTTTGAGCCTTTATAAACTCTGAAAATCAGCATGTAAACCAAAGAAAAGAGTGCAAAAACAAAGGGTATGAGCTATGGGATAAGGTGTAAGAAAGGGTGTTAAACCTCTCTACCTTTGGTAGCTCTTCAACCCCAAGTTCCAACACTTAAAATAGGTCCAAAACAGTAGGAAAACACAAGAAAAAGATAGAAAAAGATTGAAATGAAAGTAAGGAAAAAGGTGACAAGCTTATACCTCTTTAAAGAGAGCAAGCTTTGGTTGTTGATCAAACTTGATTCCAAACACCCTCAAGTTTATGAAACATGGTTTGAAAGTTCAACAAAAAGCTTCAAGAACAAGCTCTAATGATGTATGTATTGTGCATGTATAGCTAAAGAAGGTTTGAAGGTCAAGAAAGCTTTAGTAAGGAAATTATGTCTAATCTTCTACAAATATCTCCTAGAACAATTCTCTAATCTTTAGGTTCTAAAAATATGCCTTGAATTCTTTACAAGAAAGCTTCAAATCTAAGCTTTAATGGTGTATGGAGGGTAAAAGTTGATTTGAAAAACAAAAGAAGCTTGAAGGTTCAAGAGCTCTCATCAATGCCTAAGCCTTTTGGAAAGTTTTTCTAACCTTAAAATTTGAAGTGGGAGGCCCTATTTGTAGAATTTGAGCCAAAATGGTGTAAAATATCTTCAAACAAATATATTTGTTCAATTTTCGCCAACTGTCTATCTGGCGCCATTGAGACCCAATTGGGCCAAAAAATGCACGGCCGAGCCAAAAAAGCAACCCCAGAAAAGTTTTCATTGAGGCATGGCCGCTTCTAAATGGACCTGGCCAGGCCTAAAAATCTATACTTCAAACACAACTTCAAATGGGCATATCTCCCTCATCTAAACTCGATTTTAGGTGATTCTTGAATCTAAATTGAAACCCCGGAAGTCTACTTTCCAATGGTGTTGGCCTCATATCTAAAGTATAATTGTGCAAAGAGATATTCCTAATTTAGTGAAGGATGCTCATTTCTATCTTAACGAATTGATGCCCAACTTCTTCATAAACTAGTTTTCTTTCCCCCTCCCCCTATTTTCCTCAACTCCAAACCTACAAATAAGATGTTTTTAAAGATTTTCCAAAAATTTCACCTCTCTTCCATGTATCTCCACTTTGTCCTTACTCGGTTTATCAAAAAGTGCAATATTTTAAACAAAATGCGAGCCTCGGAACAGCGTAGAAACATTTGAAAAAATATTTTGAAAAAAAGGGTTTGAAGGTCTAAAATAGTTTGGCCAAAATGGGGTGCAAGGTTGGGATTAGAGCTTGAATCTAAATTTCTTCGCTGAGAATTCAAAAGATTGCACAATGTAACTTTCATCATCGAGTGTTTGGAATAAAGCGCCCAAGTCTTAAAGGCGGTCAAAAATGGGGTGTCTACACATTATCACACCATAAGATAGGTAAAGTAGGAGAGGAAATATCCAAGTCCTGAAGCAGCATTTGAATCCAAGCTAATTCGGCAACAACATGAACCAGTGCTCGATATTCTGCTTCAGTAGAGGAGCAAGACACAGTGACTTACTTTTTAGCAGACCAAGAGATAGGGTTGGAACCCAAAAATATGCAATAACCAGAGGTGGACTTCTTATCAAGCATATCCCTTGCCCAATTGGAGTCAGAAAAGGCATGAAGATCAAAGGTACTAGGCTGATACGTCAAACCATGAGCAATGGTGCCCTGAACATACCGCAGTAATTGTTTAACAGCTGAAAAATGCCCAAAAGTAGGGGCATGTATGTGTTGACAGAACTGGTTGACAGCCAAAGAAAGATCAGGTCGAGTGATGGTAAGATATTGCAAACCTCTTACAATACTGCGATATAAAAAAGGATTATCAAAGGGCAAATGAGCATTAGAAGGAAGATAGGGCTTGATTGCAATAGGAGAAGAGCATGGCTTGCAATCAGCCATGCCAACTTTGTTAAGAAGATCTTGAGCATATTTCTGTTAAGAAAGAAAATAGCCTGAACCACCAATGGACTAAATTGAAATGCTAAGAAAATAAGCAATATCCCCCAATTCTTTCATAAAGAATGCTTGATGCATTTGGGAAATAAGAGACTAAATATGAGAGGCATTATTATCTGTAAGTAGAATGCCATCAACATAGATCAAGAGGATAGTGAATGAGGTGGCAGTGTGCTGAATGAAGAGAGAGGTATCACATTTGCTATTGCAAAAGCCTTAGGAGAGAAGAAAGTCTGAAAATGTGGAATACCAAGCATGTGGAGCCTATTTTAATCCATGTAATGCCTTGTGCAACTTACACACTTGAAATGAAGAAGAAGACTGCTCAAAACCAGGGGGTTGTAACATATATACCTCTTCCTCAAGAATCCCATGGAGAAATGCATTAGAAATATCAAGCTGGCGAATTGGCCAATGATGATGAAGAGCAAGGCACAACAAAATGCGAATTGTGGGTTGTTTGGCAACTGGACTAAAGGTCTCTTGAAAATTAATGCCTTTTTGTTGAAGGTAGCCCTTAGCAACTAGGCATGCCTTATACCTGGCAATAGTCCCATCAAAGTTCTTTTTGATTTTAAAGACCTACTTACACCCAATGGCTACCTTGTGAGGTGGCAAAGAAACAAGAGACCAGGTCTGCTAATGTTGTAGAGAAGCATACTCCTTAGACATAGCTTTAGACCAAAGTAGAGACAAAAGAGCTTCTTTATGAGTAGGAGGCTCAGAATCAAAATAAAGAGAATGAGAAGTTTTTTGAGCAGACAAACAAGTTGGAATTGTTTTAAACCTGTTGAGCATAGAATGAGTGTTTTAAGGAGGCATAGAAAGAAGAAGCTGAATAGAGATTGACTGAATAGGAATGGAGTGAGAAAGTGGAGGAATAGAAGAAGAATGAGTACTAACCACTGGACAAGAAGAAGGAGTACTAGGATGAACCACAGAGGAACTAGGATGAACTATAGAGGAAGGCAAAGCAGAAGACCAAAAGAATGTATGAATTTAAGGTAAAGAAATAGATGAAGAAAGAGAGGAAGAAGAAAGAGAAGCATATGGAAAAATAGATTCATTAAACACAACATGATGAGACAAATAAATTTTGCCTGTAATAGGATCAAGACAACGATAGCCTTTGGCAAAGGGATGGTAACCAAGAAATACACAAGAGACGGATTTGGGCTGGAGTTTATGAGAAACATATGGCTTAAGCCAAGGAAAGCATTGGCAACCAAAAACTCTTAATTGAGAATAATATGGTAAAGAATGAAATAGCAGTTCAAAAGGAGACTTATTACTCAGTTTAGAATAAGGTAATCTATTAATAAGAAAAGTAGCAACAGCCACGGCATCAAACCAGAATTTCAAAGACATGGTAGCATGATGGAGGAGAGCAATAGCTGTGTCAATAATGTGTCTATGTTTCCTCTCAGCCACGCCATTTTGTGGAGGTGTGTGGGGACAAGAATGTTGATGAATAATCCCCTGAGTAGAAAGAAACTGCTTCATTTTATTATTAAGATACTCAGTGCCTCCATCAATTTGTAAAACATGTAAGGATGTGTTAAAGTGGTTCTCTATATGGGCCTTAAACTCCACAAACTTAGCATAGACTTCACTTTTATAGGCCAATGGATACAACCATGTAAACTTAGTAAAGTCATCCATAAAAAGAACATAGTACTTGTAACCAGAATTAGAGGCATATGGACTCCATACATCACTATGAACAAGAGACAGTGGTTGATGAGTAGTAGAATTTGACAATTGAAAAGGCAACCTGTGGCTCTTGACAACACAGCAATCAAGACATGATAGTGAAGTGTGCTTATTAGTAATATAATGTAATAGACTATGTAAGCATTGAAACTTCAAGGGAGAGGGATGACCTAGTCTATTATGCCAAGTGTGCTTATTAGTAGTACAATGTAATAGACTATGTAAGCATTGAAACTTCAAGAAAGAGGGATGACCTAGTCTATTATGCGAAGTACTCTCACTAATAGGTGGAGAGGACTGGCTAAAATGCAATGAATGCTGTGAAAGAGAAAAAGACTGAGGAGTAGGAGATGTCAAGAAATGGTAAAGACCATTGACATTAGAGCCCTTGTGAAGCACTCTCTTTGAAAGCTTGTCCTGAATCACAAAATTAGCATCATCAAATGTGATAAAACAGTTGTTATCCTTTGCTAATTTCTGAATAGAAACAAGATTAGAAGAAATCGAAGAAGCATGTAGAACATGATTAAGTTTGAAAGAATGATGAGATGTAGGTAAAAGGCCTTTACCAGTATGCTGAATAGGGATAGAGTTAACATTACCAATAGTGATGTGATCTGTCCCTTGATAAGGCTAGTAAGAAGTCAAATTGGTCATGTCATTGGTGATGTGATCTGTTGCTGCAGAGTCAAGGTACCAAGGAACTTGAGAAGAGGAAACAAGAGAACCAGATACAGCAACAAAAGCTCTAGAATGTGAAGGAGCAGATGATGAAGAAGACTGATGCTATGGTTGATACTAAGAATGTGTTTGTGCTTGATACTGAGAATCCATCCTATACCAAAACTCAAGAGTAGTGTGGTTGAAACCACCACATATTTGACATTGTTATGTAAAATGAGAATTTCGACCTCTACCTCGACCAGAACCTCCTGTGAACCTGCCAAAACCACTACCATTTCTGTAACCTTGAGATCGACCTCTATTACTTCTGTAAGAGTTTCTGCCTCTGAAACCATAGTTTTATCCTCTATACTGAAAGTTTGATGAAAAAGAAGAACCTTTAACAGCTGAAAAAGCTACTGTAAGTTCTAAGAGATTCTTCTTAGTTTTGGACTCCATATGGATGGCTTCAGAACAAAGCAATGCTGATAACTCATCCATGGTGATTGTTTCAGACCGAGATCGAATAAAGGTGGTAAAAGCATCAAATTCATCAGGAAGACCATTCAGTGTGAGTAAAACAAGATCTTCATCATCAATGATGACTGAAGCAAGTGCTAATTGATTGACAATTTCTTTGATTTTGAACAAATATTCTTTCATTAAATCTGTCTTTTTGGCAACATTGTTTAATTGTTCTTCAACTGATGGATATGAGATCTGGAAAGCATAGTAAACGTCTTGTGCAAAACAAACCAGATCTCAGATGAATGTTGACATTGCAATACAGTAGAGTAGATTGAAAGAAACGAAATTGCTGTAATACAACTCAACAGGTGAGAATCAATAAGATTCCATTAAAGGTGATCGGGATTAGGAACCTCTGTTCCAGTTGAATCTGTGATCATAGCAGGAGAACACGAAATTGTACCATCAACATAGCCAATTAGATTCGTAGCTTTGAGAATATTCTAAATTTGGCTTTTCCAAATCACAAAATTACTGGAATCAAGCTTCACGGTAATGAATAAAGACAGATTAAAGATCAACATTGTGATATTAGATAAAATCAAAGAAGAAGAAGATAGATTGGCCATCGATGATAGATTGGCCATAGATCTGAGCTCAGAGGAGCTTTATAGCTCTGATACCATGAAGAAATTTAGACTGAAGATGAATTCTTATTATTTTTCCTCAATGAATAATTTGTACAGATTACATTGTATATATATAGATCAATTGGGAGTTAGTTATAACAAACTCCTAATACACAATGATATACGCACTAATCAACTCCTAAGCCAACTGACTTTGTAACCAACTGAACTAATGTGGTTGTAGCTGCACTAACTAAGCTGGGGTTGACTTAGCTACTGAGCTGATATAGGATGAAGGCGTAGTTGTTGCTGCTGAGCTAAGCTAGGATGATGAAGTATTCTCAAGAAATTTTTTACAATTTTGAAAGGGGAAAAAAAAAAAAAAAAAAACTCACTCAAATCCTAATTTGTTGCATTCATTGCAAAATTAAAGTTAAACGTCAATCACTAAGGAAAATAGTCAATTCCCAAACAAGTCTTAAATGTTTCGAGAAGCCTGGATTCCATGGTCCATCAAAGCTAGAGAGAAAGAGAGAGATTGAACAGCTTTTACATATAACAAATTAAAACTAGAAGCACCCAGTTACAATTGCTATGAAAATTCATTACAAGTTCAAGAAAAAAAAAAACTAATTAGATCTTATTTTTCAAACAAAGGACATGTTCCCAATTTTTTATTTTTTATTTTTAAATTTATTTATGAGCTGCATGTTCTAATTACCCTTCGATTCTTCAGTGGCTTGGATTCATCATCTATCTCAATCTAATCTTTTTTGGTGGATCTGGTTGTGGTTGTATCGATACTAGCTGTAGTGGTTGTCAGTGTGCCTAAGAAGCACGGATACGGATACGGAATACGGACATGATACGATACGGATACAGCGATACGGCAAAATTCGAAAAAGTAGGATATGGATACGACGGGGATACGTTCATAAAAAATAATTTTTTTCACAATTTTTAGTAATGTAGTATACACAAAAATAAAACTTCAACAATTTTTAGTAATGTAAGATACATAAAATAAAACTTCAACAATTTTTAGCATCACCCATAAACCATAATGCATCATCCATAACAAAAAAATTCATCAATTCAATTAAATTTCAACAATTTTAACAATATAGCATCACCCATAACAACCATAATTTTATAAGTTGACAAATTTTATTTTTAATAAGTTTATTTATTTATTTATTTATTTACTAATAAGTTTTTTTACCTTATTTTATTTATTTATTATTTATTAATAAGTTTATTTATTTATTTGTTTTTTTACCTTATTTGTTTATTTATCTATTTGTTTTATTTGTTTTATTTAAACCGAATAATACATATAAGGTTTTTTTTTTATTTTAATACCTTATTTGATTTGTAAATCGCAGAGTATAATACATCCAACAAATTAAAAAATAATAATAATAAAAATAAATAAAGACAGACAGACAGATGAGATCGAGTCAAGAGAGGGGGGGAGGGAGATCGAGTCGCGATCAAAAGACGATCGGCAAGCTGCTGTCTGATCGACGATCGACAGTCGACAGATCGAGCTCGAGCGAGAGGGAGAGAGAGAGAGTTCCTGAGATCGAGTGTTGTGAGAGGCAAACAGAGGGAGCGAAAGGGAGAGAGAGAGAGGGACGAACCTGAAAGACGATCGGCGAGCTGCTGTCTGATCGACGATCGACGAGCTACTGTCCAAGACGACGACGAACTCCTTCTCCTCCTCCTTCGCGGCTGCTGTTCGACCTAGATAAGAGAGAGTTTGGTTCTTGTGTTTGGTTCCACCTGTTCGAAGATCTGTCTTTTTTGTGTTTTATTTTATGTTTTTTTCATATTTTACAATTTAACCCCAACTTAAAGTTTTTAAATTATTTTTTCTGCCCCGCCGTATCCATACCGTGTCACGACCCGCTCCCCGTACCCAAGGGTTAGGCATCATGATGGCCAGTAACCGAGGTTACCTCCGGTCAAATCTTAAACAAATCAATAAACGCAAGCGGAAGAAATATTTAAATAAGGGTACTAAAATAATCATTGGAGTTTTTATTTTTATTACAAAATGTATTAACCAAAAAGGTCGATATTTACATATAAAAAATACATCAATAAAAGTGCTTTGTAACTATCTCACACGCTGGTCCCGACATGTCACCTGAAAGTGGTAAAAAAAAAACTATAAGCTCATGGCAGAGTGAGAAATATTATACTAAGAGTATAAGGCATAAAATTCACCATGGATCATTAGTTAGGCCAAAAAGAGTTTGATACATAATACACAATCATTTGCCATATACCTCAGATCATTTAATACATATAATGCGCATTTAACATATAATACGAAAATCATTATACAACCATAACCACGGTACATCACTAAGTGCTAAGCACTACACTGGTCAATGGATCCACGACAATCACTAGACCACAGAGTGGTCAATCACTAAGCCAATGGTTATTTAAGTCCCCCAAGGCATGGGACATCACTAAGCCAATGGTTATTTAAGTCCCCCAAGGCATGGGACTCCGTGGTGGTATTCACAAAATATATTTTCATATAAGGTCATAATCAAATATTCTTTAAAAGTAAAACAAACATATCCATGAGTTTCCTTTTAAGCAAATAGGGTTCATAAAATAATCCACGTAATTGAAACCTTTATAAAACATAATAGTTTATAAACCATCACTTGTATAAAATAGATTTTGGTAAGTCAAAATATAAGTAAAATACATTTTGGTAACTTAAAATATAATATAACTCACCTTAACTTTAATACCTTACTCTTCATTTCCACTATCAAAGACCCTTTCACCTTCCACTATTCTTCCTTTCTTCCTTTCCTTTCCTTTCCTTTCTTTTTCTTTTCTTTCTTTCTCTTCTTTTATTTCCTTCGGGTGAACACCTTCCCCCTATATATAAAAGATGAACCCAACGCCTGGCCAACACGTGGCCAGGCCGTATCTTCCACCGATTTGCTTAATTAATTTCATAGATTTGATATTATCTTTAATAGATATTTAAGATAATTACTATTTGACTCAATACTTTAATATAATTATATAAATAATTTAATTCTTAAGTAAATTACATTTTATCGTATACCAACATAAAATTAATTATTTATTTTAATACCACACTCATTGTTGTTATTATTAATATTATCTATATTATTATTATTTATATTTTAACCCCTAAACTTTTAATAATTATATTATTTTATAAAATTACGCATGATAATATATAATAAATCATATATTTTCTTAACTGAGATTAAATAATATTAGTATAAATTCTATAGCATAATTAAAAATCTGGGTTGTTACATACCGTATCCTTACCGTATCCTTGCGTATCCGAGCCGTATCCAAAATTCAAAAATTAAAAAAAAAAATATTGGATACTTCATTTCCCGTATCCGATACGTATCCAGCCGTATCGGGCGCGTATCGGTATCCGATACGTATCCGATACGCGTACGGAGGCTATTTCGGAATATCCGTGCTTCATAGGTGGTTATCAGTGAAAGCGGAGCGGAGGCCGTGAAGTGGCTGAGCTCCTCCTATGGTGGAAACTCCGGTGACAACCACAGGTGGTGCAGAAGTGAGATTCTTGATTTTGGACCGTCAGATCAGTAATCTTCACATATAGAAGGCTTGTGGGCAGTGTAGTTTCGCCTGCACTCCATGTACCTAATCGTAACCCTAGGGCTGCTACTGCCGTCGTCGTTGTTGTCTGCCATGAGAGAGAGAGAGAGAGAGAGAGAGACGATGGTGGGTTCTACTCACTCTCTTGCTAGACTGGTTCTCTCTCCCTTTCTATGAGTTTTGTGAAACTGCCATGTTATGTGGTATTGAAATGCACTCGTTTCCATGCAATGGAAAATGAAGACAAGTTTGTCATTACGAGTGCTCTAACTGATAATTTGGAGTCAAATTACACATAAATATTTTTTTTTTTTTTTCTTTCACTTATGCCTTTATGTTCAGGTATGAATTATGATATTTCAACAGATATGTGGTGTCTATACCAATTATTTATCAGGCATTGTATTTTGTAAGGTATTTTTTTTGTATACGTGTCGGGTATATAAGACACATACTTAAATATTTTTTGAAATTTTTTCGTTAAATCTCGAACATACATAGTATATATCTAAACGTATCTTAGGTGAAATAATTCTTCTATAGACGTGAAATTAGTTTTATTGTACTTCTTTTTTATGCTTAACATGATTTTAAAATTATATTTTGATTTGTAAGTTATTTAATATATTACATTTAATTTTAATTTATACTTCACTTTTGGCATTAAATATGAATTGTAGATTGGACATTAACCAACTAAACCATTTAATTAATTTTTTTATTATTTCAAATTAAAATTAAATATTTTTTTACAAACTTACCCAACCATAACCGTCCCTTACTTTTTACAAGTTTTACTATATTGACTTACTCGCATTGTACATGTTATACATACATGTGCTTCATAGGTGTTTAGAGGTAAGAAAATATAAAATTTAGTATATTTTGTATCTATTGATTTTTTTTTTAATAGATTTTTTCACAAATAATTTTTACTTTTCTGGGTGCATCTAAAAAAAATTGAGCAAAATATGAAAAACAAAAATTACTAAAAGCAACAAAATATGGGGAAAAAAAAAACTCAAAAAACTATATTTGAAATTTTAAAATCAAACTAAGTAATGTTTCTTTTAATTTTTGGGGTGGGAGAGTGAGAGAATAGAGAAAGAAGTGTGAGCCCACCCCATTCACATCGTCTATTCCATGTCATTAACAGTGAATTGATGATGCCAAATTAATACTCCCAAACATTTTTCTACTTGTCCTGTAGCACTATGTACTTTTTTCTTAAGTAAATTTAACACATTTTGGGGTTTTTTTTTTTTTTTTTTTTGATCAACAAAGAAAAGACTTTATTGATGAAAACACATGTACAAAATATGATAAATTACATCAATAAAGAGGAGCTTGGAGTTAGTTTAAGCTCCAACCTCCTAGTTGGTGAAGGACCAGCAAACAGAGCAAGACAAAGAAAATTAGCAAGCAATCCATTGCTGAGCAACAAAAACAAACACAACACAAAAGCTAAGCAACAACAAAAACAACACAGCAGGAAAGCCCAGAACCAAACACCAGTCAGCCACAACCAAACAAAACCAAACCTACAAAACTTTGAAGCAGCAACAACCAAAGCAAGACATCATCAAGAAAACAAATTAACGAGAACTATGATTGAGGAACCAATGGCCTAAACTCAACAAAACCCAACACAACAGCATAAACTAGCAAATACCAACATACACCCCCCCAGCAGTAGTAGACAAAGAACCTTAGATTAACCCCATCAGTGCATAATGCAGAACTTTACATTCTGCAAATTGCATACAATATCATTGACTAAGTTGCAGAAAGAAGGGCTAAAAGTTCTGAACCATAATGCAATCCGTATTTTAATAAGTTCACAAAACTTTTCCAAATCCACCTGGGTGCTATTAAACAAACTTTCATTCCTCTGCTTCCATAAAGGCCATAGTACCGCCAATGGAATGATCTTCCTGTAAAACCTAAGTTGTGTGTAGGATTATTTTATTGGATAGATTAGTAATTAAATTAATTCATATGGGTCATTTATTAATATCAAATAATTAGTTATGAGATGGCATTATATTTCCTATTACTTAGATGGGTAATTTTGTAACTTTGAGAAATTAGATTAATAAGCCCACTTGTTGTGACTTTAAATCTTGGAAAACAAACAAAATAAAGGCTGGGAATTGCTCCATAGGCGGCTAGGGTTTGAGAAGGTAAAAGGAAAAAGAAAAAAAAAAAGAGGAGAGATTCAAGTGAGGCTGCAATAGGGATTGGAGGCAGCACGTTGGTGATTTTGGAACACCCATTGATTAAGGTAAAATCTGTCTTTACTGTTAATATTAAGTTTATGTTGAGGAATTTAACAATCAATGCGTTAAGGGGATTTGAAAGATCTATAGGTGCCTACTTAGGTTTTGATAATTAGGTGCAATGTATAAGTATAACTTTGGGTGGGTAATAGAAACAATGGAGTTTTGTATTATGGGTAAGGGTGTGTTTGGCTATAAAGTTGGGTTAAATGGTTTAATCACTTGGATATTAAAGCAATACATTAATCTAATATGGTGGGGCTTTTGTGGGTGTATGTAACACGTAAAAATATTAATTTATTTGAGGTTTTGTTTATTAGGTTTGTGTGATTGAAGTGGTAGAGCTGGGTGTTTTTGGAGTTGGTGTTGGAATATTATTTCTAAGCGTTTGGAGTTAGTAATTTTTTATCACTGTTAGTTCATTTTTATTCCTATTGAATCGATTAAAATTATAAATATTTATTTATAGCCGTCATGTTCTCTTAAAATAAAATATGGGTCAAGTATAAAACAACATCAAATATTATTATAAAAGTTATTTGAATATTTTGTGAAACTATTCTGAAAATTGTACCAAATGTTTATTCTAAAAATATCAAATATTTTATTTTAAAGTTGTGTATTGTTTGAATATTTGAACATCACTCTAGTCTGACTATGATTTGGACCCTAGCCAATGAGGGTTATTTATTGGCACAGAAACTAGTTTCTTTTGAGGCTTTACCACCGGCCTATGTGTGGTTCTAAGCCTTGTCACGGGCTAAGTGACCGTAGTCATTAAAACTTGGGTTTTGTGAATCAAATCATTGAACCATCGGAATATCGAACTATCGATTTGAACAACGAGTTTACTTTGAATTATCTTGTTGGATTTTCAATTAAAATGTATTGTACATTGTTTATTTTTAGCTATGAAACCATCTTACAATAATTGCTCATTTATTGAATTGTAGCAAAAATTATATTTATTGGTTATCGACTATTTATTTTTTTGTATACTTGATCCAGCTAGCAGTGATGGTTGGTTATTTACTGAACTGTCTACCTTACCCTTATCTTATTTTTTTCAGATTCTGAGAAATAGAGCTGCGCGGGGTTTTTACTTGTGGGAGTGCCAAGAGTAGGACTATAATTTAAATATTTGGATTATTGTTTTGTTAGTAGATTAAATTAGTGGACTTGGTGGACATTTTCATATAAGAATTATTTATTTTTATAGATTTTGTCATTATGACAATTAAGGATTTAATTTGAGTATTTTACATTGTGAGTTATGTGATTGGACTCTTAACTTTGCATGCTCACTTATATGAGTGTACAGCGTTGTCATGAAACTTGAGGCGTGACACTTCCAAAGCACTTTCACCCTTTTGTTGCATCTATAACCAGCCCACCACTGCAAAAGGCCAGGCACTGACCCCGGCTGCACCCAAGATATTCCCCACCACTTAATAACACCAAACTCTCCAACTAAAACTGCCTCTGGAAATGATTCAGGACTTCAATTCTTATTTCATTTGGATCTTCCTTCAAAACCCCATCGACATCAATTGAGCACAATGCATTCCTATTCCTTCTTGAGAAAGTCATAACATGGAAGAATTTTGTATTTCTATCCCCTTTTAATTCCCAGTTAGCTCTAGACTATTGCAACCATAACCATTCCACCATTTTACTCAATTTCCATGCTTCTCCTCTTGCCTCCCTTCGCCTACTTTTTTCTGCGTCAGTGAGTAACCTCAGTTTCCTTAACACTATGAACACTTTTTGAGATTTGATACTACTTAATTTTTCCTTTGTAAGTGGTAAAAATAGCAGTTGCCTCGTGTTAAATCAGCTTCCAATGAAATATTTAGAATTAATATTTCCTGAATGTTCACAATCACATTAGTTATTTGGGGATGTAGCTTAATTTCATGGAGGAAAATACCCTTAGAAATTTTGAATAAAATTAACTATTCGGTTATTATGCAAATTATATAGAATACTTTTTTGATCAGCAATTATATAGAATACTTAAATGCCTTTCATGGAAAATGTATTTTTTTATCTCTCTCAAAGTAAAGCATTTACATATTTTGTGCACACGATGATTTTTAGGATGTAAACTTGAGGAGAAATACAAGATGTTAAAATGTTATTATTAGAAAATTTAATTTTAATCAAAGGCATAAGACTCCATGTAGCAATATGATCGAACTAGCATTGCCACAAAAAAATTAACATGTTTATGCAAGGCAACAATATAGAATACCATTAGCACAATACAATGTTAACTAGCATCATCAATATCACTAGATTTATTCCTTTTTGCTCTTAACATCCTCTCATCTAAGACATTAATTGTGCTAGGCGACAATGTAGAGTACTAGTAGTGCTTTATGAAGTCAACAAAGATTAAAAGCCGTTAAACTCATACTTTTTACAACATCCTTTTATCCGTGACCATTAATATCTCGTTATAAATAAATTGTTTAGGTTTTTTGAAATCAACTAACAGTTATTTTTGTTATTTTTTCATTATTATTTGAGCCTTTAAGAAACTATAATTATCTTTCCGTACAATAAATTCATATTTGTCTTCATTGCTGCAACATAATATAACCAAAATACATGATAAATGTAGCTAACCAAATATGTTCCTTTTTCAACTCGTTCATTTTGTTTGAGATTGTCCGTTAATTCAGTTATTCTTTCATTATTATCTTTCCATACAACAAAATTCGTATTTTGTATAATGAATTGGATTGAGGGTTTAATTGGAAGTAAAACTTAAGTTGAATATTTGTAAAAATAAATTTTAATTAAATATATTGAGAAAACCATGATTATTCTGTTGTGTTCCTCTCCCTCTTTCTTTTGTAATGTTTTATATTATTGATAAAATATCACTTTTAACTTGGTAAGAAAAAATGGTAAGACCTGATGTTAGATGTTTACAATGAGGTAGACAACTGTTCAAAAAAAAAAAAAAACTGTTCAAAAATATAGTGAGGGTAGACAGAAACGGTTGGGGAATTGTGCTTATCAAAAAACAAAAACAAAAACAAAAAAAACATAAAAAAACAAAACCAATGGGGAATCACAGTCCGTGGCTTTTTCAAGTCTCCAACAACAAAATGCAATCAATGTTGAAAAAAACAACACTTGAAATAAAACCAAAACCAAAAACTTGCATAGAATTACTAATATTGTTTAATTGGATAAATATATATGTTTGTCTTGAAAAAAATTGAATACATACTTTTTGAAAAAAAAATTAATTTTGAATTCAAAATGTCTCTGTTTTTAGAGGTTTTTTGTTGACTTCAAAAAAATTGAATACATAATTATTTAAAAATTTGAATACGTAACTTTTTGAAAAATTTTAAAAAATTAAAAACGTTTTTAGAATTTATTTGCTGACATTAAAAAAAAAAAATTGAATATGAAAGTTTTTGAAAATTTTAAAAATTTTGAACCCAAAATGTTTTTATTTTTAGGTTGTTTGTTTAGTGTCTTTAAAAAAAAATTGAATACATAATTATTGAAAAAATTTTAATTTTGAATCCAAATATTCTTATAAATTGAGAAATTTTTGAGTATTCTAGAAGGGTACCATATTTTTTTTTTTTTTTGATCGGTAAAAAAAATCTTTATTAATGAAAACATACAAGATATAATAGATTATATTAATAAAGAGGAGCTTGGAACTAATACAAAGCTTCAAGTGCCAGTTGGTGAGGAACCAACAAAAAAAAGAGAGCAACAGATGATACCACAACATCAGACATAGACAAAAAAAACACAAAAACTAGATAGAAAATCAAACTTAAAAACATCACCACAAAGGCAACTCCTAACAGCATAACAGCACACACTTCCTGATTTGCCAGAATGAAATCCTGCATTCACAGCAAACCAGCATACAGCCCATTCAAGCATCCAGCATCAATGCCATACAGCCATTCAGACCTATCCACATAATAATCTAACTTAGCAGCAACCAAAGCATAGCATACCACCATTTCTTGAAAGCAGCCACTGATAGCAATCCAATCCTACAAAACAGCAAATGCCAGTGTATACCAGCCAAAAAGATGCAGACACATAACACAATTGCAGCACAAACCAACCTAGAGATAGAATTTATGCAACCTCAGCCACTGCTATTCCAGCCCAGAACAGACCAGCAGCCCAAACAAACCCCTGATTTGTCTGCAATTGAAAATTAATAAGAATCTTAATAGAAGCTTTTAGCCAAAGTACTCCTATTTCCAACTAATTGGAATTTTTTGTTATGACTTGTCAATTGAGTGGTTAGAGTAAATCTTCTAGTCATCAATTCTTTAGCAATTTAGTGGTTATTACATGTATGGCTCGTAGTTGGAGATTACCAAGATTTTGATAGATTACATTATGGTAGATTTCATTGCACAAAAAATGAGCCAAGTCTATTAAGAATAGTAACTTATCAAAATCGAATTAGTGTGAAACTTACAAAATTCAATTTGAGAACAACATAATCTGATTTGATATTTTATTTTATTTTCACACTAGTAAATGACTTGTGCAATGCACGTGCCCTGCGCGGAGTAAAATAAATATTTTTTTTAAAACAAATTTTCCAATATTAATTGAATTATCACATCCATATATATTGATTCATCTAAATAAAATTATTATTATAAATATGAATCAAACAAAATTATTAAATAAATTTTTTTCAGTTCTCTTTATTTAAAAAAAAATCATAAGGCCCAGGGGTTGGCTATTAGGATGCGAGTTGCAGTAATAGGGGAGTTAGCACCCTCCGAATCTGTCTTGGTACATTTTTTTTTCATGTATCTTTAATTTTATATTTTTAATGAAATTTTTACTTTGCCATCAAAAAAAAATTATATTAGTTATATTGCAACATATAAGAGTTTTAGATACCAGAAGGTCTGAATATTTTAATGAACAGAGCCCATGAGCAAGGCATCATCAAGGAGGTAAAAGTGGGGGTAAATGAGGTAGTAATATCCCATCTCCAATTTGCCGATGACTCCATAATATTTTGTGAGGCTGATGTGGATCAAATAGTGCACACAAAGAGGATCCTACGCTGCTTTGAAATTCTTTCTGGAATAAGAATTAATTTCCACAAGAGTGTGGTGTGTGGAGTCGGTATAGATAAGGAAACCTTGATTTCTTTCGCAGCTACTCTGAATTGCAAGGTTTATGGCCTACCACTCAAATTTTTGGGTCTTCTCTTAGGTGCTAATCCAGGAAGGAAATCAACTTGGAAGCCAGTTTTGGATAAAGTAAGATCTAGGTTGGCTGGGTGGAAGAAAAGGCTCATTTCCTTTACATGTAGATTAACTCTAATTAAGTTTGTGTTATCTAGTGAAATGGGCTGAAGTAACCAAAAATATGAATCAGGGTGGTTTGGGGATTAAGAGAATTAAGGATGTCAATGCAAGCTTATTATTTAAATGGTGGTGGAAATTTGGATGTGAAGTAAATGCTTTATGGAGAAGATTATTGTGCAGTAAGTACATGATAAAAGAGAATAATTGGATCCCACCTGTGAACTCATCATCTAGATACTTTAGAATTTGGAGAGATGTTCTTGCTATTGCAGGTCATAATCAACCTCTTGAGGAGTTCTATTTGGTGCAGTTTCAGATAAAGGTTGGAAATGGGTGTAGAATAAAGTTTTGGCATGATAAATGGGTTGGTGATAGGTGCCTTAAAGATAAATACCCTAGACTCTTTAGTTTGTCTAATGACAAGTAGGGCACATTGTCCTTTTTTTCTGCGGGGAAATCCAGTTTAGAGGAGTGGAACTTCTCTTTCAAAAGGGATTTATATGATTGGGATAAGGTAGAGGTCACTAGTTTGGCTACAGGGTTAAGGGAGGCCCCTTTACTTAGTATTGATGTAAAAGACTGTGCTATGTGGAAAGGTTCTATTGATGGTAGCTTTAAGGTTTCTGATATTTATAGGTTCACTGATTCTCTTTTGGGCCCTCATCTCAAAATTTGCAAGTTTGTTTGGAATAAGAGCATTCCCCTCAAAGTTCAATTCTTTGGTTGGTTGGCATGGAGAAAAAGAGTTAAAACAAGGGATTTCCTATAGCATATTGGTGTCCGTTATAACAGTGCTTCTATCTTATGTGTCTTCTGCAAAACTGAAAATGAATCTGTCTCTCATGTCCTCTTACATTGTCCATTTTCATGAAAGTGTGGTCAGATTTGCTGCTCTAGTAGGGGTGTTTTTGGGTGGTGCCAAGGTCTATTGATTGTTTATTTCATTGGTGGTTAGGTTGGAATCATAAGAAATTGGTTAGGGGGTTGTGGAGGGCCTTACCTTCTATTGTTCTTTGGTCCATTTGGAAGTTAAGAAATGATTGTCTATTTAATGGAGTGCAGCTAGTGGGTCTGAGTTATGTGAGCTTATTAAGTTGAGATTCGCTTTATGGGTTAAAGCTTCTGCAAAGGGAATCATGTACACTGTCTTGGATTTAATCAATAATCTGGATCAGATAAATGACTGCTGTTAAGGGATTATTGCTACTATTTGGTCTGTTTTCTGGTCTGCTATTTGGTCTGTTTTGGTATGTTCAGCTACCATCTGCTGTTTTGGTGTCTGCTGTGAAAGTTGTTTCTGATATAGTGGGTGGCATTTTGGGCTGCTAACTCATACTTGTTTTGCTGGTGAATTTGGTCTACTGCTATTTGGTGAGTTTTGGTTTACGCTATTTTGTCATGATCCGAACCCGCCCCTATAGATTAAGGTCATAACCAACCAGTAATCATGAGATTACGTACAGCCTCAAACCAAAACAAACATATAGCAACAGAGTGAAGAGACCAAAACGGAAGCAAACAAAAAAAAACTTGTCCAATGAGCTATGCTTACATGGCATGTCAAAACATTTCACATATACTTAATAATAACTCACACCACATATCAGTAGTTAACATCTTGTATACTCAGGATCATTCAAACACATAGTCAGCTATGCCAAAAGCTTATATACATAATGGTCTATCATGACCAATAGAAGTAGCAAAAGAAATACAAAAGATCATAAACAAAGCCTCTCGCGTAAGGCACTTAGGCTGACTTCACAAAAGTCAAATTCCTTTCTTAAATTCCACTAAGGCTGGGGTTGAACGTCCCTTTGCTCACCTACATACATATAAATAAGAGTGAGCTAACGCCTAGTGAATAATATCAAAATAAAAAAGTTAATGAATGAGGTTCGTTCATAAATAAATCATACTTATAATGTCCACATTTGAACCACTCTTCTCATTCACACCAGATTTACAAATCTTAACAAAGCAAAACAACCTTGGGTCCAACACATCATATCCATATGCAAAACGACCTCAGATCCAATTCTTATATAAAACAATACGACCTCGGGTTCATCTATACGAAACGACCTTTGGTCCAGCCAACTCTTTATTCAAAACGACCTTTGGTCCAATTCAAACATATCAAACAGCCTCGAGCCCAATTCGAATATATCGGGCGTATCAAACGGCCTCAGGCCCATTCTCTTTATATTCATATCCATGCGTATTTCATATTCATGATCATCATCCCTTTTATTCAAATGGCCTTTGGCCTATCATGGTATTCAAACATATCAAATGACATATTCAAACGGCCTTTAGCCCATCTTTGCATTCATATCTAATGGCCTTTGGCCCAATCGTTCATATCCGACGACCTTTGGCCCAATCATTCATGTCCAACGACCTTTGGCCCAATCGTTCATGTTCGACGGCCTTTGGCCCAATCATCCATGTCCAACGGCCTTTGGCCCAATCATTCATATCCGACGGCCCTTGGCCCAATCATTCATGTCCAACGGCCTTTGGCCTAATCATTCATGTCCGACGGCCTTTGGCCCAATCATTCATGTCCAACGGCCTTTGGCCCAATCATTCATGTCAAATAGCTTTAGGCCCAATTCAGATATATCAAACATATCAACGACAAAAGGCAAATGGCAAACGGCCTTCCAATTCAGATATACCAACGTATCAAACGGCCTCATACAAAATTAGGCATATAGAATACTCATTCATATTTCAAATCAACAAATCCATGAAGCTTATACAGAAGTAGCATTCAAAAAGTAACATACTTGAAAATATCTTTACTAAGATATTACTCACAGTGTTCTGCCGGTGGATTTGCCCTTGAGCTCGACCCTACACATTACATAACACATCTGGGTCACAAACGATTCAATATGTTCTTAATTTATACATTCCTCTTAGGCTCCTTTCTTATAATTTTAACTCATTCACAATGCTCGATGCATGCCTAAGAGTGCTTAAAAATGAAAGAGAACGGACAACAAATCATAAAACCACTTTTCAAAATATCTGAAACAGGGATCCCCGCTCGAGCGCAACTTTCGCCGCTCAAGCGGACTCCTTTGGTCTGCAAAAGTACTGGTTATTTCATTTTCACGCTCGAGCGTGACTTCGGACGCTTGAGTTGAAAGTCAAACTACATGGCTCCCCGCTCGAGCGTGAATCTCCCCGCTCGAGTGGACACCTATGTCTGCAAAAAGTTCTAGGAACCAACATTCCACGCTCGAGCGGCCCTTTCTCCGCTCAAGCGGACATGCCAAATTCTGAAATTTCTAGAACTGGTTTTGAAGTTCAAATTCGACATTCAAAGGCCCAAAACTCATGTTCTTGGTTCAAAAATGTGGAAACACATTATATATCATAAAGATGTAAGCAACATGAGGCCAATTATTCAAAATCCATAATCATACTCTCAAATTAATCAACATTTCTCTTGTGTAGTTGAAACCCATGCATTCAAACTTTATATAATCTTGATATCTCCATTAATCAAACATGCACGTCAATTTTGACTCCAATTCTAGTACAAATGGCACTTATAATCATGAAACTCATGTAGATTATGCATGCATAAGGGATTTGGTGCCCAATTCTCCTTATTTAACATGATTCATGCTCAAATATGCAAATTCATAGCAATTCTTTGCATGCATGTACATGAAAGCTTCCAATTCTTCAATTTCATCTCAATTTATATTCTTGACCACCATCAAACCTTGAATTCACAATATTACAAACTTAATTCATAAATCTTTGCTCAAATACTCACCTATGAGCTTTAATTCTTCCAAATTATAGCAAATTCTTGAGCCTAACCTCTCAAAGCTTGAGCTCCTTAGCAAGATCTTCAAGATTGGCTCTTCTTTCTCTCTAAACTCGGTTTTCTCTCTCTCTCTCTCTCTCTCTCTTTCTCTCTAAGGCGTGATTTTAACCAAATGAGTTCAAAGAGAGGAACTAAGTATATATAAGCCTATTTATAGGCTCTCTTAATCACACTTCATTAACACTAATTAATTGAGCACCATTACATCAGTTTAATCTAATGAATCTGACCCAAATCAATTTTCAATTAAATTTCACTGTAGGCTCTAAAAATTAAACTAATCACAATGGCGTAATCAATTTCGGTTTATGTGGCCGATAAGGCCTTCAATTTAAATTCTAAAGCAGATAATCAAATAGATTTTTCTATGATAAACAGATAGAAATTCAAAACCACATATATTCATATAAATGGCACTCAAAATCATATCAAACACATAATCACAATCATAATCAAGATTAATTAGTATAACACGGACTAGGGTTATCACATATTTGGTCTGCCACTTCTTGGCTTGGTAGATGGACTATGCAGTGGTAGTATGACTGCAAAATGCCAAAATTAGAGAAGAAGATTTGGATGGTCAAAATAGGCAAAATTGGCAACTCTTTGGCCTGGCAGCTTCTGTGGGTAAAGGTCTCTCTCAGGCTTGGCAGCTTCTATGAAGGATCTGGTTTATAATTTGCAGCAAGTGAAGTTCTGTCTCAAGCCTGGTGGTTGAAGTGTGTAAGGTCTGGTCCTGCAGTAGACTACTTTACTGGTTGATAAGGTATGATCTAATCTACTTTACAGGTATAGTTTCAGTCTGTTTTATCTATTCTGTTCTGTGCTTATATGGCTTACAAATGGACTGAGGTGTGGAGTCTGGTTTTGGGGCATGAATCTGATTCTGGTTGAATTTGCTCATGCTACACTATTGTTTGTTGTTTTTGGTATGGTGCTCTACAATTTGCTCTGTTGCTCATGGTGGTTGGCTATTGGTGGTTGTTAGTAGTTGTTCTTTTTGTTGTTTCCTTGGTTGGTTGCTCACCAACTCTGGGGTGCTAGCAAATGATCGGATGGGCTTTTTGGTGCCAACTTAGTTTGAATGATTTATCTCATTGTGATACTTTAACACTTGCCTTTTTTATTGATGTAATTTGTTTTGTACTTTGTACTAAGATTTTCATCAATATAGTTTCTTTGTTTGCTAATCAAAAAAAAGAGTTTTAGATATCAAATTTTTTTAGTCTCTAAAAGTGAAAATTTTGTTGTAAAAGACATTTAAGGACCAATTTCTATCGTCGTGAGGATAGTTACTAAAAGGTCGTCCCAAAAAGTCAAAAATAAGGCTTTTAACGACAAAATTTTGAAAATGTCACTACTAAATAGACTTTTAGAGACAAAATAATCTAGTTTCAAAAAAGTTTATTTTTTGAGACAAAAAATTTAGTCTCAAAAGGATAATAATTCATCACTAATATTCAATTTTTGTTACTAAAAATATAATAACAACACTTTTCGCAACAAAAAAATTTAATTTTTAAAAAATAATTTTATTCTTAAATTTTAATCTCTAAAATCTTAATTTTTTTTTGAAGTGGTAGCAACACACCTGCAATGGCAATATGAACACCAAGACAAATTTGTCATAATGAGTCCTCACCGGAGAGCCTAAATATTTAATTTTTAGAGTGGGATGCATTATATACCCTAAATCGTATTACAAAATATTTTAAGAACTATCAAATTTTATTAAAAAAATTTTACTTAAAAATCTAATATATAGTAGTAACAAAAATTTAGAATTTAAAATAAAATTCACTATAATAATATGATACGTACAACATCCATTAATCAAAAAGCATTATGGCTCCCCAGGTACATGTTGAGAAAAACTCTTATATTAGGTGAAATTGATGAAGTAAAATAATCACTACAAATAAAATTGGGATTCTTTAACAATTTTTTCGACGCCTTAATTTATTTATTTTTTTGCCAATCTATAAGAAATTAATTATAAATAATCACTATAAAAAATAGTTCATAATATGTAGAAATAAAAAACTTAATACAAGCCTCATAATAAAGAGAAATCAACATTTATCTTTGGCAAGATTTGACTGCTGACCTCCTAAATAGGAATGTACACTATTGTGTGTAGAAATCAGCTTATAATAAAATTTTGAATGCTAAATATTTAAGAATTAATATTTTCCAAATTGTTCACATTGATTCTTATGAGATGTAGAAGAATTAAATGGAGAATAACATCCTTAGATTTTTTTTTCAAAAAAATTAATTACAATTTCATATTTGATTTCAATTCCTATCTGTTTAACTTCAATTACTTTCATTAATTATTTTAAATAGAAAAAACAACCATAATATTGAACATTGACTTATGATTTTGCAAATTATATAGAGTTCTCAAAAGCCTTGCCATGGAAAATGCATTTTCTGTATTAGTGTCTTTATCTCTCTCAAAGTAAAGCGTTAACATATTTTGTGCACACGAAAAATAATAGATGTTAAAATGTTATTATTAGAAAAGTTAAATTTTAGTCAAATGCGCATGAGTCATCATACCAATATGATTGAATTAGCATTGCGTGAAAAACATGTTTAAGCTAGGTGACACCATACAATGTCAACTGTCATTAGACTCTTCAATAAAGTTTTTTTGCCGATCAACAAAATAGTACTGTTAGCGCTTTATAAAGTCGAGTAAGATTATAACCCATTAAGTTTATCTTTTATCGAGAATCCTTTTATCCATGACCGTTAATTTCGTTATGGATAAACCATTAATGCTTTATAAATGGGATGAAAATGAGAATCTTGCATAGAGATCACTAATTTTGTTTAAATGAAAAATATATATTTCATTCTATGTGAAAGTTTCAAGTCTATTGTGATAAGGAGTTGATCAAAGGGTCCATAAGCTACAACAGTGGGACTCATCCAGTGTGTCAAGATCATGCGAATGCTAGTCTAGCTGTACAAGAGGTTGTTAGAGTAAGTAAGTAAGTAAGTTAGTTAGTTAGGCTAGTCTGTTAGACGTGCACGTGTATATTAGATATAGTTGAGAATGTGTATAATGCTTCTTCCATAAATACTATGAGAATCTTCATATTTGATATAATGAAAAATATCTTCAAGTATATTAGTTTCTTCATGGTATCAGAGCTCTTGTAAGCTCCAACGAGCAACGATTGTGGTCTCTTCTTCATCATCACCTCTTCCACCAAATCTAACCTTACTCATCACAAATCTAAACTCATTAGTCAATGTAAAGCTTGATTCATCCAATTACATCATTTGAAAGAATCAGATCCAGAATTTGTTTCAGGCAACAAAGTTACTCGGTTACATTGATGGATCAATTTCATGTCCATTAGCCTCTCAATTCTTGATTCAAGCAACAAACCAATTCAGAATCCTGATTTTCATCAATGGAAGATTGTAGATGCATATCTCCTCAGTTGTTTAACAATAACACTTTCTCCTTCTGTCTTTTCATCTGTTTTGCATTTGAAACAAAGTGCAGAGGTATGGCTTGCTCTTGAAAACGATTTACTGTTTTGTCAAGATCTCATGTTCATCAGCTTAAGAACAAGCTTCAAGCATTCAAAAAGAAATCACAGTCCATTGAGGCTTATCTGCATCAGTTTAAAGAAATTTCAGATCAAATTGCTTTAGTTTCTCATCCTCTTTATGATGAGGACCTAGTTCTTATGATCTTGAATGCTTTGTCTGATGAATATAATTCTTTTAAAACTTCAATTAGAACTCGATCAGATGGCATTACTCTTGAAGAATTATCTTCATTACTGAGTTTTGAAGCGATTCATATTGAACAGCAATCTCATTCATCTTCTTCAATTGACTCAACTGTTGCTTTTGCAACCATAAAAGAATTGGTTTCTTCTTCTTATACACATACTTCTCCTACTTTTCATTCTGGATTTGGTAATCGTGGTTATCAGTCCAATTATCGAGGCTGATCTTATAACTCTGGTTTTAGAGGTGGTGAAAGATTTTCTAGAAATAGAGATCGCAGAGGAGGTCGGTTTCATGTGTTTTGTCAGATTTGTGGAAAAGGCAATCACACAGCTTTGGAATGCTGCAATAGTATGATTCTGCCTATCAACCACCAATGTCTGGTTATTCATTTGGTGCTCCTCCTTTTGGTTCATCTACTCAGTCCACCAGTGGTGGCGGTTACTCTACTCCTCCTCATCCTGCTTACTCTGCTGTTACTCAGGCCTCTCCACCTGGTCCTTGGTATCTTGATTCGGTTGCTACCACACATATCACCAATGATCTTGATAATCTTCATCTTCATGTTCATCAACTTTATCATGGAACTGATCGGGTTGTTGTTGGTAATGGCAGTACTCTCCCAATTCATAACTTTGGGACTAGTATTTTTCCTACTCCTTCTTTTTAGTTTCAACTCACAAATCTTCTTCATGTTCCTTACATATCTTCCAATCTTATTTCTGTTCATCAGTTAACCAAGGATAATCACTATAGTATGTTGTTTGATAGTGATTCCTTTGTTGTTCGGGACAAAGTTTCGAAAGCCATCCTGCGTAAAAGCTATTATCTGAATGGTCTTTATCAAGTTTCTTCAGGTTTTTCTCCACATGTTCACCTCAGTAAGTCTGTTTCTTCCCACACATGGCACAAAAGGCTAGGGCATCCCTCTGCTACGAAGTTTGCACCTATTGCTAAAGACTTGTCTCTAGTTGCTGCACATTTTCCTTCTTCTTTGTGTAAAGACTGTTGTACTGCTAAGAGTCATCGTCTACCTTTCTCTCTTTCTAATTCTACTATTAATAGGCCGCTATCTTTAGTTCATAGTGATGTGTGGGATCCATTTACTCATGTTTCTTCTCTATTAAAGTACTATGTTTTGTTTGTGGATGATTTTAGTGGTTTTACCTGGCTATATCCACTGCATTATAAAAATGAAGTGTATAATAAAATTATTGTTTTTAAAGCATCTGTTGAAAAGCAGTTTAGTACTACTCTTCAAATTTTTCGTAGTAATGGTGGTGGTGGTGAGTTTTTGTCACATAAGTTGTTTCATTTTTCTCAAACTCGTGGCATCTTGCATCAGACTAGTTGCCCTCACACTCCCTCTCAGAATGGTGTTGCTGAAAGGAAGCATAGGCATATTGTGGATATTACTATTGCTTTGCTTCAACAGTCTGGTCTCTCTCTTCAATACTGGTTTGACGCAGTTGCCACAGCTACCTATCTTATTAATAGGCTTCCTGGCAATCAGCATCTTCCTCTTAGTCCTTATGAAATTCCTTTGCATTCCCCTCCTGAGTATCATTTTCTCAAAGCCTTTGGTTGTCAATACTATCCCTGGCTCAAGCCCTACTATGTTCACAAGTTTTAGCCCAAATCTCTTCCTTGTATTTTCTTAGGTTATCATTCCACTGTCAAAGGCTATTGATACCTTGATCCTGTTACTCGCAAGATATATCTTTCTAGGCACGTTGTCTTTGATGAGACTCTTTTTCCTTTGGTTGCTACTCTCTTTTCTTCCTCTTCTCCTACCTCTATTTCTGATCTGACTTCTTTCTTTTGCTCTTCTTCTATTTATCCTTCTTCTTCTCCTTCTACAACTTCACCTCTTGTTCTATCTCCTTCTGCCACTCTGTCTCTTTCTCCTTCCTTTTCTCCTTCTGGAGCTCTTCTTACTTTGGTTGCTCTTTCTTCTTCTCCTTCTCCAATTCTTATTTCTTCCATTTTTATTCACCTTCATTCTCTTTCTTCTTCTTGCAATACACATCCTATGATTACCAGGTCTAAGTCTTCTTTACCTGCTATTGTTTCCACTACCTGTTCTTCTGTTGTTGCTGAGCCTTCTTCTTATAAAGTTGCTCCTCTTTCTAAGGACCGGTTTCATGCTATGACAGAAGAGTTTTCATCTTTACAAGGTCAGCATACCTAGACTTTCATTCCCCCTTCTCCTTCTTAGTATGTCATCGGCTGCAAATGGGTATTTCGTATTAAAAAGTATGCCGATGGTTCCATTGTTCGGTTTAAGGCCAGACTTGTGGCAAAAGGATATCTTCAATAAAAGGGTGCTGATTTTCACACTACAACAAAAAGTGTCTTTGGAGACGAAAACTAATGACGAAAATAAATTTTGTCACAAAAGACGTACCTTTTAGTGAAGAAACTAATTTTTCGTCTCCAAATGTACCATTTTTAGAGACAAAAATAAAATTTCGTCACCAATTTGCATACATAATAAAAAAAAATTAGGTGACGAAATTATTTTTTGTCATTATTTATATTTTTTTTGTCACTAAAGATTTTCCCGCTAATTTTTCGGATAGTGCCTAAATTTTCAGACTTTTGATGAGGAAAAAATTAGTCACCAATAATAAAATTATTAATGACAAATATATTTTCGTCACCAATAATTTTTAATATTATTTAGTGAGAAAATTATTTTCGTGACTAATAATTTTATTTTTAGTGAGAAAATAATTTCGTCACCTAATAAATGGTCTAGTTGCTAAAGATTTTTAGAGGGAATCGAATATATTGGCGCCTAAGATATATCAATTCTTCTCACACATAGATTCCAAACCTCACCCTACATGACCTCACCTCTCCCTTTCTCTTCTCTCACGCCTCATGCCTCATCACGCCTCTGTGTCTCTTCTCTCTCACGCCTCACGCTGCCCTCCTCTCTATTACTGGAGCACCACCGCAAGGGTTAGACGAGCACAACGCAAGGGTTAGACGAGCACACCGTAAAGGTTAACACTACCATCGCTTTGTCTCGGGTAGGTATGTCCTCTATTTCACCCTTTCTCTCTTTCTCTCTCTGTGCGTGTGTGTGTGTCTCTCTGTCTTCCTCTCTATGTCTCCTTCGATTTAAGGCTAATTATTTTCTTCATTTTGCTCACTATTTGACATTAAACAGGGGAATTTGGGGCTTTATTAGCATCAAACTAGAAAGGGTATGACCCTCTCCTAATTTCTTTTTCTCGTGTTTTTTCTATTACTTAAGGGGATCGAAAAGGCATTGGTAGCATTATATAATGGGTTTTATTGGACTAGGATATGATTTTGAATATTGGTATATTAATTTGGGATTTGATTCCACAGTTTCTTTCTCTTCTGATCTTTTGGTGCTACATCAATTTTTTTTTTGACCTTTGATAATGATCCTTTTGATATGTTTCCTCATTCTCACACATATTGGGTTATCTACTAGTTCATTGGTCAAAATTTTGGTCAAATACTGTGACAATTTGTTGAATTGATTAAGTTAATTTTTCTTTTTAGTTAATGAAATCTTAGTTTCAAATTCACACCAATTCAGGGTATTCGAATTCAAGGCTTGAGGGTTTTGATTAAGAATTGGATTGAAGGTTCGAACCAAGTTCTAAAATTGGAGCTAAAGCTCATTTACTGTGTCAACTTTTCCCCTTCCTCTTGTACCTTACCCAGAAGGGGAAAAAATCTAGATAGAAGAGAGAATTGTTTTGTACTATGCCTTGTTACTCATGCCTTGTGTTTGTCTTTGTTTATATGTTTAGAAGAGAGAATTATTTCAATATTTGGATCCACTGTTGTCGAACACTTTGGTACTATCACTGCCCTCTTACAGGTATGCTTTATATTGTTCATAATAATATTTTGTAATCAGTTTTTTGCCCCACAATTGATGTTTGCTGCAGTGTTCTTCATTAATCACTGGCTAATCTGCTTCTCAAAGAATCTACCTTAATTTTCTTTTCCATTCATAATTTATTTTACTAGAAAATGCTGTTTGTCTTAGCTTTTCTTTTGTCTATCAGACATAGATTATGTTTCTTTATAGAGCACAGCAAACAAGGTATATGTTCCACTCTGTCTTGTGGCAGCAAATCGACGGTTCGTGCTATTGCAACGTTGATTATACTGGTGACCTGTGCATTTATTGTTTATATATCTACTGCTGTGCGCACGTTTTTGCATTGATCGTGCAAATTTTGAGTTCTACTTGTATGTTACTTGATTATAAGATATGACTAAGAGATTGAAGTAGTATGTGAACTTGGTGGTGTTGATTTGGTGAAAATTGACAGCCTGATTCCTATAAAAAAATTATTTTTTGGGGCTAATTATGATGATTTGGTAAGTATTTACTGTTGCAAATTATGCTTATTTGGATATTTTAATTTACAATTGGATGAATTTGCTTATAGCAGAATTAAGTTGAAACATTTCTAACTTGGATGCACTATATGCACATTGTTATGTATTTTTTTTAGTTGTGGAAATTATTAAATCATATTTTGTTTATAATCAATCATTGAATTTTGAAAGGAAAACAAAATCCTACAGAATAGGATGTTGTTTTGTTAGAGAATGCACCGAAGTAATGGAAAAGAAACATTGACTTGACTTCAAACTGCTCTTTTCATAGATGACAACACACCACACCACACAATGACAGGAGAATCCATGCCGATGCCCCCACAATATCTTGGCCCTCTTGGTTTCTCTTTGTAGCAAATAGGCAAGTTGACACTCTATTTTGTTGAAAAAAATTTGCTCGGAAAAAGTTACTTTTAACTATGAAGATAATTTATTTTAGCAATCCCCTCAAACCTAATTAAGGAGACATACTAATTTTTTTCTTCAAAGTGCAAGGAAATTTACTTGTATAAATGAATGAAGTAGTGTTGTTAATTATGGCTGCATTTTTTGTAGGCTTCTTCAGAGATTATGGAGTAGATGGTTCTTGGACGGTTGAAAACTTATGGAGTTGGGTTGCTTTTGTTGCGTGTTAGGGTGATATTTCTTTGATAACCAGCATCTCTAATTTGTGCTTTTTGACTTTGCTTGGATTGCTTTTCAATAGAATGCTATTTACATACATATTGACTGTCTTAATCTTGTTTTGCTGATGGAAGGAAAGAAAAAGTGAGCTTTGTTGATATCATCCCTTGCTTCATATTGCATTTTAGACTCCATTGACAACTTGATTTTGTGCAAAATATTTTTTACGCCTAAAGAAGCTGTTAAGCTGTCCCGTCTCTCAAGAAGTTTTGATTTTATCTTTGCAGCCTTATTCTAGTTTAATCGTATTTATGATTAATTGTATGTTACTTTATTAAAACTAGAGTTCTTTTATTTCTATATATATTTATGAATAGAATGGGATTTTTTAGTTTTATTTTTATGATGCTATCTTTAGAAACACCTAACCCTTGTGGGGGCATATAATCTGTTAGTACACTTCTCCATATCTAAGTTTCTTACAGCTCACATCTCTCTTATCCCTTTTAGAATCTTGTTGACATCAATTAAGAACATATCTATTTAGCTATACAGAGAAAAGATAGAAACACAGGATCACATAAACATGACGTGGGCAACATCAAACTAGTTAGATCTTTTCTTCAAGAAATGTGTCTATTTTTATAAAATAAATGTCTTTGGAGAGATTTGAAAGGGCAGGTACAATCTCAACCAAATTCATAGACACACATATCTCACCTCATCTGTCTTGTTGTCCCAAAATATTCATAGCAATTAGATCATGGCTTCAAGTCATCAAATGATCAAACGGTTGGGATTGTTTTGAGGCAGAACAACAAAGGGGTTCTTCGTCCATCAAATGAGGGATATGATATGTGTGAAAAGGACTACAATTCAAGCAATGATGTATTTGTCTATCAATATGTAGGAAACAATAGAAAGAACCATATGAAGAAGATACATCAAGTTGTGGTTGTGCACTAGGTCAAACTTGTTGGATCCTTCTTCAACAATGGTCTCTAATTTAGGAACATTGGATGAAGGTTTTTGGGGAGAGAAGAGAGGAGATGGAAACTCAGGAATGATTGTGTATTTAATAATGGGCAGCCTTCTTGTGTTGAGTTGGGTGAAGAAGTGAAGGTTAGGGTGGTTTTATGGGCTAACTCATTTTTGGATAAAGTAGTGAAGGTTAGGGTGGCTGTGTGATCTCATTAAAGTGAGTATGGCTATTTGGTATCCTTGTATGTGATACAGATCAGCCACAGCAGCCAGCTGCAGCCAAGGCCACCGCAGTGAAGGCAGTGAAAACTAGACAGCTGCAGCCAAGGCTATAATGATAAGGCAGAGCAGTTAAGGCCACAGTCCAGCAACCAAGGCCACGCCTCAGCAGCTAGCAGCCATAGCCAAGGCTGCAGCTCAGAACAGACAGAGCTGCTAATGCTACAGTAACTGCAGTATCAACTGCAGCCCTCTCTCATCAGCTGAAGTCTCTCTCTCATTTCAAGAACATGTGAATTGCAAAGCAAGTTGCAAATTAGTTGTTAGTTTGTTAAAGGTTAACTATATGGTTTAGTTAGACAGTTATAGTCAAGTTAGGTAGTTATGGTTATGGTTCATTGTTTTTCCCCCAACAATTTTAGCTTCTTTTTTCTATTGACAAATTCGCAGCTGGGGTTCTTCTCTCTCTTTGCCCTATAAATTGCAATTTATGTGCCCTAATTGATTTTTCCTTGTCAAATGCATTTTTGTTCTTTCCGGATTTCTATTTTAGTGTTAATTCCTCTATTAGTTTCATCCACTAGATCTGTCAATTCAGTTTTGGATTGAAAATCTGGAAAATATTTCAGAAAGGAAATGACATTTTAAAAACTGCATTTTTTCACTTCAATTAATGAAACTAATAGAAGTCACTTCAGTTATGATTTTGTTAGCTTTCTGCAACAAATTAAGCATTCAATGAGAATTCTTAGCAATAAGAATTAGTCCCTTGAGGTAACGGACATTGCTTGTACCTGTCATCGTATTCTTGTTCCAAAAACCTTTACTGGTTTTTCTTTTGTGTCTCAAAAGGAAGAAGGAAAGAGAAAACATTCACTACTCTTATCTATTTTTTGATTTTGAGCTTCTTGAGTTCTGAATCCTTCTGTTTGTTTTGTTGCTACTAGTTTCATTGATGTCTTTTAATCTAGTACCTCTGTTGTGGTGTTGATGGAAGTAACAGGCCTCGAGATGGTGAATTTTGTTAGAATTTTTGTGTTCTTGACTGACCTTTTTGCGCTTGTATTGCCAGCTAGTTTTTGTAGACTTAGTTTCAGCACTTCTAATAAAACATAAATTCTTCTTGATATGGACTGACTAAATTAAGGCCCTAAAATATCATTTCATCGTGTAATATTTTTCAGCCGATCTTTCAAAGGTATCCACGGCCTGAGAAGGAGTACCAATCCTCTCTTATATAGAACGACAGGTCACTAGATTTTGTAAGCATCTCATTTGACATATCCATTTCCTTCTTAATTTTCAGTTGATGTAATGATCTTCCTAAAATACCAATTCTCTTCTGCTATTTTAGAGTAGTTTCCAAATAGATATTTATTTTACTCTATTTGTAATTTGGTAAATGACTTTCATTCCAGATTTGTAAAGATAAAGATGAAGCTGAGCAATGGTTTATTGGTTTAAAAGCATTAATTTCGCGTGGTCATCAACGGAAGTGGAGAACGGAATCAAGGAGTGATGGTATTCCATCTGAAGCTAATAGTCCCTGAACATACACTCGAAGAAGTTCTCCTTTGAACTCTTCATTTGGTAGTGGTGATAGCTTGTAGAAGGTATAATTTCTAGTTTTGCACACATGCAGAAAGTTCACCTTGAGACACACATAGGCACCTTTATGTAAAAACAAATGCACATGGACATAGTTCTCCTTAAGAATGCTTAAACTGGTCTGCATTTTCCTATAATAAGTTTTACTTACTATTTTCCTTTTTGGTTTCATTGGTTAAAGCCATATGTTATTAAAGCTTGTGATTTCATTCAATTCAATTGAAAAATTGCTGGTTGTTGCTTTACACTTGGTCCTCATGTTAAAATTAAAGAAAATCATAGAAGAACTTGAATGTATTTGCAATCTGATGTAATTGCTCTGTTGGACTGAGCTGTGGCTACAACTGCTGCAGCAGTTCTGTTGTTCTAAGCTATGGCCATGGCTACAGCTCTACCTTGACTTGTAATGCTTTAGCCAACTGCCCATGTTATGGATATGTCTGCAGCCATGTAGCCTTTGTGTCCTTCAATTGTCTTGTTGATCTGACCTCCTAAACCTACTAGTACTTACATAAATGTGGTTGACATTCAAATTTGGAATACCTTATCCTACCCTTAGGACCCATTTTTATTTAGCATTCAAGTTCGTATTTTGTTAGAATTCAAGTAATAACAATTTTATCATAATTAGTAAAAATTACCAAGAAAAAGGGTTAATCACATCCATTGATTTCTTGATGAATAAAAACTATGGAAAAACAATAACTTCATAAAAAGGGTAAAAAAAAGAGAGATTGAAATGGAAAAAGATAAGTAGATGTTGAGCTTAAAAATCACACACGACAACTTTTTCATTATTAATTATACAGTTCTTTTACGTGCACCAAATCGGATCGGAGAAATTAACAAGGAGATTGGGATTTGCTTAATCTCTGTCATAAGCCAAATGAAAAGTGACTTTCACACTTAAGCTCGAAAATAGACCTTCAGGGGCCAAAATCGTGCAACAGGCACGGGACGGCCCGGGGAACACCTCAAACACCTCGAGAGGGACAAATTTGAGTTATGGAAACTTACGGAACTAGTACGGGACTCCCGGTTTGAAAATTAAGTCAAAAAATGCACTTTTTCACACTTAAGCTTGAAAATAGGCCATCAAAGGCCAAAATCGTGCAACAGCCACAAGACGGCCCGGGAAAAACCTCAAACACCTCGGGAGGGACCAATGTGAGTTATGGAAACTTACGGAACTAGCACGGGACTCCCGGTTTGAAAACTAAGTCAAAAAATGCACTTTTTCACACTTAAGCTTGAAAATAAGCCTTCGGGGGCCAAAATCGTGCAACAGCCACGAGACAGCCCAAGAAACACCTCAAACACCTCGGGATGGACCAATGTGAGTTGTGGAAACTTACGGAACTAGCATGGAACTTCCGATTTGAAAACTAAGTCCAAAAATGCACTTTTTCACACTTAAGCTTGAAAATAAGCCTTCGGGAGCCAAAATCGTGCAACAGCCATGAGACGGCCCGGGAAACACCTCGAGATAAACCAATGTGAGTTGTGCAAACTTACCAATATGAGTTGTGGAAACTTACGGAACTAGCACGAGACTCCCGGTTTGAAAACTAAGTCCAAAAATACACTTTTCCACACTTAAACTTCAAAAATAAGCCTTCGGGGGCCAAAATCGTGCAACAGCCACGAGACTGCCTGGGAAACACCTCAAACACCTCGGGAGGGACAAATTTGAGTTGTGGAAACTTACGGAACTAGCACGGGACTCTCGGTTTGAAAACTAAGTCCAAAAATGCACTTTTTCACACTTAAGCTTGAAAATAGGCCTTCAGGGGCCAAAATCATGCAACAGCCACGAGACGGCCCGGGAAACACCTTCAACACCTCGATATGGACCAATGTGAGTTGTAAAAACTTACAGAACTAGCACGGGACTCCCGGTTTGAAAACTAAGTCTAAAAATGCACTTTTTCACACTTAAGCTTCAAAAATAGGCTTTCGGGGGCCAAAATCGTGCAACAGCCACGAGACGACTCGGGAAACACCTCAAACACCTTGGGACGGACGAATATGAGTTGTGAAAACTTACAGAAGTAGCACGGGACTCCCGGTTTGAAAACTAAGTCGAAAAATACACTTTTTCACACTTAAGCTTGAAAATAGGCCTTCAGGGGCCAAAATCGTGCAACAACCACGAGACGGCCTAGGAAACACCTCAAACACTTCGGGACAGACCAATGTGAGTTGTGGAAACTTACAAAACTAGCACGGGACTCCCGATTTGAAAACTAAGTCCAAAAATGTACTTTTCCACACTTAAGCTTGAAAATAGGCCTTCGGGGGCCAAAATCGTGCAACAGCCACGAGACGGCCCGGGAAACACCTCAAACACCTCGAAATGGACCAATGTGAGTTGTGGAAACTTACAGAACTAGCACGGGAGTCCCGGTTTGAAAACTAAGTCCAAAAATGCACTTTTCCACATTTAAGCTCAAAAATACACTTTTCCACACTTAAGCTTCAAAAATAGGCCTTTGGGGGCCAAAATCGTGCAACAGCCATGAGACCGCTCGGGAAACACCTCAAACACCTCAGGAGGGACAAATGTGAGTTGTGGAAACTTATGGAACTAACATGGGACTCCCTGTTTGAAAACTAAGTCCAAAAATGCACTTTTTCTTACTTAAGCTTGAAAATAGGCCTTCGGGGGCCGAAATCGTGCAACAGCCACAAGACGCCCTAGGAAACACCTTCAACACCTCAGGATGGACCTATGTGAGTTGTGAAAATTTACAAAACTAGCACGGGACTCCCGGTTTGAAAACTAAGTCTAAAAATGCACTTTTTCACACTTAAACTTCAAAAATAGGCTTTCGAGGGCCAAAATCATGCAATAGCCACGAGATGACTCGGGAAACACCTCAAACACCTCAGGATGGACAAATGTGAGTTGTGAAAACTTACGAAAGTAGCACGGGACTCCTGGTTTGAAAACTGAGTCGAAAAATGCATTTTTTCACAATTAAACTTGAAAATAGGCCTTCGGGAGTCAAAATCGTGTAACAGCCATGAGACGGCCCGAGAAACACCTCAAACACCTCAGGACGGACCAATGTTAGTTGTGGAAACTTACGAAACTAGCAGGGGACTCCCGGTTTGAAAACTAAGTCCAAAAATGTACTTTTCTACACTTAAGCTTGAAAATAGGCCTTCGGGGGCCAAAATCGTGCAACAGCCACGAGACGGCCCAAAAAACACCTCAAACACCTCGGGATGGACCAATGTGAGTTGT
The DNA here is from genome assembly GCA_022316695.1 of Camellia oleifera. Classification (NCBI taxonomy): domain Eukaryota; kingdom Viridiplantae; phylum Streptophyta; class Magnoliopsida; order Ericales; family Theaceae; genus Camellia; species Camellia oleifera. The sequence goes on from CM039305.1 coordinate 49,653,750, forward strand.
GGAAACTTACGGAACTAGCACGGAACTCCCGGTTTGAAAATTAAGTCTAAAAATGCACTTTTTCACACTTAAGCTTGAAAATAGGCCTTTAGGGGCCAAAATCGTGCAACAGCCACGAGACGGCCTGGGAAACACCTTCATCACCTCGGGATGGACCAATGTGAGTTGTGCAAACTTACGGAACTAGCATGGGACTCCCGGTTTGAAAACTAAGTCTAAAAATGTACTTTTTCACACTTAAGCTTCAAAAATAGACTTTCGAGGGCCAAAATCGTGCAACAGCCACGAGACGACCTGGGAAACACCTCAAACACCTCGAGATGGACAAATGTGAGTTGTGAAAACTTACGAAAGTAGCACGGGACTCCCGGTTTGAAAATTAAGTCGAAAATACACTTTTTCACACTTAAGCTTAAAAATAGGCCTTCGGGGGTGAAAATTGTGCAACAGCCACGAGACGGCTTAGGAAACACCTCAAACACCTCGGGACGGACCAATGTGAGCTGTGGAAACTTACGAAACTAGCACGGGACTCCCAGTTTGAAAACTAAGTCCAAAAATACACTTTTTTATACTTAAGCTTGAAAATAGGCCTTCGGGGGCCAAAATCGTGCAACAACCATGAGACGGCCCGGGAAATACCTCAAACACCTCGGGATGGACCAATGTGAGTTTTGGAAATTTACGGAACTAGCACGAGACTCCCAATTTGAAAACTAAGTCCAAAAATGCACTTTTTCACACTTAAGCTTGAAAATAGGCCTTCGAGGGCTAAAATCGTGCAACAACCACGAGACAGCCCGGGAAACACCTAAACACCTCAGGATAGACCAATGTGAGTTGTGAAAACTTACGGAACTAGCATGGGACTCCCAGTTTGAAAACTAAGTCAAAAAATGCATGTTAAATTGTATATGTTATGGATAAGATAATAATTGTCTAACTGGCATTTTTCTTTTTCTTTTTTGTGTTTCATTTTTTTGCAGATTCGAGATTTGGTAGCTCATTTTGTGTTTTTTTATCATATTACCTTACATGTATTTTGGTTGTGTTGTAAATTTTATATTTTTGTTAGTATTACGGGGCATGTTTGGTAATCCGCCCTTGATATTTTATTTTTGTTGATATTAGTAGACATGTTTTTTGTTGGATATTAGGGGATGTGTTTGGTAATCTACATACGGTTGATATTATATTTTTGTGGATATTAGTAGACGTTTTTTGTGGATATTAGGAGACATGTTTATAATCCGCATGCAGTTCATATTGTATTTTTGTGGATAGTGCTAAAATTCGATTGTGATGTTTATGAAAATGAATAGATTTTTGTATTGATTTGTAATAGATATTTTATTGAATAGGTTATTGAATTGCGCAGGGAATTGTTACTGAAAAGAAAAAATTTCGAAAGAAAATAGTACCCCTATTTTCAAAAATTTTAATTTTTATTAGTGACGAAATAAAAAATGTCACTATTAGTTTTCAAAAAACATGACGAATAATTTTGTCACTAATGATATAGTACGAAACAAATAATTTCGTCACATTTGTTGAATATTTCGTCGCTAAATTAAAATATTTTGTGAAAAAATATTTTTTGTCATTGAATAATTTTCTTTTTTGCTCATTTTAGTGATGAATTTTTTTGTCACCTTAATCCATATCATTGGTGAGGAAAATTTCCGTCACTAAAATATATTTGGTGATGAAATATTTCGTCGTAAAAAACAATTAAAATAAAATATTATTTAGTTTTGGTGACGAAATTGGTATTTTAGAGGACGAAAGATTCAACATTTAAAGACGTAACATTTCGTTGCCAAAAATGAAAAATAGGCGACGAAACTGTTTTTCATCACCAGGTACTTTTTGTGACGACGTATAGGCCATGAACGTGGTGATAAATTTTTTTCATCACCGATCACTTTAGTGACAAAAATTTTGATGTTTGGAGGCAAAATCAGTCTGTCACCAAAGACCTTTTTTGTTATAGTGTCATGACACATTTAGTCTCGTGGCTAAACAGCTCACTGTTCGTATTTTGTTATGTCTTGCTCTTCATTTTCAATGGCTTATTCGTCAATTGAATGTATTTAATGCCTTTCTTCATGGCCATTTATCTAAGGAAGTCTATATAACTCAACCTCCTGAGTTTGAGGATTCTATTCATCCTTCCTATGTTTGCAAACTTAATAAAGCCCTCTATGGTCTTAAATAGGCCCCTCGTGCTTGGTATACCACTTTTTTTTCTTATCTTCTTTCTCTTGGTTTTCATAATAGTGCTTGTGATACTTCTTTGTTCATTCAACATACTTCCACTTCTCTTACTTTTCTTTTAGTTTATGTTGATGATATTCTACTCACTAGTAATAACTCTTCTCATCTTACCTCTTTTATTCATCAACTCAATTTTGTGTTTCCTTTAAAAGATCTTGGTCCTCTTTCCTACTTTCTTGGCATTCCAGTTGCTCTCACTTCTTCAGGGCTTTTTCTTTCCCAGCAAAAATATGCTACTGATATTCTTACTAAAGCTGGCATGCTTGACTGCAAGCCTTATTCCTCTCCCATGTCTATGAAAACCTCTACTACTGTTAATTCTTCTCTTCCCTTTTCTAATCATTCTCTTTATCGGAGTTTGGTTGGTGCTCTGCAATATTTAACTATTACTCATCCTAATCTTGCTATTTCTATTAATCAAGCTTGTCAGCATATGCATAATCCCACTAATGGTCATTTTTATGCTGTTAAGCGGCTCCTTCGGAAGCTTAAGGGAACTCTTTCCCATGGCTTACGCTTTTCTCCTGGATCTTTTGATATTCAAGTTTACTCCGATGTCAATTGGGCTGGTGATTCATCTAATCGAAGATCTGTTTCTGGGTATTGTGTGTTTCTTGGCCCCAATCTTATTTATTGGGCTACCAAGAAATAGCCTATCGTTGCTCGCTCCTCCATTGAAGCCAAATACAAGTCTTTAGCTCAAGCTACAGCTGAAGTTTCTTGGCTCAAAATGCTTCTTGCTAATATGCGGGTCCCTTTGTCTATTTCCACTGTCTGGTGTGATAATATTTCCAACATCCTCACTAAGCCTCTTTCTCCTGCCAAGTTGCATTATTTGCAATCCAAACTGATGGTCTTTCCATCCCCCATCAGTTTACAGGGGCATGATAAAGAGTTGATCAAAGGGTCCAGAAGCTGCAACAGTGGGACTCATCCAGTGTGTCAAGATCATGCTAAAAAGGATCACGTAAATGCTAGTCCAGCTATACAAGAGGTTGTTAGAGTAAGTTAGTTAGTTAGGCTAGTCTATTAGATGTGCACTAGTATATTAGATATAGTTGAGAATGTGTATAATGCTTCTTCCATAAATACTATGTGAATCTTCATATTTGATATAATGAAAAATGAGAGGGTAATTTATATAAAAATTGGGCCGAGCTGGGTAATGGGCCATTCTGTGGGCCACAGTAAGAAGGGCGGAGTAAAGGGCTTTGTAATTAGTCCGGTCCAGAGGAACCTTGCTGATAGCTCAGTCCGAAAGAGCTTGGTGGTTAGCTCGGTCACCACAGTCGGCGCGGTGATAGTTAGCTCGGTCAAACCATCTTGAGCCGAGGTCTTTCTGGCTTCTACTCAGGACCTTGCTGTTGAGTAGCTCGGTCCAAGTACGCTATGGTTAGCGCGGTCTACAGGCGAAGCCGAGGTACATGTTACACATAAAGCGCCGGGATAAATGTAACATGAGTATTAGAAGCTCGGTTACATTGTCATTGTGCCATGGCAATGCTAGCTCGGTCGTTTGGACATACCACCGAGCTAGGACCATCTCACTTGGTTTAAGTAGTGAGGGGGGTGTTGAACGATAAGCATTATCTTTTAGGAATATGATTCCTAAGAGGACTCTACATGGAGGAGTAAGAGTCTTACTAGGATTGTGCCATGCGAAACCTATAAAAGCTCATAACATCACCTATGGAGAGGTAACACAACTTTGATTCCGAATACACAGAGCTTTTTATCTATTTGTCTATTTTGTTGACTTAGACATCGGAGAGGTATTCGGTACACACCCGGCGGCTAGCTCACGTTTGTGTTTTCAGGGAGTAAAGCGACGTCGTACAGAGGAGCGCAATCTTAATCAACGGGATTATAGAAGAAAGTTTATTTCTTTTCCGTACAAAAAATATCTTCAAGTATATCAGTTTCTTCATATTGATCTTCATTTTTAAAATTTTGAACCCAAAATGTATTTGTTTGCTGTTTTGAAAAAATTCGAATACATAAATTTTAAAAAATTTTGAACTGAAAATGTGCTTGTTTTTAGAGTTTCTGACTTGAAAAAATCTGAAGACATAACAGTTAAATAATTTATAAATTTGAATTCAAAATGACAGTCGTGAAAATAAATTTAAAAGTGAGAATTACTATATAGCATTGCTGGAAAGTTTATTCAATCATAATTAATTGAGAAATTATATATATCACCATTTTTTGTCACTATTTTATGTAAATAATATTTTTTTATATAACCCGGTGATATAAAATGATTAAAAAAAAATAATAGATAATAAATAACAACTCTCTGCTTAGTTTATTTTTAGAAATTATTTTCAAAAAATAAAAAGTTAATTAAATGAAAAAAAAATTAAAACACATCATTTTTATATAATTTTATCTTTTTAGAGAGTAGGACTAATTTTTAAAATATTTTTTTAATATTTATTTTTGTCAAAAATAATTTTACTTTTTCAAAAAAAAAATTGAGAAAACAATTTCTGAAAACTCAAACCAATGGTTTTCTTATTCTAATTTGATTCACACAATTTTGGCTCTTCCAATTTTTCACTATTAATTCATCAACCAAAATAAAAAATAAAATAAAATAATTTGTCATCAAAATAAAGAAAACATATAGAACTATTTCAATAAAACACACTTAATGCATAACCACCATGACTGAACCAGACAAGAACTTGAGACACATTCAAACTATAAATAACTTAAACAACCAAGAAAGAGGTCTTGACAACACATCCAAACCCTATAAAACACTCTTTTAACTTTTATTTGAAAGAAAGATCCAGAAAACCCCAAAACCACACAAAAAGATAGACTCTTGTGAACTTCTATTGAAAAAAACAAAAAACCAACAATAGACACACCAAACCCTAATTATGACCTCTTTGTTCTTCACCTTCTTCTTTGCCAACACCATCGGTGGTTTTAAATCTAGTTAGTCGCCCATGGCGGCTCTGTGATATTCTGTCTCCCACGATTCATGTCCATCCACAACTGGAAGTCTTGTGGGGAGATCCCGATCTCCTCACAGAACTTCTCAATGGCTTTCTCAGCGTTTTTCTAAATTCACCAACCCAACCCCCAACAAACACCCTCATTTTCACTTTATGTGCATTGGTGAACTTCGTCATCGTATTCTTCTTCTTGACTTTCTCTTCCTCTGCAATCTCCAGCTTCGTCTTCTTATTCTCCATGTTTTTTCCCGATCCAGCTTCAGTTGGTGGTAGTGGAGCGATGGCAACAGGTGGGTAGGGGATGGCAGCAGTGGTGAAGCGGCTACTACGGTGGCAGTTGGTGATGGTGTTGGGTGGGGGGCGCCAGATATGGAGCACCTCTATCTAATTCAACACTCCATAGGACTCCACTGTTAACCCGGCCAACATATTGTCCATATCATCATCATTATTACCACCACCACCACCATTCTCGACTGCCATGAGAGAGATGAATAGGAGATTGCTCACCAGAGCCTGCTTATATATTGTTTGGAGAGGGTTTTGGATTCTCAAAATCATTTGGTATTATTTAAATGGTACTTTAAGGGATTATTTGGCAAAAATACTTAGGACCCCAAAGTTGGGGATTTCCATGACCTTTAAAACGATATGGATCAATCATTGTTTTTTTTTCTTTTTTTCTTGAACCAATCACAGGTGAGTGGGGGTTGTGGGGTTGTGTTTTTTAGAAGTCTGTAACATTATTGGGTTATTTGGCAACAATCTAAAAAGTATAATTAGGCCAAGTTTGGCTAAACTAAAAAAGTGCACTTATTTCATCTTTTTATCTTTTTTGGGTCACATCAATCAACATCTCCTCTCTACTTTTTCTACACATAATACAAAAAAAGTCAAAAAGTGCACTTATTTAGTCTTCCCAAACTTGGCCTTATTGTCTTTTTATTTTATTTAAATCATATCATTTATTATTTGAGTCACATCACTTTATAACTACTTCATACATTTTTTGTAAAAAGTAAAAGTATACTAATATAGCTTATTCCCAAACAATCTCTCAATTAGTCACTTAACAAAAAAAAATTGATAGCGGAATGTACTAACTTACTTTTATTAGATAATTAAGTCTTAATTACATTAGTTATTTGTGTCCCGTTATATTTATGAAAAATGATGTAAAAATTTACTTTTTATATATATATTTTAAGATCCAGTGATATGTAAGATAAATGATTGGTTAATGATTAAGGAAGAAAAAAAAAAGTTGCTTTAAAAATTTAGTTTGAAGAAGAGCTTTGCTATAAATATAGAAATAATGCACAAAATTAATCACAGATAAGACATAAAAGGTGAGTGCTACATGTGGGTTCTACCTATATGCAATCAACTTTTATATCTTGTCTTTAACTGATTCTGTGTATCATTTTTACACTAGAGTAACACCATATTTTATTTATTACTAATATATCATTGTCATATACTGTACACACCCCATTTTTGACCATCCGCAAGGTTTGAGTGCTTAGTCCGGTACGCTCTATGATGGAAGTGGTGTTGTGCGTAGCTCAAGGTCTCAACGAAGGGGTTATCTTTAAGCTCCGAAAAAATCCTAAATCTTCCATATTCCCACTATTTATACCCCAGAAATTCATTTTTACATATTGTACCACCCTATGCTAAGTTTGAAACAGAGAGACAATGCATCACATTGAAGCCCGATCGTGCCCCATTGGGAGCCGACCGTGGCCATTTATGGCTGGCCATGCCTTGATAGCGAGAAACACTGTTTTGAGCGGGAGCCCGCCAACTATCTATTTTTGAAGATATGTATGACCTCTGTTGCTCAAATTCTATAAAAACAAAGTTATATCTCTGTTTTGAGGGTTGAAAAAATTCTAAAAGGCTTGTACACCTTCTTGAGAGCTCCTTCTTCTTGTGCAAACAACCTTTGAGCAAGCTTACCACCTTTAACCTATATCCATACGCCATATACACCTTCACACCTTAACCTTAAAACCTTGGTTGAGCCTTGAGCATCATAATTCAAACTTGAGGATGTGTTTGGACTAAGTTTGATTCACAAACAAAGAGCTTACCTTCTTCAAGAGGTATAAGTTTATCATTTTCTCTCTTGCTTTCATTTCTATCATTTACTATCAAATTCTTATATCTTTGTATTATTTTGATCCTCTTTCAAGTGTCTATTCTTGGGTTTGAATGGCTACCAAAGGGTAGAGAGAGTTAGTACTCTTTCTTACACCTTCACCTACAGCTCAAATCCTTGTTTTACACCACCTTCTTTGTTCTCCAGATTGATTTTCAGAGTTTAAAATGGGCTAAAAATCATACTTTGAGGTTTCAAAAGTGAATGGGTTAGCCACCCCTCTTTGTTCTTGCTTACTAGTCTTATTTTCTTTGTTTGTTGTTTAGCTTTTTGGGCTCTTTTCATGCACTTTGAGCTACTGTTTTTCATCTATTAGGGGTTGTTTTAGGCCTGTCTTAGGTTGTTTAATTGGTTCAAGCTTTGATTAGTCCATTTGTTGTATCATAAGTCCGTATAAATAACTTGTTGCATGTTATTCTAGCTTTTCTTTAATTAATTTCCATGTTAAGATGTCTCATTTTAACAAGTAACCTACCATTCATTTCTTTCATTTGAGAGTTGTTTCAATCGGTTGATGGTTGTTCAAAACATGAGCTAGAGATCTATGCTTAATAACTTAATCTCTATAGAGGTTCATCACCAACGGCATGGTCACCTCGACCTCTGATTAACATGTAATCCATGATTAGGAATGCTTAATAAGTAATTAAAGTGAAATTTTGCATTCATTACGTGTGTTATGTGTTATATGAGTTTATATATGTTCTGTGTAGAAATATCTATCTCTGGTTTTGTTCTATTCGATCATGAAATTGACTTGATTTTTGTATTCGTTGGAATTTTTAAAATTTTATAGTAGGTTTAATTAAAATTCGGTTTGGAGCGATTAAATTAGAATAATGAATCTCCAATTGATTAGCTTACTCAAAAATTAATTAAGCCACTAACTAAGCCTATATAAGGCCAATATAATTCTTGATTTCTCTTACTTATCACTTTATTTGCACTTTAAGACCCAAAACGTGAGAGAGGGTGACAGGCTAAGAAACTTGAGATCAAACTTGAGGTAGAGAAGGTCATCACTTGAAGACTTAAGGAATTGCTCAAGATTACCTCTAAATCTTAAGGGATTGAGAAGTTAAGGTGAGAATTCAAGCCTTAGGTCTTGCTTTTGAGTTGGTAAATTCATAATTCATGAGGATTGAGTGGATCAATATGAGTATTGGACTAGAATGAAGAAATATTGATCATACCATGCTTGCATGTTCATGTTCATCATAGTTTAAGTTGAAATTTCAAAGAATTGATCATTGCATGTGTTCATTCTACCTTTGTTTTGAGAATTCATCTTGTTTTATATCATGTTACAGTTATACCAAATGATCATGTTTTGGAAGCCTTGAAGCCAATTATCACATGCATGTTATGTTTTCAAATATTTGAGTTTAGTTTTGAACAATTGGCAAGCTTTTGGACCTTGATTTTATAAAATGATTTAGAATTCACCATGTTTTATCCATTTACAAGTATTTCCTCAAGTTTTTGGCCCAAAACACCATGATTTACAGCTTTGAAATTGAGTTTTGCACTTGGCAGAGCAATTTGGAAATTCCAGATTCTGCCTCTCCACTTGAGCGACGAATCCTACGCTCGAGCGACCACTCTATGTTTTGCACCTCCGCTCGAGCGACCAAACATTGGCTCGAGCGTAAAATGCATGCTCCCAGAAGTTTTCACATTTTGTAAACCGCTCGAGCGAGGACCTCAGTCTCAAGCTCAAGCGACCGTCGAGTGACCACCGAGCGAAAAATTCACACAACCAGTACTTTTTCAGAGTTTGTTTATTGCTCGAGCGAAGGAAGTTGTGCTCGAGCAGCCCCTCACATGATTGCATATCCGCTCGAGCAAAGGAAGTTGCGCTCGAACGGGACCCCTGTTTTCAACAAGTTTTGTTTTGAGTTCCAAAGTGCATTTTGGCATTCACATTGCATCCTAGGCATTCATAGTAGGGCTGTTCAAAAATCCGTTCAAACCGGTAATCTGGACCGAACCAGACCGAATCATATGGTTTGGTTCGGTTCTATTAAGAATTGGTTCGGTTTCGGATTAAGAAATATGAGAACCGTAAAAACGGTTCGGTTAATGGATTTTATGAAAAAATCGCGGTTTGAACCGAACCGAACCGAATTTTAAAAGATATATATATATATAATATCAAGTTTTATTTTTATTAATTGGTTTTTTATAATTTTAATGATATTAGGATGGTATATATATGTAATATTAAGTAATGCCTTAATATTATTAGTTTTTATCATGAGTTAAATGTAATTAGTTTGAGTAATTATTTTAAAAATATTAACAATTTATTCTTGTAAATAGAAATTTTTGGAACCGTAAACCAAACCAAAACCGAACCGTTTTTTCGGTTTAGTTCTGGTCCGATTTTACAAGTGTAACGGTCTGGTCTGGTTCTCAAAATCACAGAACCGTTAGGATCGGTTCGGTTCTTGGATTTTCTCAGAACCGAACCAATCCGAACCGTGTACACCCCTAATTCATAGGCCATGATTAGGACTCAATAAGAGGTTAAGACCTAAAAAACACTAAGAATGAAACGAAAGAAGTTAAGTACCAACCGAGTGTGTGTTTCATTATGTGTTTCTGCTATGTATGTGTAGGTCACGCGCCACAAGTTATTTGATTTGTCTGTCCTGCAAGTGGAGCCATCTGTGAGTAATAACTTCGTAAAGCTATGTTCACGTTAAAGTATTTTCTTATATGACATGACAAGAAATGATCTGTTTTCTGAAATGCTATGTTCTGTATCAATGAATGAATGTCCAATTTTTGACAAGTATGTGTGGCATCCGTAGTACAAGGCCTTTGCCTATGGGTAATAATGCCGTTGTCTACAAGTTGCTCGGAGGTAATAATATTGTGGACTAGTAGTATAAGGCCATTGCCCGGGGCGTAACAATACCATGGTCTTATGGCCCTTACCCGGGGGTAATAATACTGTGACTCAAGTATATTACAAGTACCCGGTACCGGAGGTTCCTTAATGGAACTGACAAGTATGATGATGCTAATGGATGTACCATGTATGATTAAGCATGAGCTCTGATTTCTGTATATGATTTGAACAAGAATATAAATATAAATCTGTTTCTGATATGAACTCTGATTTTTTAATCTATTATGGGCATTGTAGACACCCCATTTTTGATCGTCCTCAAGACTTGGACGTCATCATTTGAACACTCGATGATCATCCATGTTCGTGTTCGTTTTGAGTTCCTGGAGGTCTCGGCCGCGCGCCTTGCCTCAAGATCTCTCAACTTGTCTGTTTTGTACTTGGTTGTGGAGCAAGGACTTGTGTTTTTGCTTCTGATGGAAGAGGGTGGCTTGTTGGCCATCCCCTCAACCCATCGGCCAAGGCATGAAGCCATCGGCCTTGTTTTCTTGCCATCGGCCAAAAGTGTTGGCCGATCAGCACTTTTTTTGGTCAATCGGCACTTATGTTGGTCGATCGGACATATTTTCTAGCCGAGCCCTATTCATCTGCTTTATGCAGATATTTTATGCCAACTGTCATAGCTGGCATGCGCAATTCACATCCTCCATACACGTGTATGGAGGGATTTGATTCAATTGCTTAGCTTGCTCAACAAGCCTAGGAATTGAACTTCTATAAAGAGGGAGCTCCTCCTCCCTTTCTAGAGGTTCAGAAAATTAGGGTTAGAGTGATAGATATAGTTTTGTATCTATCTTGCCTTGATTCTTCATTTTGTGCTTCAAAAGTGTCATTTTGTCTTACTATTGTATACAAACACACACTAGAACACCATCCTCTTGGAGCTGAGGTCCCTTGAGGTTGATTTTAGTGTTCTTGGGCTGGTTTTGATCAGAGAAGGATGCTGGAGCAGTGTTTTTGAAGGTGGTCCTCAAGGGTGAGTTCCTTGCTTTTAAACCACCATTCTTGTTTTAGCTTTTAGACCTACTTGCTTATTGTTTTAAGTTTAACTCTTAACTAATAAAAGTTCTGTTTTTACATGCTTTAAATCTTTGGTTAAGGTCACTTTTTGGTTGGGGGTCATCTCCTCCCTCCAAGGCCTTGTTAGGCCTTGTTTTAGGCCATCCCTTTTGGCCCTTGTTTTAGGTTTTGCATGACCTTTCTACCACTGAAATCCAAAGGATTTTCAGTGGTGGAAAGGTGGTTTTGGAGTCCTAAATAGGAGAGGGTCATCCCCTTTCCTTGTTGTTTTGTGTGCTTGCATAAGTGGCTTATATTGGTAGCATGTTGGCTTAGCTTGTTTTAGCTTCATTTCAGTATGTATTAGGCTTTCTTTTGCCATGATACAACACTATTTTTGCTTGGTTTTGTTACTCCATGCATGCCTAATACACTTGTAGTGTAAATCACACAAACTAGTCTTATATGCTTCATGTTTGAGCATGTCTTTCTAGCTTATGTTGACTCCATTTCAGTGGGTTTTTGGTGTTGCTTTAGCATGCCATGACTCTATTTTAGGTGGGTTTAGTTGGCTCTTACATGCTTTATGTACTTGTCTCGCAATCTTCTCATTTGCCTTAACATGCATCTTGCGTTTAGACTACCATTCTTGCATGTTTTGGCTCAACTCAAAGAAGCTTTTAGCCTTGTATTACCATACTTGAGCTCTATTTTGTGTTGTTTTGATCATATATGCCACGCTTTGTATAGCCATAAGGCATTCTAGCTTGTTAGCTTTGAGTGTCCAAGTCACTAACATGCTTTATTTGGACTATTATCATGATTTGGCATTATTTGAAATGTTATTTTAGTTCATGTTTCATGCTTATATACTTGCACTTATCACTCCTTTAATGCTTTAAAGAGTTGATGTCTTACGCCTCATGAATAGACCATTGTGTATGCCTCTATGCTTAGGTCTTTGAGATGCCATCTAAGTGGGTTTTTGGTCTTGTTTTACCATACCATAACTCTATTTTTCATTAGTTAAGTCATGCCATGTTTGGTTTTGATAGGTGTAGTATAACACCTCTTTTGTAGCCTTGCATGTCTCATGCTTTTGGGCTTTTGTTCTAGCTTGTGTTGGCTAGGTTTAAGCTTGTTTTTGGTCTCATCTTGACCTGCCTTGGGACTGTTTTAGGCGCCCTTGGTCCTTTGAGGCTTGCCTTGTGTGGCCATGGTTTGAGTCCCTTTGCTAGCCTTAAGCTTTAGGCTTTCTTGCATGCTATACTTACTTTGTTTGGTTGATTTGGCATCATTCCTCACATATTTCAGAGCTTACAATGTTTGTCACATGTCCATATTTGTCCCCTTTTAAGTGCTCTTGAAAGTTGCCCTCCGAAGCCTTGGTGTTGGACCATTTACATGTGCATGTTTGTTTTGCATTTTCATGCTTCCAATTCATAACTTTGGCCACTAATTTTGGGCATGGTTGAGGTCTGTCCATCTTTAGTTTAAGTCCATTTACCATGTTGTTCAAAGTTGCTACTTTACATCATGCTTACATGCTTGTTGCATGCTTGTCATATTGCATGTTGTCACATGCTTGCTAATTGACATATTGTTGCATGCTCATCCATCTTGCCTTGCATGTTGTCGCATGCTTGTTACATATTTAGTACATTATATGTTGTTGCATATTAGTTCCATTGCTTGTTGTTGCATGCTTAGGTTGCATTGCATTGTGTGTGCATTGTTTTGTCTCTTGATCAAACATGATAGAGGTTAAGGTCCTTTATGTGTTTTGTGCATTTCATTTCATATTGAATTACACACTTGACTCTTTTGGCCATCATGCACTGAAATGCATGATTGATAGTCCGAGGGTCGAAAACTACACTCCTTTGAGTCTCAAACATGATAAAGGGTGTAGCTGCAAACATTGTCTTGTGAATGCATTGCCATGCTCTGTTTGTCCTCTGCTGCAGCAAAAGAGCATTTTACAAGAAGGGATGGCTGATCGGCCATCTTCAGTGCTGGTCGGCTACAAGTGTTTGGCCAATGGCTTCATATTTGGTCGATGACCTTTTTATCTTAGCCGATGACCATGATTTTTTGCCGATGGCCTCCCACAGTGCCCATGGAGTGAATCAGAAGTGTGTTTGGAATTTTCACACTTTGCAAAGATACAGAGCAGTGCAAACAGAGGCAACATGAGGCATGGCAATGGATTTCCGAGCGAAGCTAACCGAGTATGCATTTGTCCCTCTTCTCGAGGCCTCTTTACTGTTTTTCGTAGCTTAATTAATTTGTTAATTATTTAAGTGTTGTAATAATTAGTTGTAGCTAGTTATTCAGTTGATTGTGTAATAATTAATTAGCTTGTTAGTTAGTTAATTAGATGGTTTGTATTATTCTTTCAATCTCTCCCTCGAGAGGGCCAATTGGTGTAATAAGCGTGCATGTGTGTGATGCATGTCTTCCAACCCCCATTCCTTTCTCCCTTTTACTTAACTACTTATGATGGTTAGTTTTAGGGCATATTTCATTTAGCATCTTTATGCTCGTATGTTTGCATCCATTCATCTGTATTGCATGCAGTAGGCTCGGCGCATCATACTAATTGCTCTGTATTTCAATCCCTACTTGAATATATGTATCGAATTGTCGCATCTCATATGCCATCTTAGAATAGCCGTGCCTATTCTAGTTGCATTTTGCCTGTGTTGCATTACCCATCTTGACATGAATTAGAATCATGCATTGATTACTAACTAGTTTTTTGTTTTAGTTCGGAGTACACTGTGAGTGTTTATGCTTTAGCATCTTGAATGCGGGTGAGTGTTAACATGACAGCATGCTTGCCATGAGACTAATTGCTTATGTGATATAACTGCCTGAATGTCTGTGGATGAAGGTTGGATTACTTTAATTTGAATAATTCATTGAAATCCGTGTTTTAGCCTACTTATGAGTAGCAAACTTCAAACCATTTCCAAACAAATGGATATACGATGCTTTGTTCCAAATTAGACGATCTAGTCTATACTTATGTGTTGTGCGCATCACATAGTAATTCTAGCTAATTAACCGGAATAAGAACGCATGTGTTTTCAAAAACAAGATATCATGCTTAATACAGGCCGATCTTTGATCAGGCGAGCGAGGCTGCTCATTGCATGACCTTCCCCTCTCATACCCAAGTTCCTGAGCCGAGGCAACTTTGGTGATGACCGACACGTGACCTTAGGCACAAGTCAGGGTTTCCTAAATTCCCCCAAAATAAAATATTTAGATGGCGACTATGTATCTGGCAAAGTAGTCCATGTTTGGCACTTCTTTCTTAAAAATCAGTTTTCCAAAACGATTTGCCGGATTTGGACTCTTTGGTGATTTATCAGTCTTGCATCGCACTTTGCGAGATTAGATTCAGAACCGTGACATTGAGTCTGAACTGTAGTAGCTAGAGAACAAAACAAGATTTTCTCGGGAGTTCTCCGGGCACGTCTACAGTTTCTGGTGACTCCGCTAGGGATTTAGAGAACTTGACTCAAACTCATGATATCTTGTTTTGATTACACTTATGTGTCTCTTTGCATTGCATTGCATTTGCATTGGTGCACCTAGGACACCGTGTTTGTCGTATGCTATTCCTGAACGGTTTGTTGAAGGCTCGCTTCGAGAAGCGTGCCACAAGGCTAACCGGTTGTGGGCTCTACCACGACGGGAACACAAACCTCGGTTTTTACCGGGGCATCCTTGTTGACCATTCGACCTAATGCATATCAGAATCCATAGTGACTATTCCAAACTAGGATAGGTTGCTTACCCGATTTTAGGTTGTTTGAAACCGTTGCGTGCATAGTGAAACCTTAGCTCTTGACAATATAGGACAGGGAAACCCTACCCCTCCATAGGGGTGTTTTTGCTCTCATTTTGTTGCTATGTGCTTTTAGAGTGTGTCTCTACAGGAATGCACGTATCAGTTTGCAAGTCTGGGTATCAGGCCTACGGGCATCAGTATTTTGGGGAATCAGTTTTACCTGAGGGCATAAGTTTTTCAGGCCGAGTTTTGGTAGAATTCAGTGGAGAGTACAGCCATTCAGCTATGCTCATATCTGTTCCAGTGAAATTGGGTTGAGATGCTGCCTGTTTTCTCTTTTGCTAGGTAGTTTTGGGAACCATAGCTTTAGAAGGCTCCAACATCCTCCAGGTTCATTGGATTTGTGATGATAGACTTTGTCAGGTCAGAGATTCAGTTCAAAAGCAGCCAGTATTTTCCTTCGCTGAGGCAAGGCAGAGAAAGGCCAATCAAGGCTCACTAGTTCATCTGATCCATTAGTCGCCAGTCACATCACCTCTATTCAGTTCAACAGACTCATGATGACGCAAAATTCAGAAGAAATTGTGGTCATGGCAGCAGCATTAAACCAGGGAATCGCCATGCAGGGTGAGACCGATGTTGAAATGTAACGCCCGCCCAAGTCACCTGCCGCACATCTAATCTAGGAACCCCAATTATTCCAAACCCGTGAGCCTACCACTTTCAAGCTGATGGGAATGATCAGCGATCTTCAGAGATCTGTGGCTGATCTAGCCTTCGGAATGTCGACTCCGCCATCGATCATATCACATGCTGGAAACTTCATGCCAGAAGAGCTCCCACTATTGGGGCGGATTGTAACTGAACTCAACCAACCTGAAGCCATCCCAAGTTTTGGCAATAACATGTCGACAACAATAGGGCTTCGTACTGACGTAGCAACCCAAACCTTCGACCAAGCTGAGGCGAGCAGTAAGAACAAGGTGGGGGTAGACACTGATCCCTATGAACAACTTTTGCGGGCTGTTGAGGCTTTGAAAGCAGGGGGACTGAACAAACAACAGGTGCTCGCAGTTGCTACAAAAACTATGGATGACACTTTCGCTACTCAGAACGAGGGCAGTTCGAGCCAAGGGAAAAATAGGGAAAATAGGGAAAAGGGTCGTCGTACCAGAATCGTTCCTTCCAACCCTAATCCTGCACCTGGGAAAGATCAGCAGACCAAGCCAGTACCTGCCGACCCTTTTTCTAGTGCACCCAACAAAAATTCACAAACCTCGAAGTATCTACCCCGAGGGCACAGGGTCTTCCATGCCCTCTACATGCCTTTATCCAAGGCTCTTCAAATCCTTGTTGAAAAGGGGCATCTCAAACCCCTCGAGCCTCGGCCTCTCCCTAGTCGTCTTCCACCTAGTCATGATGCTACCCAGTACTATGCATACCATCAACAAACTAGTCACAGCACTGACAATTGCTTCCGTCTTCGCCACGAAGTACAGGATTTGTTTGACAACGGGGTCATCCTCCCACCAAGCTCAGCAAAGTCTACCGTCACTGGATCAGTGAACCTAGAGGATAATGTGATGTGATCAGGGGACGAACCACCTGCGGGCGACGCTTAGTTTACTCCGGATGTGGCGTATGGCACGCACTGTTTTGAGCATTTGCGAATGCTAGTTTTTGTATTTTCTGAATTGGGTATTTTGGGTCAATCTTGTTTTGGTGTATATAGTCAGTCTTTTTGTACTTAAGTCAGTTGAGTCTGTCTTGTTGTATCGAGTCAGTCCTGTTGTATAGGAGTCGAGTGATTCCGGGGGCGTTACCTCGGATATCACTATTTTGTTTTGTGTTTGTCTTTTCACTTTCTTTTGAGTCTGTTTCTGCTGTAGAGCCAATTACACCAGAAGATCTGAATAAAACAGCTGTGGTTTTCATGTTTTTGTGCTTATCTCTACTTTGAGCCAGTTGTGCCAGAACGTTTGAATGAAACAACATTGTTTTTCACCTGTTATTCTGTACTTTTTAAATCATTGTATTGACCTCAGTTTTTCAAAACTTTTTGAACACTGTGATAAAAACAAAGAGGAAGGAATTCCTCGGGATTTGCAAAAAATTTGATCAATTGAGAGAAAGAGAGACATGCTAAGCCCTTAATCAATGAGATCATGTTTGTTAATGTGAGTACTGGAAAGGATCCTAGCTTGATCCAGATTGGTTCTACATTGTCTTCAGTGCGAGCGACTAGTCGTTTTCTTAAAAGATTTCAAAAAATGTTTTGCGTCGTCCTGCGAAGACCTGTGTGGAATCGCTCTTGAGATTGTGCAGCTTGGGATCGCTCTCAGCCTCGAGACTCAACCCCTTTGCTTTCAAACTTTGAACTTGGATTTAGAATGTTCAACGATCAACCACAATGTGAGGCCTGTGTGGCCAGATTTGAAGTAGCCCTCGAACTAGGGGCAAAAAAGTCAGATAAAAAAGATCAAATGTTATCAAAGGAAGCTCGCAAAGCTAGATCAGAAGCATCCCTTGAACTAAGGGGAAAAAAATGTCAGGTATGCTCGAAGAGTAAAAAATTGGGATGTTTCTCAAGCTAACGAAGATCGGCAAGAATGCCAAATCCCAGAAGGGAAGAAAGTATTACTGAAAGACAACTAAGGTCCTATCCACAACACTAGGGGCAAATTCAGCCCCCATTGGATGGACTTCTACATCATCAACAAACAGCAGCCATTCTTCTGGATTCAGATGGCTTCGAGATCCAAAAACCATTTGACATGGACAAAGCTACACTTTCACCCTTGAGAGGCTTACGGGGCCGAAAACTCGGAAGGGCGACCCAGGCAAAAGTTAGAGCAAACAAAAGAAGAAAAGAAAAGAAAAGAATGAAAGGAAAGGAAAAACATAGCTCGTAAGGTTAAAAACCCAGAAGGGCGGCCTTGGCAAAAGTTGGAGCGTAACAAGAGAGGTTAATACCCAAAGTGTACCGAACCGGAACTACGTAAGGCTTGATTCCCATGTTTGGGATACGTAGGCAACTTCATTCTGAAGTCCAGCCACAAACACTTCCAAATTGATCATGTCCATGTATTGGTTTTTGATCATCTTTGTCTTCTCTGTATCCGAAAGTTCGGTTATGATCATCACTCTGAGGACTGATTACAGTGCACTGCGGTGCCATTCAGACAAGGGGAAACTTCCCGTTGCCATACAATGTGTTGCGGTGCCATCCAAACAAGGGGCAATTTTCCATTGTTTTGGATCTGAGGTTGTGCATCTCAAGAGTAAGTTCCATGTTGGTCGAGCAGTGGCCATTTGCAAAAATAGTTTTTGAGAATTTTTACTAAAGTTGATTGATTTTCTCGAAAATTGTTTCATTATTTTCCAAAATTGGACCATTTCTTCGACCCAAGAAAGGAGAATTTTCAGTGCTCATAGCCTGACTTGCATGATTTCAAACCAAAAAGTTGAACACGCATTTTAATCTAACTCTTATACTGATCAAAATTGTTTTAGTAGAAAGCCAAAATAAAAAAATGGTCAAAGTGATGAACTAGGGACATAGTTGAGTCAGGTGTCCTGTCTTTCCCCCATTGTCACTATACTTGCCAAGAAGAGCACTCTACCTGCCAAAAAAATGGACAACTGAGGTTAACAACGAAGGACTGAAAGCTCTCTCATCCTCCGAGCAACGAGGTATCAAGCCAAGTGCAAAGCACAAACTGGAATGGATCAAGATGTTCCACTTCCTCATCTGGACACATCTAGTCACATCCAAACTCTCTAGCAGAGCATCGTCAACCGATGTCAGCTGCAGATTGGCTACACACCTAGTTATAGCGCAATCCCTCTATGCAAGGAACTCACCAGCTGTGCTCAGAAGAAAGAGAATCTAGCAGAATGCTAGGGGCAAGAGCCTGCAACTTCTTGTTTATCTATCAACCACCCAGGGAAAGGATTAAAAATAAGAGATTGAAGAATAGGGAGATGTGCGTTGAGAGAAAAGTGAGAAAATGGCTTCTTCTTTTTTTCAAAAAAACAGAGCCTGAGGGCCGAGTGATGTGAGAATCACAAATGAGAAAGGGTGGGAAACACTACCCGGAGAAACTGGTTTCTCGTGATTTGAGAGGTCTCTCGTCTTTGGAACGCGTCTGTGTGTCATGTCTTTTGTTTTGTTTGTCTTGATTCTGGCTTTAAGTCGTTCTGAGTGTTTCTCGATGTGTTTAGGTTGTTTACCTTTTGTTTTCCGTTGTTGAGTCATTTTTGCTGTGATCAGTCGTAGGCTCAATACCCGGTTAAGAACTCATTTCTTAAATTTCAAAATGATTTGTTTTGTGCTCAGAGTGTTGTGTCATTCTCTACATTTGTGCAAAATAGGATTTGTTCTTTCGTAAAACCGCACGGTTCAACCTAGGTCATGTTAGAATAGTAGAACCAGGACCTATCTAAAGCTACATGGGTTTCGGACTACGAAGCAAAAGAAGAGAGGGAAAATTTGGAGCATCTGAGTTTGTTTCGACTTCTGTCGATTCCGTCTTTGCATCCCGTGTGTTCAAAATGACCTGAGTACTATGTTATGAGCTATGTGTTCAGAATGAACAGTGTAATGTGTGAGCTGTGTGCCGAATAAACCGAGTACTGTGTTATGAGCTGTGTGTTCAGAATGAGCAGTGTGATGTGTGAGCTGTGTGTCGAATAAATCGAGTACTGTGTTATGAGCTGTATATTCAAAATGAGCAGTATACTGTATGAGCTGTGTGTTCAGCGTGAACAGAATACTGCGTTGATTGTTTCAAAGCCCGAATGGCGATCAGAAGTGCTCTCCCGGAGTACCAACCCCTGCCAGAGGCGTCTTGGTTGTGTTTGCGATGAGTTCCTAGGAGGTCAACTGCGACGGTGGAAACTAAAGTTCAAATGGTTGATGCCTAGAACACAAAGGTTTGGAAATTTCGAGACTAAAGTCTGGTTTGAATACCCAGGGGTGTATCCCTGGCTTAAAATCTATATGGAAGCCCTATAAGTTGAGATAGCATGTGTGCGCCTCAATTCTGGAAACTGAACCAACCTAGTCTGTCACTCCGTTGGAGAATAGGGAAACTTGTGAACATGGCTAAGAAGGAAGGGTAGTAACTGCGGTTTCAAAGTATAATCAATAAAGTGCAAGAAGAACCCACTTTTCAGCTCAAAATGTTTCTACGGAAGTTTCAACTCATGTTTTCGATGCACAGCTCATCGTTAGTTGGCATGCACGAGGTGTATCCTTTTGAAATATGTTGTAACCCCTTCGAGAGGTAAATCGGAGGTCACAACTAAATCGGTCTTGCCAAGACGCGTATTTCTTCACTAAGCATATTGCATCGAATATGCGTTGAGAGAATATGTATGCACACTCCACCTGCATTGCCATGCACTCTTCACTTGCGTTGTCACACACACTTCGCTTACATTGTTATGCACGTTTCAGTTGCATTGTTATGCACCTTTTCACTTATGTTGTCACGCACGTTCCACTCGCATTGTTATGCACACTTTACTTGCATTGTTATGCACACTTCGCTTGCATTGTTATGCACGTTTCAGTTGCATTGTTATGCACCTCTTCACTTGCGTTGTCACGCACGTTCCACTTGCATTGTTATGCACCTTTTCACTTGCATTGCTATGCCTGTATCACGTGCATTGTTATGCACTGTCACACTTGCATCTACCATACTCATTCACTTTGTGTATCTAGCACATATTTTCATTACAATTGTGTATTTGTGGTACAGTCTCGTACCTATTTCTTTTATCTTAGGTTGCGTTGTATACGCACCTGGGCGGGTTGTTTTTAGGCCTCCTCTCACGATTTCAGCGTGGTTTGAGTGTCCCTTTCCTTACACGATTTCAGCATGTTTGGAATTTATCTCAGGTTGCGTTGTATACGCACCTGGACGGGTTGTTTTTAGACCTCCTCTCACGATTTCAGCGTGGTTTGAGTGTCCCTTTCCGTACGCAATTTCAGCGTGTTTGGAATTTATCTCAGGTTGTGTTGTATACGCATTTGGGTGGGTTGTTTTGGACCTCCTCTCACGATTTCAGCGTAGTTTGAGTGTCCTTTTCCTCACACAATTTCAACGTGTTTGGAATTTATCTCAGGTTGTGTTGTGTATGCGCCTGATTGTTTGTTTTTCCTTTTCTCACGATTTCAGCGTGGTCAGAGTTTGTTCCATTCCTCACACGATTTCAGCGTGTTTGAAATTATTTACCTCTTCTCATGATTTCAGCGTGGTTAGAGTTTATCCCTACCTGCACCTGTTAGTGCATTGCATTTCATTCGCGCTATTTTGTGCATCATGCTATCTTGCGCACCTCATCTGCACTTGTTAGTGCATTGCATTTCGTTCGTGCTATTTTGCGCATCACGCTATCTTGCATACCTCATCTGCACCTGTTAGTGCATTGCATTTCATTCGTGCTATTTTGCGCATCGCACTGTTTTGTGCATTGTATCACTCGCGCTGTTTAGCGCATCGCACTGTTTTGTGCATTACATAGTATCAATCGTGCTATCTTGCGCACCTCATCTGCACCTGTTAGTGCATTGTATTTCATTCACGCTATTTTGCGCATCGCACTGTTTTGTGCATTGCATCACTCACAGCGTATCGCACTGTTTTGTGCATTACATAGTATCATTCCCGCTATCTTGCGCACTTCACCCGTACCTGTTAGTGCATTGCATTTCATTCGCGCTATTTTGCTCATCGCGCTATTTTGCGCACCTCATTTGTACCTGTTAATGCCTTGCATTTCATTCGCGCTATTTTGCACATCGCATTGTTTTGTGCATTGCATCACTCGTGCTGTTTAGCGCATCGCACTGCTTTGTGCATTACATAGTATCATTCGCGCTATCTTGCGCATTTCACCTGCACTTGTTAATGCATTGCATTGTTCGTGCTATCTTGCGCACCTTACCTACACTTGTTAGTGTATTGCGTTGTTTCGCACCCCTTCTGACTTGCGTTGTTTCACGCCTTCACCTAACTTGCATTGTTTCGCACTTCTCTTACTTACATTGTTATGTACATCTTTAACTTGTGTTGTCTCGCACGCTACTTGCATTGTTATGCACACTTCATTCGCGTTGTCACGCACTTCTCACTTGCATTGCTATGCATGTTTCTAACGATATTGTACCTGTTAAGTTTCTTTCTTTCGCAGGCACGATATTGTATGTACAGTTCATTTGAAGCTGGCGCGACCAGACGAACCAGACGGTATTGTATATTCTCTACGTGAGACGTAGCGAGAATTGTATAATTCTCTTACATCCTTTCTGCATGTAATGTAATTTGTTTTTTTATTTGCTTGCTTAAAACTGTTGCATGTTATGCTTCGTTACAGCTCCCTTTGCATGATCATAAGTTATGTTCAGCACCGTTCATGTCCTTTGCATTTTGCTCCCGCCCGCGGGCACATATCTTGCTATCTTGTATACTTGTCTAAGTCTTCGGCCTTGTCAAAAATGGGTCGTCTCTAGGCTTTGACATTCACTCCCGTCATTTTTATGACTTTCGAGTTCTGTCAAAGAGAGGCAACTGTAGACACCCCATTTTTGACTGTCCTCAAGACTTGGACGTCATCATTTGAACACTCGATGATCATCCATGTTCGTGTTTGTTTTGATTTCCTGGAGGTCTCGGCCATGTGCCTTGCCTCAAGATCTCTCAACTTGTCTATTTTGTGCTCGGTTGTGGACCAAGGACTTGTGTTTTTGCTTCTGAGGGAAAAGGGTGGCTTGCTGGCCATCCCCTCAACCCATCAGCCAAGGCATGAAGCTATCGGCCTTGTTTTCTTGCCATCGACCAAAAGTGTTAGCTGATCGGTACTTATGTTGGTCGATCGGCCATATTTTCTAGCCGAGCCCTGTTTATCTGCTTTATGCAGATATTTTATGCCAGCTGTCATAGCTAGCATGCACAATTTACATCCTCCATACACGTGTATGGAGGGATTTGATTCAATTGCTTAGCTTGCTCGACAAGCTTAGGAATTGAACTTCTATAAAGAGGGAGCTCCTCCTCCCTTTCTAGAGGTTCAGAAAATTAGGGTTAGAGTGATAAATATAGTTTTGTATCTATCTTGCCTTGATTCTTCATTTTGTGCTTCAAAAGTGTCATTTTGTCTTACTATTGTACACAAACACACACTAGAACACCATCCTCTTGGAGCTGAGGTCCCTTGAGGTTGATTTTAGTGTTCTTGGGCTGGTTTTGATCAGAGAAGGCTGCTGGAACAGTGTTCTTGAAGGTGGTCCTCAAGGGTGAGTTCCTTGCTTTTAAACCACCATTCTTGTTTTAGCTTTTAGACCTACTTACTTATTGTTTTAAGTTTAACTCTTAACTGATAAAAGTTCTGTTTTTACATGCTTTAAATTTTTGGTTAAGGTCACTTTTTGGTTGGGGGTCATCTCCTCCCTCCAAGGCCTTGTTAGGCCTTGTTTTAGGCCATCCCTTTTGGCCCTTGTTTTAGGTTTTGCATGACCTTTCTACCACTGAAATCCAGAGGATTTTCAGTGGTGGAAAGGTGGTTTTGGAGTCCTAAATAGGAGAGGGTCATCCCCTCTCCTTGTTGTTTTGTATGCTTGCATAAGTGGCTAATATTGGTAGCATGTTGGCTTAGCTTGTTTTAGCTTCATTTCAGTATGTATTAGGCTTTGTTTTGCCATGATACAACACTGTTTTTGCTTGGTTTTTTCACTCCATGCATGCTTAATACACTTGTAGTGTAAATCACACAAACTAGTCTTATATGCTTAATGTTTGAGCATGTCTTTCTAGCTTATGTTGACTCCATTTCGGTGGGTTTTTGGTGTTGCTTTAGCATGCCATGACTCTGTTTTAGGTGGGTTTAGTTGGCTTTTACATGCTTCATGCACTTGTCTCGCAATCTTCTCATTTGCCTTAACATGCATCTTGCGTTTAGACTACCATTCTTGCATGTTTTGGCTCAACTCAAAAAAGCTTTTAGCCTTATTTTACCATGCTTGAGCTCTGTTTTGTGTTGTTTTGATCATATATGCCACGCTTTGTATAGCCATAAGGCATTCTAGCTTGTTAGCTTTGAGTGTCCAAGTCACTAGCATGCTTTATTTGGACTATTATCATGATTTGGCCTCATTTGAAAAGTTATTTCAGTTCATGTTTCATGCTCATATACTTGCACTTATCACTCCTTTAATGCTTTAAAGAGTTGATGTCTTATGCCTCATGAATGGACCATTGTGTATGCCTCCATGCTTAAGTCTTTGGGATGCCATCTAAGTGGGTTTTTGGTCTTGTTTTACCATGCCATAACTCTGTTTTTCATTAGTTAAGTCATGTCATGTTTGGTTTTGATAGGTGTAGTATAACACCTCTTTTGTAGCCTTGCATGCCTCATGTTTTTGGGCTTCTGTTCTAGCTTGTGTTGGCTAGATTTAAGCTTGTTTTTGGTCTCATATTGACCTGCCTTGGGACTATTTTAGGTGCCCTTGGTCCTTTGAGGCTTGCCTTGTGTGGCCATAGTTTGAGTCCCTTGGCTAGCCTTAAGCTTTAGGCTTTTTTGCATGCTATACTTGCTTTGTTTGGTTGATTTGACATCATTCTTCACATATTTCAGAGCTTACAATGTTTGTCACATGTCCATGTTTGTCCGCTTTTAAGTGCTCTTGAAAGTTTCCCTCCTATGCCTAGGTGTTAGACCATTTACATGTGCATATTTGTTTTGTATTTTCATGCTTCCAATTCATAACTTTGGCCACTGATTTTGGGCATGGCTGAGCTCTGTCCATCTTTAGTTTAAGTCCATTTACCATGTTGTTCAAAGTTGCTATTTTACATCATGCTTACATGCTTGTTGCATGTTTGTCATATTGCATGTTGTCACATGCTTGCTAATTGACATGTTGTTGCATGCTCATCCATTTTGCCTTGCATGTTGTCACATGCTTGTTACATATCTAGTACATTATATGTTGTTGCATATTAGTTCCATTGCATGTTGTTGCATGCTTAGGTTGCATTGCATTATGTGTGCATTGCTTTGCCTCTTGATCAAACATGATAGGGGTTAAGGTCCCTTATGCGTTTTGTGCATTTCATTTGATATTGAATTACACACTTGACTCTTTTGGCCATCATGCATTGAAATGCGCGATTGATGGTCCGAGGGTCGAGAATTACACTCCTTTGAGTCTCAAATATGATAAGGGGTGTTGCTGCAAACATTGTCTTGTGAATGTATTGACATGCTCTGTTTGTCCTCTGCTACAGCAAAAGAGCATTTTACAGGAAGGGATGGCCGATCGGCCATCTTCAGTGCCGGTCGGCTACAAGTGTTTGGCTAATGGCTTCATATTTGGTCGATGACCTTTTTATCTTAGCCGATGACCATGATTTTTGGCCGATGGCCTCCCACAGTGCTCATGGGGTGAATCAGAAGTGTGTTGGGAATTTTCACACTTTGCAGAAGTACAGAGCAGTGCAAACAGAGGCAACATGAGGCATGGCAACGGATTTCCTAGCGAAGCCGACCGAGTATGCATTTGTCCCTCTTCTCAAGGCATCTATACTGTTTTTCGTAGCTTAATTAATTTGTTAATTATTTAAGTGTTGTAATAATTAGTTGTAACTAGTTATTCATTTGATTGTGTAATAATTAATTAGCTTGTTAGTTAGTTAATTAGATAGTTTGTATTATTCTTTCGGTCTCTCCCTCAAGAGAGCCAATTGGTGTAATAAGCGTACGTGTGTGTGATGCATGTCTTCCAATCCCCATTCCTTTCTCCCTTTTACTTAACCGCTTACGATGGTTAGTTTTAGGGCATATTTCATTTAGCATCCTTATGCTCGCATATTTGCATCCATTCATCTGTATTGCATGCACCAGGCTCGGCGCATCATGCTAACTGCATTGTATTTCAATCCCTACTTGAATACATGTATCGAATTGTCGCATCTCATATGTTATCTTAAAATAGTCGAGCCTATTCTAGTTGCATTTTGCCTGTGTTGCATTACCCATCTTGACATGAATTAGGACCATGCATTGATTACTAACTAGTTCTTTGTTTTGGTTCGGAGTACACTATGAGTGTTTATGCTTTAGCATCTTGTATGCGTGTGAGTGTTAACATGACAGCATGCTTGCCATGAGACTAATTGCTTATGTGATATAACTGCCTGAATGCCTGTGAGTGAAGGTTGGATTACTTGAATTGGAACGATTCATTGAAATTTGTGTTTTAGCCTACTTGCGAGTAGCAAACTTCAAACCATTTCCAAACAAACGGATATGTGATGCTTTGTTCCAAATTAGGCGATCTAGTCTATACTTGTGTGTTATGCACATCACATAGTAATTCTAGCTAATTAACCGGAATAAGAACGCATGTGTTTTCAAAAACAAGATATCATGCTTAGTGCAGGCCGATCTTTGATCGGGCGAGCGGGGGTGCTCATTGCATGACCTTCTCCTCTCGTACCCAAGTTCCCGAGCCGAGGCAACTTTGGTGATGACGGACACGTGGCCTTAGGCACGAGTCAGGGTTTTCTTAATTCTCCCAAAATAAAATATTTAGATGTCGACTCTGTATATGGTAAAGCAGTCTATGTTTGGTACTTCTTTCTTAAAAATCAGTTTTCCAAAATGATTTTCCAGATTTGGACTCTTTGGTGATTTATCAGTCTTGCATCGCACTTTGCGAGATTAGATTCAGAACCGTAACATTGAGTCCGAACTGTAGTAGCTAGAGAACAAAACGAGATTTTCTCGGGAGTTCTCCGGGCGTGTCCACAGGCATCATTCATTTAAACCTTTTATTCTGTTATTATTCACTACGCTCCCACTCACTATTTATTTTATGTATGTAGGTGAGCAAGTGCATAACCAGGCCTAAGCTGCTGCCTGGTGTGTTTTGAGTTAGCCAACCACTGTGCCTCCCGGGGAGGTTCCTTTTTTTGAGAAGTATAGTTCTGTGAACCTCATGAATATGTTTTTGTTAGCTGTTTTCCTTATCTGTATATTGGGGCTAAGTCCCTTTTAGCTGTATATGTAATGAATGTGACGTAAGACTACTGTAATATGACATCATGTATATGTGTATAAAGGTTTAAAATTTCTATCCCATATATGTCTCCACAACTCAATGGACTATGTATGTTTCTATAATTGCTTCCGCAGCCCCTAATTATAAGTTATTCTGTTCAGAGGCCTTGGGTAATCCAAGGATTACTGGCCGGTTATGACGCTAAACCTATAGGGGCGGGTTTGGGTCATGATAGAATCACTTCCCGTTTGACATGCTTCTCATTTACTGGACGTAATCATTACCTTGGACAAATGGATTAAAGAATGGCAAAGACTAATGAATTTGACTTAAAATGAACCAACCAACATAAAGAACATGAGTTATATTTCTTGGGCTCGGCTAGATGCTATGCCAAGTCTATTGTGTCAAGAGTCGTCACACATTAATCCATGGTGTTTTGACGACCTTTGAAACGTCTTTACTCCCTTCATTTTGAGCTCACTCCATAATAAAGGAGAGGGATTGTAACATCCCAACCCTTCACACGTCATCGATATTGTCCGCTTTGGGCCACGCCTGCACGGATTTGTTCTTCCCAGTGGGTCACCCATCCCAAAACTACTCCAGCCTAAGCACGCTTAACTAGGGAGTTCTGCTAGGGATCTCACCACTCGAGAAAGGCCTCAATGATATATTAGGTTTTTACTTTTATAGCCCAGGAACTCCCCCTCTATTCACGCTTCAGGTCTCGGTGTCCCACATCGGGAATGGAGAGGGAGTTCTTGGGCTATAAAAATAAAAACCTAGACCCTTATATAGTATCGAGACCTTTTCTCAGATGGTGAGATCCCTAAAAGAACTCCCCAGTTATGCGTGCTTAGGTTGAAATAGTTTTGAGATGGGTGACCCACTGGAAAGAACAAAATCCATTCGGGCGTGGCTCAAAGCGGACAATATCGATGATGTGTAAAGGGTTAGAGCGTTACAAATGGCATCAGAGCCGACTCTCCAGAGTATCGAGTGTAGGTCCCTAACGTCTCCTGATGTATGTGGGCGAGCTTGTGAGCTGGCAGGCTACTGCACGAGAACGTGCAGCCCTAAGGGGAGTGGATTATAAGGTCCCGGTGTCTCACATCAGGAATGAAAGGGGAGTTCCTGAGCTATAAAAGTAAAAACCTAGACCCTTATATAGCATCGAAGTCTTTTCCAGAGTGGTAAGATCCCTAGCAGAACTCCCCAGTTAAGCGTACTTAGGCTGGAGTAGTTTTAGAATGGGTGACCCACTGGGAAGAATAAATCTGTGCAGGCGTAGCCCAAAGCAGACAATATTGATGACATGTAAAGGGTTGGAGCATTACAAGGATGGTTGTTATTCATTGCATTCATTGATTTTGGTCCAAATTATAGCCAAAATCACCAAGCAAGCAAATTGCTCATTGATGGTTTCAGAAATGACTTTGTCCTTCTCTTAAGGCTTTCCATGACAGAGAAGGGTAAGAGGGACAAATAGAGCTCAGAAAGTTCTGTCTGCACTGTTTTCATCTCAGAGCACAAAAAAAGGATTTTGCATAAAATTAAGGCACAACCGACCTTATTTGGGCCCGACCGGGTTTCATTAGAGGACGGCCGGCCATCAATGTTTGGTAAGATAGTGTGTTTTGCAGAAACAGAAGGCAATGACTGAAGGTGAAACAGGACAGATTCTAAGGAAAGCAAACAGAGTTACTTCTAAAACCGTTACGTGCATGCCATCCTTGTGCTTCTATCGTAAATTGTAAATTAATGATCTCAAAATGGTTATAGTTATTGGCATTGTAATTAATATTATTGTAGCAATAATTCGTCAGATAGTTAGTTTATTTTGTTATAATAGATTAACTAGTTTAGTTAATTATAGCTTAGCTAGTTAGTTACTTATTTATTCATTCAATTTTGTAATAATTAGTTTAATTCGGACTCTCAGACATTGATTCACATCCTCTTGCACGAGAGCAAATATGTAATAACATGTATGTCTTCCAACCTCACGTCTTTCTGTCTTTTACTTATTCACTTACAATGGTAGTGTAGAGCACTATTTTTCAAATTAGCATTTTTATGCTTTGCATCCATTGTCTTGCATAAATCCAAGGTTCAGCTCATCATACTAGCCAAATGTTTAAATTCATTGCTTGAATACGTGATTCATCACATGTCTTGAATGGAATCATATACCATGTTCATGGCCGAGCCTATTAAAAATTACATAATGTGTGCGTTGCATTTAGTCATATTGCATTAGTTAGGAGCATGCATGTTTTCTAATCATTTTGCTTTATTTGGCTTGTCTTGAAGTACTAGGTGAGAATTTATTGTTTTAGCATCTTGCATCGAATGTTTGTGTTGTCATATCGAACATGTTTTCCATGAGGCTAATTGCTTAAATGATATACCTGTTTGAATGCCGGTAGATGAAGGCTAATTGCGAAAATTGGGATGCATTGATTAGTGTACATACAAACTCACATTTTCTAAATGACAAGTATCAAAAACAATTTTTAAACAAATACGAAATCAAAGTGTTTCAACTTTTACAAATTAGTCTATATTTGTATGCAACACATAGTAAAGTTGGTTTAATAATCGGAATAAGAGCATATAATGTAGACAAGAATCACATCATGATTAGTAGAGGCCGATCTTTGATCGGGCGAGGGAGGTGCTCAATTCATGACCTTTCCCTCTCGTACTTAAGTTTCCGAGCCAAGACACTTTGGTGATGACGGATAAGTGGCCTTTGGCATGAGTCTCAAGTTTCCTAAATTTTTTAAAAATATTTAGGTGGCGATTATGAAATTTGGCAAAGTAATTCATTTTTGACATTTGATTCATACATCAATTTTTCAAAAGAATTGCCGGATTTGGTCTCTTTTTATGTTTTCACTGTTTTACATTACACTTTGTGAAATCAGATTCAGAACCACGGGAGTCCAAACTGTAGGACTAGTCGTATCCGAAAGGAGCACGAAAACCAAGCTACACATACCATGATAAACAAACCAAACATAATAAATAAATAAATGTGATTATTGTAATATTATTCATTATTGTGACATTCCAAATATTTAATTAAATATCATGTAAAAATATCTATATATATAAGTAGAATAAAATAAAATATAAAATATTATGATTATATGTGATAAATTGCAATTAAATAACGGATTACATATTATTAAAAAAAGAAAAAGTATATAATTATTTTAGAAACTGAGTCGAAGTAGAATTGAACCCAAAAAACAAACAAACAAAAAACACATATTGAGGTTAGCTTGCTTGGAGATTAATTCTCTAGGATAATGGGACCTGGGAGCAGGAAAGGTGGCAGAACTCTATGGCTGCTACGTGGAGTCCGGATCCTCAACCGCCTTACCCAGTGGCCCTTTCCAACAGCGTCTCAAAACGACGTCGTTTTGGGACTAATTTTTCACACAAAAAAAAAAAAAAAAACAAAGAGAAGAAGAAAAAAGAACGAGGGTCTGCGGGTTCATCCATATATATATATATATATATATCTTTATATCTATAGATGAAGAAAAAGAAGAAGAGGAAGAAGGAGCTACTAGGTTTGCTGGGTTCATCATCAACAAAAAAAAAAAAAAAAAAAAAATGTCAAAATCTGGATTTGTTTGTGTGTATGTATGTGATTACCTAGCTGGATTTGATTGTTGATGAAAATGATGAAGCTGATGATGATGTTGAAGATGATGATGATGTTCAAAAAAAATTTTGATCGCCGATGACCTCTGCTTTCTCTACCTTTTTTTTTTTTTTTTTTTCTAGTTGATTTGGATCTGGATCTAAAGGGGGAAAAAAAAATTGATTCCTTTGTTGAAGAATGCTTCCCAGATTTGGATCATTCTTCATTTCTTTTAGAAAATTTACAAAGGAAATGATAAATATATATATATATATATGGATGAACCCAGAATTTCCAAAGATATATATATACTCCTTTGTTCTTCTAATCTAATCTAATATAATATATATATATATATATAAAGATATATATATACTCCAAACCAATATATATATATGAAATGATATATATATACTCCAAACCAAAATCTGTGTTTCTTCTTCCCCTCCAAGTCCAATCTAAACACAGATAAGGCCATTCAACCCCAACTCTTTGCCTCCTCTCGAGTTCAAGTGCTCATTTTTTTTTTTTTTTTTTTAAAAAAAATTATCCCCAAAACGACGTCGTTTTGGGGCGCTACTGGAAAGGGCCTCCAGGTAGGGCGGCCGAGGATCCGGACTCTGCTACGTGTGCCTCGGCCGAGTATAAATAGGAGCATAGTGTAACCATTTGAAGTTAAGTAAAAGAAAGTAAGGAACGGAATGAAAAAATAATTGAGAAATTATTATTAAGGTGTGTTAGGTTATATTTTGAGTTATCATAATATATTTTACATATATTTTGAATTATTATAATTTATTTTATATAAGTTATATTTTATAATTTATATTTAGATTTCAAGTATATTAATTATTTTTTTGAATTTTATTTGTTTAAATTAAAATCTAAAGATATGATTGTTTAAATTTTAGAAATTATTTAACAATGATTATATAAATATTTATTTTTGGTTAGTACCACCATGGGAGTCCTATGCTCTGGGGGAATTAAATAACCATTAGCCTCTGATTGGTCACTTTGTAGCTTTCTGATTGTCATGGATCCATCGACTTCCGTTCTGATTGTCACTCCAGTGACTGTTTTGTACCTAGTTATGATTATTTACCTACATAATTTTTAAATTTCAGTTTCTGCCACTTAAATAATTTGTTTATTCAAATTAAATTATGTTTAATGTTTTAGTTTAAATAACTATCTATGATTATTTTGTATCCCTATGTTCTTAATATAATATCTCTCACTCTGCTATGTGTTTATAGTTATTACAACTTTCAGGTGATGAAACGTAAGGAATGATTATGACCTCGTGTAGTGGACCAGCACAGAACTTGTTGCCGACATTTTTTTTTTCCTTACTTTTTCTTCGTTTTATTGTCTGTCACCAAATAATAACATAATAAAAACCGATGAATGAATTTTTTTTAATTTAAATAGTAGGATAGTTAATGAAATTAATTATCTATTTAATTATTTTCTTACTTTTATTTCGCTTCCGTTTGTGCCACTTAATTTGTTTAATTAGAATTAATAAGTTGTGATTCCAGTCTTAAGCATCTGAGGTTGGATCGTAACAATTATAATTTTTTCTTAATTTAAAATATTTTATAAATAATATCACATCGTATTTGAGAAGCATTTAATGATTTTTCGATTAGAAAGAAAAATATTATTCAAACTAATAAAAATGCAAAATATTTTGAATAATGTTATTGGTAACTCATTTCTGGTCACTTTTGTTTTTACATTTTTTTGTTTGTTATTATATTGGCTGTGTTCTTTTCCACTCTTAGATATAAGATAGCGGAAATCAATATATATATAAAAGATAGTGGGTTTGATTGTTAGTACTTGTTAATTTTAAATTAATTACACTTGAAAATTTTGAAAGATCTCAAATATTTTATTAATATTTTTATTAAATATTTTTGAGTGTAAGATTTATATGTAGGTCCTATATTTATGTACGATATTTGATAAAAATATTAATAAAATATTTGGGATCCCTAACATTATACAAGACACTTACCATATTACAACTCATAATTTTAAAAATATCATTAATACAAATATCTATTTTACAATTTTCTTGTGTTAATTTTAAGAACACTTACCATCGTTGTGAGTTCTAATTTTCAAATAACATAAAATGGCAAAACCAAAAAATAAGCATTAATTTTCATAAGTAAAATTCTTAAAAGATTATTACTATTCAACACTAAAAATTAGACAAAATGGGTCTAGTGATCATTAACCAATCATATCACTTACACATCATTGAATTTACAAAATGGGTCTAAAAAATAAACTTGTATATAATTGTTCTTCACTACACATATAAGAGTTTTAGAGACCAAATTTTGGGTCTCTAAAAGTAAAAATTTTATTGTAAAAGACATTTAGGAACCAATTTCTATCGTCGTGAGGATAGTCGCTAAAAGGTCGTCTTGAAAAGTCAAAAATAAAGCTTTTAGCGACAAAATTTTAAAAATGTCTCTAATAATTACACTTTTAAGGACAAAATAATATGGTCTCAAAATAATTTATTTTTCAGAAAAAAAATTTACTCCCAAAAAGATAATAATTAATCACTAATATCCAATTTTCGTTACTAAAAATATAATAACGATACTTTGCGCAACAAAAATATTTGGTCCCTAAAAAATAATTTTGTTCTTAAATTTTAATTTTTGAAGCCTTAATTTTTTGTAATACTTCTTAAAACATAAGTAACTTTAATGAATCTTTTTTTTTTCTGAAATAATAAAATCAAGACATACTACATCATTTTATATTAATTTCTTCGTTTATATTTCGTAAATATATTTTTGGTAAGTGAGGTTTTTAATCAAAAAATTATATTTAAGGGGAACGCACCAATAAATTCCAAATTTATATTTTGTAACCCATTTGGTCCTATGAATTTTCTTATGAACCATTAGGTCCTATCCCAATATTAATGACCATTAAACATCAAACATCATCATCGTCAAAACAACATCATCATTATCAAAACAACATCAAACATCACAACATCATTATCAAAACAATATCAAACATTATCATTAAAACAACATCAAACATCACAACATTACCATCAAACAACATCAAAATAACATCAAACATCACATCATCAACAACACAACATCACAACATCAAACATCAGAACATCATAAAATCATCAAACAACATTAGAACATCGTGAAATCATCAAACATAAGAACATCATAACATCAACAAACATCCACAAACAGCGAGAAACACCCACAAACACCCCTAAGCACCGTAGGCACACCCTATCGTGACAAACCCCATCAAAGTCATCTTCTTCTTCATCCTCACACTCACTCTCTTCCATCTCCAATGTACACTCCATTTTCCAATTCCCTAACGAAACTTGAAACCCTCTTCATTACTTTCACAAAATCAATGGCGGATCTACAATCTCCACCCCCTCCTCGGTTCCCCACCGACCTCTTCGGCGACCCCATCGACTCCCACCCTCTCTGGTTCAACCAAACCTCCTTCCTCCTCCCCACCTTCGACTTCGAATCCTACATCTCCGATCTCCGTACCTTCATCCCTTTCGAAACCCTCCGATCCGAGCTCCAATCCCACCTCTCCTCTGTTATGAATTAGAGAAATCGGTTTATTAGTTCGATTCAGTTAGAAGTTTGTTAGTTAGTTGGGTTAGTTAGTAGTTAGGAGAAGTTTATTTGTTAGTTAGTATTGGATGTATATAGCTACGACTGAGAGGGGAAAGAGGGGAGTTTTTTTGAACTGTAATCAGATTGTATAAGGAAAGGGGTGAATAAACTGCAGATTCAGTTTTCATTTCTCTCTTCTTCTTCTCCAATTACTGCTTTCTTCTTTCATAGCCATATCAATTGGTATCAGAGCCAGCTATTCTTAGCCTGCGAGAAGAATTCCACAAGAAATGGCAGATGGAACTAGGGCACAAGAATCCAAGAAAATGGATGAAGCCATACGAACGCTTAAAGAAAGCAACGATAGGCAAGCACAGGATATCAGAGAGATCAGAAATTCATTGAAAGATGTGAACGAAATCAAGGAATTGATTTTTTCCATGAATGTCAAGTATGATCAAATGGCAAATGGAGTTTTTGGAAATCATCCAGAAACCATGGAAGCTCAAGTTCGTTCGGATTCACCTCAGTCATCTTCTTTTTTCAATACCAGATATGCAAGAATTGATTTTCCAAGATTTTTTGGGAAAGATGCCACTGGTTGGTTGTATAAATGTGAGAGATTCTTCGATTATAATTCAGTTGAAAGTGCAAACAAGGTGAAATTAGCTACTCTGCATTTAGAGGATAAGGTCCTACAATGGTATCAATGGTTTGAGAAATGCCATCACCAGATTGATTAGGATCTGTTCAAACAAGGAATTATTTCCAGATTTGGGCCCAATTCTTACGAAGATGCAATGGGTGACCTGACCAAATTAAGGCAAACAAACACTGTGAAGGAATATCAGGAGCAATTTGAAATTCTGGCAAACAAAACCTGTGAGTTACCAGAAGTTTTTTTTATTAGTTGTTTCATCAGTGGGTTAAGAGAAGACATTAAGGCAGGGGTGTTAATGTTCAGGCCTACTACTATAGTTCAGGCCATTGGATTGGCTAAAATGCAGGAGAATAGCATTGAAGCCATAACAAGAAGAGCAACACAAGGGAATAGAGCAGCAGATCCATTTATGAATCCTGTGAGGAAAGAACTACCAAAGGACTGGGAAGAAAAAAAGGCCAAAGGATTATGTTTCAAATGCAATGAGAAGTATACAAGGGGCCATATCTGTAAAAAGAAGCAGTTATATGCTCTGGAGGTTGAACAAGATGATCAAGAACAGGTAGAAAACGAAGGTGCAGATGTAGAGGAAGACCAGGTTCTAAAAGAGGAACTACATATTTCTATTAATGCCCTGTCTGGCTCCATTTCCTACAGAACTATGAGCGTAAAAGGCAATGTCAAGAAAAAGCTAGTTATGATTCTAATAGACTCGGGAAGTACTCATAATTTCCTAAGTCCAGAAGTGATCAAAAGGGCTGGGATAATGGCCTCAGAGACAGACCCATTACCAGTTTTAGTAGCTAATGGCACCAAACTGATGAGCACAGCTATATGTAAAGGACTTCGGTGGGAAATGCAGGGCACTGAATTTCAAGCTGACATGAGGATTTTACAACTCAAGGGTTGTGACATGGTTTTGGGAATTCAGTGGTTAGCAACATTGGGTCCAGTGAAATGGGATTTCAAGAATCTGAGCATGGAGTTTCAGTTGAATGACAGAAGGCATGTGCTAAGAGGAGGAAAGAAAGAAGAATTGACAATCATTGGGGTTAATAAGATGAAAAAGACAGTTCAGAAACAAGCACAGAGAGTTGTAGCTCAAGTGTACTCTCTTCAGGCTGAATGTGATGAAATAGAGGATATATTACCACCAGACTTGGAAGCATTATTGGTTGATTATGAAGACATTTTTCAAGAACCTAAGACCCTTCCTCCAACCAGATCTCATGACCATTGCATACCATTGAAAACAGGGACAGAACCTACCAACATCAGGCCTTACAGGTATCCCTATTTCCAAAAAACTGAGATTGAAAAACAGGTCAGCGAGATGTTAATTTCAGGAATTATTAGACCCAGTGTTAGTCCTTTTTCTTCACCTGTGCTGTTAGTTTAGAAGAAGGATGGGAGTTGGAGAATGTGCATTGATTATCGCGCCTTAAATAAAGCTACTGTGAAGGATAAATTTCCTATTCCTGCTATAGATGAACTACTTGATGAATTGTGTGGTGCTAAGTACTTCTCTAAGTTGGATTTGAGATCTGGTTATCACCAGATAAGAGTAACTCTTATAGACATTGACAAAACTGCATTTAGAACCCATGATGGACATTATGAGTTCATGGTAATGCCATTTGGGTTAACAAATGCTCCATCTACTTTTCAAAGTTTGATGAATGAAGTTTTCAGGCCTCACTTAAGGAAATTCGTCTTAGTATTTTTTGATGACATTTTAGTATATAGTAGTACATGGACCAATCATTTGCATCATTTGCAAACTACCTTGCAGTTGCTGCGAGTTCACCAACTATTTGCCAAAAGGTCCAAGTGTGTGTTTGATAAAGAGGAGGTAGAATACTTGGGGCATTTGGTTTCCGAAAAAGGGGTTTCTGCCGAACCAACCAAGATTACAGCTATGACTAGTTGGCCAGCACCTGCTACTCTAAAGGAACTAAGAGGATTTCTTGGCCTTACCGGATACTATAGACGGTTTGTTCAGGGCTATGGAAAAATTTGTTCTCCACTAACTCAATTACTCAAAAAGGATTCCTTCCAATGGAACTCAGAAGTGACAGTGGCATTTGAACAGCTTAAGGCAGTAATGACCACAATACCAGTTCTGGCTTTGCCTAACTATACTAAAGAATTTGTGGTGGAATCAGATGCATCGGGAAAAGGCTTAGGGGCTGTGCTCATACAAGAGGGGCATCCGATAGCTTTTTGGAGTAAAGGCCTATCTTCACGGGATCAACTTTTATCTACCTATGAAAAGGAGCTAATGGCAGTGGTTTTGGCTGTACTCAAATGGAGGCATTACCTTTTGGGTAGGAAATTCCTTATCAGAACAGATCATCAAAGCCTGAAGTACCTATTGGAGCAACGGGTGGGCACCCCTTTTCAACAGAAATGGATTACTAAATTGTTGGGTTATGATTTTGAGGTCATTTACAGATGTGGAAAGGAGAATAGGGCAGCGGATGCTTTGTCTAGGAGGGAGGATACTACAAATCACCCTGCCACTTTGCATGCTATCACTTTTGTGTCTACCAGTTAGTT
This sequence comes from Camellia oleifera, assembly GCA_022316695.1. Lineage (NCBI taxonomy): Eukaryota > Viridiplantae > Streptophyta > Magnoliopsida > Ericales > Theaceae > Camellia > Camellia oleifera. The sequence continues at coordinate 49,691,473 of CM039305.1, forward strand.
AGCTGAAATCAAGCAAAGCTGGATATCTGATCCCGTGGTGCAACAAGTCATTGCTGAATTGATTACTGATCATACTTCTCATAGGGGTTATCGTTGGGTGCAAGGGATTCTGACCTATAAAGGCAAATTGGTAGTAGGGAACACGCCTCAGCTCAAGATCCAGATTATGGAGGAATTTCACTGCTCTGCAATAGATGGGCATTCAGGAATTGATAAAACCACTAAGAGAATTCAGAAAATTTTGTATTGGAAAGGGTTAAAGAAAGATGTTTCGAAGTTGGTTTCTGAATGTGATATTTGTCAAAGGTTTAAGAGTGAAAATGTGAAATCCCCTGGACTGTTACAGCCTCTAGTTATTCCCAATCGAGTTTGGTCTGATATTTCTATGGATTTTATTGAGGGCCTTCCCAAATCCCACTGCAGATCTGTTATATTTGTGGTTGTCGACAAGTTAACTAAGTATGGCCATTTCATGGCACTCTCCCATCCTTACGCAGCCAAAGATATTGCTCAAGTATTCCTGGATCAAGTTTACAAACTACATGGATTGCCCTCCTCTATTGTATTCGATAGAGACGCAGTTTTCACTAGCAATTTCTGGCATGAGCTTTTCACTTTGCAAGGTTGCAAATTGTGTTTAAGTTCAGCCTATCATCCACAAACTGATGGTCAGATAGAGATCTTGAACAAGTGCTTGGAGAACTATTTATGATGCATGTCAGGTGACTGTCCTCGGAACTGGTTTAAGTGGCTTTCTTTAGCTGAATGGTGGTACAACACTTCTTACCATTCAGCCATCAAAACCACTCCATATTACGCTGTTTATGGCCAAGATCCTCCAGACCACACCTTCATTGCTTCCAATCCCTCTGCTGTGGCTGAGATGGATAATTGGGTACGAGAAAGAGCTTCAATTCTCAAAATGTTAAAAGACAATTTGCATCAAGCTCAACACAAGATGAAGCATTATGCTGATATGCATCGATCTGACCGCGAATTTGAACCACATGACTAGGTTTATTTGAGGCTGCAACCTTATAGGCAGACTACTTTGGCCTTACACAGGAATATGAAGCTTGCTCCTAGATTTTATGGTCCGTTTCAGGTTGTGGCAAGAATTGGAAAAGTTGCTTACCAGCTCCAGCTACCTGCTTCTGCTCATATCCATCCCGTGTTTCATGTTTCTTTGTTAAAGAAAAAGTTGGGTCAGCACATCGTCGCACAGCCTATATTGCCACCAGTCGCACCTGATGGTACTTTCCAATGGGAACCTGTGGCAGTGCTGGACAGACGTATGGTTAAGAGGAACAACAAGGCGGTGGTTTAACTCCTCATTCAGTGGTCTCACTCATTTCTAGAGGATGCAACTTGGGTGGACTACCAGGACATCATCACCAAATATCCCCATTTTCAGTCTTGAGGTCAAGTCTGTTTTTAAGGGGTGGGAAATGTTATGAATTAAAGAAATCGGTTTGTTAGTTCGATTCAGTTAGAAGTTTGTTAGTTAGTTGGGTTAGTTAGTAGTTAGGAGAAGTTTATTTGTTAGTTAGTATTGGATGTATATAGCTACGACTGAGAGGGGAAAGAAGGGAGTTTTTTTGAACTGTAATCAGATTGTATAAGGAAAGGGGTGAATAAACTGTAGATTCAGTTTTCATTTCTCTCTTCTTCTTCTCCAATTATTGCTTTCTTCTTTCATAGCCATGTCATCCTCCCTCAAGCACGAGATCCTCGACCTCATCAATCGCGATTATGCCGATTTCGTCAATCTCAGCACCAAGCTCGTCGATGGTTTGACTACGATATTTGAGTTAATATTCGGTTTTTTTTTTTTTTTTTTAATATTGATCAACATTTAGGGCTTATATATATATATATATGATCGCGTGTATGTACATGTTCAACCTGTTTGTATTTTGAATTGTAATCGAGACTGCAGGAGGAATTGATCTGGAAATTGATGATGTTCACATTTTTTATTTATTTATTTATGATGTTTTGTTAATGTTTGATATTGTCAATTGGAGCAGTTAATGTTGCTAATTAGCAACTAATGTTTTGATGATGTTAATAAGGAGTTTTCTTAAGTGTGCAAATGCACACCATGTGCCACTTACACAAAAAGTGTAAGTGTAAGGTGTAAGTATAAGTATAAGGTGTAAATGTAAGGTGTAAGTGTAAGGTGTAAGGTGTAAGTGGGTTGCATATGGTGTACAACCCCAAAAAAGGTGTAAGTGTAAGGTTTAATTTTTCACAAAAGGTGTAAGTGTAAGGTGTAAGTGTAAGGTATAAGGTGTAAGGTGTAAGTTGCACACCATAACCAAACCCTGTTAATAATGTTGTTGATGTTACTGATGTAGATAGTGGGACTAAATGGTACATAAGAAAACTTGTAGGACTAAATGGTTTAACTTTCTAGCATATAAGATTTACTGGTAATTTTTTCTATTATTAATTGTTACTCTCTACTTTTCATATCTTTTTATAAAAAATTTAAAAAATTAATTAGAATAATCAATTCTCAAACGCACCTTATCGCATTAAATTTATTAGAACTTATAATAAATAATGAAATTGACATCAAATTAAACATCGTTTTGTCTTCATGTTAGATAAAAGGGTCTAAACGTAACTTTATTTAGACCCTTTTATCCGTATCATGGTAGATTATTATTAAGAGAAATGATACATATTTCTAATTTTGAAACTTAAATTGAGCTCTAATGATATGACAAAGAAGGAAAAAAAAAAAAAAGCCAAAATATCACATCAATGGTGAGTTCTACCCCCTAGAGCTCCTTTAGAGCTCTTATTTTAAAGCTCTCAAATATTTTTGTTTTCTAAATTGATCGCGTCAATGATTTGTTAGAGAGGGAATGGAGACTATTCATAAAAAAGATAAAATATTTTTCATAAAAAATTTATATAAATAAAAATAATATAAAAATGATATTTATATAATTAATAGTTAATTTGATGGGCTAATAGTGTCAAATTTCTGTATGAAAATTTTTATGTTTTAGATTTGTGAAGCCTTTTTTTTGGGGGGGGGGGGGGGGGATAAGCTGGATATATAGATTAAGGCCCTGTTTGGTAGGACTTATTTCTAACTTATTTCAGCTTTTAACTTAATTTAAGCTATTTTGATATGTTTGGTTCAGCTTAACAATACAGCTTATAACTTTTTACAAGTCAAAAATCAACTTATTCTTTGAGTGAGAGAGGAGAAACTTAATTTATAAGTCAAAAATCAGCTTATGTTCACAGCTATAAGTTATAAGCTGTTAGGCTATAAGTTATAATCACTTTCTCACATCTATACCAAATAGGGCTTAAATACAGCAGTATAAAGTTTTGAAATAATTAATCCCTCGTCTATCATCATACAATTGATTTGTAGTACACTGGGAAAGATTTGTGAACCCTTTTCTATGTGGAGTCGTTACTCAATTGTGGGATCTTTTGGCAAGTTTGTAAAAAATCAATTTTTTAATTTTTTGATTTTTTTGAGTCATATTATTTTTCTATTTTCACACACTAGAAAAGCTAAAAAACTATAAATAAATAAAAAAGAAGTCAAAAAATTAGTTTTCTACCATCTTTCCAATGCGCCATACACCCAGCTGGGGGTCACCCCCAGTGAGGTGGCAGTTCATTATTGGATAAAAAAAAAAAACTGTTTTTTTTTTTTTTTTTTTTAAAGTTTGAACCAGTGGGGGCGCGACACCTCACTGGGGGTGCGACCCCCACTGGGTGTATGCATCACTGTTGAATCTGATTTATGATTTTGGATTCAACCATGCTACATACACCCAGTGAGTCAGCACCCCCAGCACCCCCAGTGCTAGGTGGCGTGCTGCCACTGGCCAAAATCAAAAAAAAAAAAGAAAAAAAAGAAAACTGTTTTTTTTTTTTCACCAATTCCGGACTGCCACCTCACTGGGGGTCGACCCCCAGTGGGTGTATCCTGCATTTTTCTTTTGGATTCTATCTAATCTAAAGAATACTTTTTGAGATTTTATTACTTTATCTATAAGTTAGATTATAATCTTCTTCATTATAAAATTGTAATAGAGGATGTGCATTATATTTCTCCATTACGAAGTTATTAAAAAGTTGTAATAAAGATCATCCATTATATTTTTTAAGGATTTGTTATAATTGTTTTTTAATTTTTTCTAAATTTAAAATAGTAATTAATTTTCATAATTATTTTGCAAACCCTTAAATAATATAAAAAGAGGATCTCAATCCCCATAAGTTGATTCGAGAAAGCATCGATTTTAAGTAGGGGATAACTATTTCAACTGGGGGTTTAATTCAGCTCAATATTTTTTAAAATTTGAAAAAAATAATTATAGGATTATGTTGGATTGAAATTTTAAATTTAAAATTAGGTGTGAGATAAAGATTTTAATCCAATCGAGCCCAACTTTACCCGACCATTTATAAAATGTTAATTTTAATTTTTATATTACTAGTTACAAAATAAATTAAAAAATAATAACAAAAACACATGTTAAATTAAAATAATTCTTAAAAACATATATTTATTTTACAATTGAATTTTATTCATGTTTCAAATTTAAATAATTATTCAAAGGGTCTAAATAATTTAAAAGTTCTCAAAGATGAAGATAAATAATGAATTATTAATAGATCATGTGTATTGGATTAAGGCCTCGTTTGAGAACATGTTTTTTTAGTAGCTTTTTAGTTTTTTGACTAAAATATGATGTAAAAAAAACTAGTATGTTTAATATGCCTTTTTGACTTTTTACGAAAAGATGTGCAAAAAGTAGAGAGAAAATAGAATCTTTTATTTTTTGGTATAGGTTGTTGATTTTTTGATTTTTTTGATAACTTTTTTGCTAAAAGAAACACTTGCCAAACGAGACCTAAGTGGGTGGAATTGAATTTTAAACATTTTTTTAGAATCAACCTTGGAATTTCTGGATTAAGTCCAATGTCAGGCCGAGTGAGGCCAGGTTTGAAACCACACATATACTGTTGTTATATAGCGTAAATATGATTTGAATCCAATTCAATTTGATATTTGTTCACCCCTAATTTCAATTCTATGCCAATAACCTTAGGCTATGTTTGTTTGGATGGACATGAACTTGGGATTGGACTAATAGTACAATAAAATTATGAATCCGATATTTGGTTAAACAATTAAAGTATGGACTAACAATCCATCCGGATATGGTATCCCACAAATGATGGGAGATGGGATATAAATTAGAGGACTAAGTCAAAGTCTTGACTGTTAGTCCCTCCTTATAATCCTAACTCAATCCAAACATATAATATGATACACAATCCAAAGGGATCCGTAGTCCTAGGACTATTAGTCATGAAAATGCTAATCCAACCTAATTTAATCCGTCCAAACAAACATGGCCTTAAGGTTATATTTGAATAACAATTTTTTTTAAAGATAATTGTTGAAAAATCTAAACTAAAGACGGTATAAGACAAGCATTAAGTCCATTGAATATTGTTTGTTACTAAGAGATTCATCATTTGTGAAATAATTTGGTAAGAAATCCTTTTATTTATTTTGAAGGACATTTTATTTCTAATTTTACTCCATAATTTATCTATTAACTTTTTTTTTATTTGTTTTGACTTTTTTTTAACTATCTGTTCAAATTTATATCTATTTGTTTAAATTTTTCAACTATCTGTTCAATTTGTTTGTCTATCTGTTCAAATATCTTTCTAAATTTGTTCAATTTTTTCCTTTATCTTTTTAAATCTATCTGTAGATTTTTCTAAGAAACAATCTTCAATTAAGCCTTATCTGTTCAAAATTCCTATATGTGAAAATTATCTATTCAAAAATCTATTATAAATTGCTATTTGTCGAAATCATTTTTTAATTTATTCCATTTTTTTAACGTATGTGTTCAAATTCTCCCAAATATTACACAGATATGCATAGATCCTCTGTTACAATCAACAAAATAACACCAACAACAATAATAACATGATACTTATTAGCAGTCACCATGACAATGTAAAGACAAACTTCTGAATATTTGAACTTGCCAAGCCCATTGCATTCCCTTTGCTTGGCAACCAAATGCTTTGTTGAGTTTTTAGGTTTGAATACCCAACTCTGGGATAGTGGACAAAAGCATCAATTTTATTCGATCAATTGCTTGAGAGAAAAAACAAATAGGAAAAATAATGTAGAGGACAACCCTTGACATTCATGTCTACTGCCAGATAGAATCATATCCACAAAAGAAGAGTAATGGTAAAAACAAAAAATGGATATTTGGTAACAATATTTACTTTGGAGTTGAATTCCATTCAATGTTTGGTAATTCTTACATTATGTTTGGGAACCTAGGAGAGAAAAGAAAAGAAATGATTACTTAAGTAATAAGAGAAGAGAAAAGAAAAGAAAAGAAATGATTGTGATTTCTCTCTTTTTTGTTTGGATAAGGAAGAAATAAAAGAAAAGAAATGATTGTGATTTCTCTTATTCTTGTTTGGTTAGATTTCATTAAGAGAAAAGAAAAGAAATTATTTTATGTTATATTACTAAAATAACCTTTTTTATATTTTCAATCATTTTATTTCTTTTATTTTTATAGGGACAAAATTGGTATTATAAAAATAGTGATTTCTTTTCTCTCCCAATCTCTCCACTTTTGAGAAGATTGAAAATGAGGCTTATAGGATAAATGAGTTTCTTTCCATTTCTCTCCATTTCTTCTCATTTCTCTCTACTTAAGTTATCCAAACAAATAAAAGAAATACATATCACTCCATTTCTTTTCTTCTCTCTCCAAATCACTCAATCCAAACATAACGTTACCAATAGTTGAGCATACAATAGAAATGCAAATCTAATGAGCTAAAGATATAGTAGTATTTTCAAGGACAGAACACCACTTAGGCACCTTGCTTGAATGCTTTATTTGCATCATAATCAGAGGCAAGAACAAGTCCGTGATCAACTTTACCACCTGATTCTACTTCGTCAAAGTAGTCCTCTCAAGCATTGTCAGCTAACGGAAAACCAACCAGAAGAGTGATTGGTGGTTAAAACATACATAGAGAGAGAGAGAGAGAGAGAGAGAGAGAGAGAGATCGACAGCTGTGAGAGGAAACATATATTTGCTTAGTGGACTGTTGGTGACACAATGAATGGTCGGATCGAAGAAGAAAAAGCCAGATTTACGAATCTAGATCCAGAAACTAAAAGGTCAAGCAGATCTACACCATGGATGGTCGGCGGTTGGGAAGAGACAGAGAGAATCCGCCACCATCGCCGCCACAGTCAAGGAGAATGTTCACTACAAAATCTAGATCTACAACCGCCGTAGTTTACCATTGCTGAGCTACACATGGATGATTTCCGGTGAGTTTCCAGTTGTGCTCAACCAAGCTACGCAGAGATGATGAGATCGTTGACGCTGAGATTGCGTGACGTAGATGGTGGAGTGGCGGAGGACAACGGACGGTGGTGGTAATGGCAATTTAGATCTGAGATTGATGAAAGAAAAAGAGAAAAAGAGAGAAGATAAGAGAGAGAATGGGTTTGGATGGAATAAGATTTGAATCGATAGTTCATTGAGCCTGTTTTTAGGAGTTGGGGTTGAGGATTTTTTTTTATTAAAATAATTATAAAAAAATAAAATAATTTTTTTAATTTAATAAGATAAAATATCATATTGAATTTATAATTACGTTATTTTTCTTATAAAAAAAGTCAAAAAAATTTAAAACCCTTCCAAATTAAGTTTTTTAATCTCAAATTAATGAAGAATGTGTAGTTTGGTTTTTTGTGATAGAAATATGAGTAAAGTAAATTCATGTATTGATTGTGAGAGGGTAATTTATGTGAAAATTGGGCCGAGCTGGGCAATGGGTCGTTATGGCCCACAATACAAAGGGCTGAGTAAAAAAGCCTTAAAGTTAGTCCGATCTCGGAAGGCCTTAAGATTAGACCGGTCCCAGAGAGCCTATTTGTTATCTCGGTTCAGGAGAGCGCTATGGATAGCTCGGTTGCCAGGCTGCTGCATTCAAAGTTAGTCCGATCACGGCATAGCGCATCTAGCACAGTCAGACCGTGCTAACTATTAGCTAGGTCTAAACAGTACTATGGTCAGCACTGGGAAAACTGAGGTAGGAGCAGTGAATGAAAGAACCAAGGTAGAGTTATCTTGGTCTAGTCTGCGACTCAGCATAGCCACACTTACTTCGGTCCTATTAGAGTCTGACCATGGTAAAACCATCTCACTTGGTTTAAGTAGTGAGGGGGGTGTTAAAGGATAAGCATTATCTTTCAAAATGTGAATCCTAGGAGGACTCTACGTGGAGGAGTAAGAATCCTATTAGGATTGTGCCACGCGGAACCTATAAAAGCTGACAACATCACCTATGGAGAGGTAACACAACTTTGATTCCCGAATACACAGAGCTTTTTTTCTATTTGTCTATTTTGCTAACTTAGGCATCAGAGAGGTTTCCGGCACACACCCGCCGGCTAGCTCACGTTTGTGTTTACAGGGAGTAAAGTGACGACGTACGGAGGAGCGTAGACTTGATCAACAGGATTATACGAAAAGGTTTATTTCTTTCCCGTACAATTGGCGACGTCTGTGGAAAGATCAAACTAGAACAAAACCTCTTGATTAAGTTTTCCTTGCTAATAAAAAGTAATGGCACACAACGAAGATTTGCCACAGTCCGCCATTGATAAACAAACCCCAGAAGGAGGTGAGAGGTGCGAAGGTTTGCCTCCTGTCCCTCCCATGGCGGACTTGGAGCCCCAATGACATAACCCCAGGAGGGATGCTAGGGGGAGGCGGAATAACAGCCCTCATCACTCTTGTTCACAAAGTCCTGACAGACAAAGGCGTAGGATCAACCCCCAAGCTCTGGAGGATCGCGTGAAAGAACATGATGAGTTAATAAGGAAGATGGCGGCGGATATAAAGGCCATGAAACGCCAGATCAAGGGAAAAGAGGTGGCGACAGGAGAGGGGCATAAAGGCAATACGCCCCCTCACCACTCAAAAGATCGCAGTAGGCATACCACGCCATCACAAACAGAGAGTAGAAGCCTCAGGACAGGCGATACTCAATCCAGAAACTCCAGGACTCGTTGCTCCAGGATTGAGAAAACGAGGACTAAGAGGTCGTATACTGAGGGAAGCACCTATCGGCCCTCGCGCACGCACCAGACATCATCCAGACAGACGGAGTTGCCAAGATCATCCGACTTACGGACCGTGCTGGAAGGAAGGGCATGATAGAAGGAAGATAATAGGGCGCGTGACCCTCGCAGGGTATCTGCCCTTCAGCGGTTGGCTCCTTGGACGCATGGAAGCGTTGAGCTTAGAATGCCATTACCGCGCCCTGCCTACGAACCAACTGACAAAGCATTAGCAAGGCTGCAGACCTCGCCGTTCGTTCTGGCAATTGAAAACGCACCCCTACCTTCAGGCTTCCTCTAGCCCAAATTCACCACGTACGAAGGAAAGACAGATCCTTATATGCACCTGAGCCACTTCCGCCAGGTTATGGCGGTATATCGTCAAAACGAGGCTTTGACGTGCATCCTCTTCCCATCAAGCCTTGGCGACCTAGGCTTGACTTGGTTCGAAAAACTTCCAGAAGGCAGCATAGCCTCCTGGGCGCAATTAGAGGAGGCGTTTGTAACAAGGTTCAGAACGAACACCAAAATGCCAGTGGAGATCGACCAGCTTCTCTCCATTGACATGGGCAACAAGGAGACACTTAGATCTTACAATAGTCGCTACTGGAAGACCTTCAACCATATTGGGGACTGTCCTACCAATCTCGCCATTGCACAATACAAAAGGGGCCTTCCAATTGGGAACAGACTAAGGAACTCAATTACTATGACACCGCCTCTCACGATGGAGGCCTTAATGGAGAGAGTGCACCAGCACATTCGGGTAGAAGAAGATGGCGCCCGTGCTAAAACAAAATCTAGCACAACAGCCATACCAGATAAAAAGACCGCGGCAAAGGTCAACGAAGTAGAACGTCCAAACAAAAACGGACGAAGCAGGCGGGACAACGGAGAAGACCAGGATAAAATATGGTTGAGAGTCCGCACTGCCATTACCACGGTATTCAAAAAGCCAATCTACCGGATTCGAAACGAAATACGCGATGAACCTTTCGTCAGATGGTCTGCCAAGCTAGAAGAGGCTCAGAAGGACTACGACGAAAGATCACGGTGCACCTTCCATAAAGAAAAGGAGCACCACACTGAAAATTGTACACCATTGAGACAGCATCTAGAGGAGTTGGTGGCAGCCGGTCACCTGGACAAATACATAGAAGGAGGGGCGCAGCCAACCCCCCAGAATGACAACCACCCGAACGGAATACCAATCGACGCCCCACCTTAAGGCGTGATAAACGTAATATATGGGGTATGCGAACCTGAGCGCATATGTGAGCTCAGGGGCATGATCAAAAAGTTTGACCACTTAAGGGAGGTTCTAAGTGCACAACCCACAATCAAGAAAGGAAGAACGGAGGCCACCAATGTCATCTCTTTTTCAAACAGAGACTTGGCAAGGATATACTGCCCTTACAACGATGCACTGGTCGTCACTCTCCGCGTCAAGGATTACGATATCAAGCGGATTTTGATAAACCAAGATAGCTCGTGCGAGATAATGTACTACGACACCTTCAAATAACTGAAATTGGAGGACAAAGACTTGGCACCAGCTGTATCCCCCCTGATCGGATTCACCTCCATGCCAGAGTGGCCAGTCGGCAAGATTATCCTTCTAGTCAGGGTAGGAAGCGTGACAAAAGAATTGGAATTTTTGGTTTTGAGCGTCCCTTCCACTTACAACATAATCTTGGGAAGAACATGGCTGCATGTCATGCGAGCAGTAGCTTCATCCTACCATCAAGTAATGTGATTCCCCAACGAAGCCGGGGTAATTAAAGAGGTCTTTGAAGACCAAATTATGTCCAAGCAATGCTTTGTCACGGTTAATGGCAGCTGCACTGCGAAGAGATATGTTCATTTGGTAGAACAACTTGAAAACAATGAACTGTTTGCAGATGTCGGCAAAGCAGTTGATTAAAAAGCGGTGGAAGACCTAGTAAAGTTAAGAATAAATGAAAAGAACCCAGATAAGTTCTTTTTTCTCGGTTCATCGTTGACCAGCACTGAGAGATTAGAGGTCTTGGAATTCTTGACCTCTAACATCGAAGTGTTCACCTGGACACCCTACGACATGCAGGCATTGATCCGAACTTCATCTGTCACCAACTCAATGTCCACCCATCCGCCAGACCAATCGTTCAGCGCACTCGCAGATCGGTACTCCACCACGCCGAGATAGTGGCGAAAGAAGTAGGAAATTTGCTAGAGGCAGGAGCTATCAGAGAGGTGCACTACCCCAAATGGATTTCCAACACAGTCGTGGTGCCAAAAAAGAATGGCAAATGGCGTGTCTGCGTCGACTATAAGACAGTCAACAAAGCATGCCCAAAGGACAGCTTCCCCCTACCACAGATAGATCAACTGGTAGACCTAACGGCGGGACACAACCGACTTAGCTTTCTTGATGTATATAGAGGCTACCATCAGATCGCCATGTATGAACCAGACCAAGAGGTCACGTCCTTTACAACTCCAAGAGGACTGTATTGCTACAAGGTCATGCCCTTGGCCTAAACAACGCAGGGCAACATTCCAGAGAATGGTCACCAAGATGTTTGAGCCGTTGTTAGGCAGAACAATGGAGGCTTACATCGACGACATGGTGGTCAAGAGCAAGGATAAGAACGACCATCTAAGGAACCTAGGTGAGATGTTCCAGATTTTGAAGAGGCACAAGTTGCGCCTTAATGCATCTAAGTGCGCATTCGGTGTAGGATCTGGCAAATTCCTAGGCTTCCTGGTGACCAACCGGGGTATAGAGGCAGACCCCTCCCAGATCAAAGCTATTCAGGATTTGGAGAGGCCTAACTCAGTAAAAGAAGTGCAGCATCTCACCAGCATGGCAGCTGCACTCAACCGATTCATTAGCCGATCGTCAGACAGACTACGACCATTTTTTCAAGCATTAAAAGCCAAGTTCGAGTGGGATGAAGAATGCGACCGCGCTCTGGAAAGCTTGAAAGAATACATGTCTTCCCCACCACTGCTTGTCACCCTAATACCTGGAGAAGAACTCTTCTCGTACCTGGCAGTCTCTCAACACGCAATTAGCGCAGTGTTGGTCCGCACAGAAGGAATCCAACATCTGCCCATCTTTTATGTCAGCAAGACATTGATGGGCGCCAAAACAAGGTACTTGCCCCTGGACAAACTGGCCTTGGCCTTGATGATGGCCTCAAGGAAGTTATCGCACTACTTTCACGCCCACACCATAGTTGTCTTCACAGCTTTCCCATTAAAAGCTTTGTTTGAGAGGGCGAACTTTTCTGGGCGAATTTTGAAGTGGGCAGTAGAGTTGGGGCAATTCGACATCAAGTTCCAACCCAGAACCGCGATAAAGGCCCAAGCTTTGGCAGACTTTGTCGCAGAATTTACCCCAGGAAGTCATCATATCTGCCCAGTCGACCTGACTAACACGACCATACTAGGGATAGAAGTTGTGTCACGACCCAAACCTGCCCCTAAAAGTTTGGCATCGTAGCCGGCCAGTAATCCTAGATTACCACAGGCCTTCTTGTACATAACATAAATAAAACGGAGCTCGCGGAAGCGAAAACACACTACTATAGTCCAAAGAGCTGTGCATTTATATGAACATACATTACATGCCAAAAATGAGTTAATTACCCACGTTCATTACATAACATGATCGTAAACATCACATACGACTCTGTCACAACTGTACAACAAAACTAAACAAGAGCTCACAAAACGGCCTTCCAGGCCTAGCCCCAGCTCGGAGGCACATAGAACTCTGGTGGCTTCAAAACGGTGGCTCGATGCATAACTCGGCCTAGGCTTGACTCCCTGAAGGCTCACCTATAAATACATAAATACAAACAATGAGCTAAAGCTCAGCAAGTAACATTAACGTAAAGGGGTTAGTGGACGAACTCCAACATTTCATAGAAATTCGTAAAACATAGCATTCATAACATGATCATAATCATCTCATAAGAACATACATAATGGCATACTCCATAGAACATAACAACATAACAGAATGTCTTCCGACTAGAGTAATCAGTTCCGGATACTGATCAAACACATATCGTCACACTAAAGCAACTCACGAGATCTCGTAAACTAGTCATGGACCCGCATTTTCCTGCCGTCCCCCATGACTTGGGACTTTCTATGGATGCCATACTAGATTCGCAAATAGGACATTCGTTCACAGAATTAAATTACATTTCGAAAACATAACGTAACGTATCACACTTGAAACATACTTTATAGGAACATAACTTTACAGAAATGTTACTTACAGTGGGTTTCCAAAACCGATGGCACGATCTTCACTTCTTGACCTGCAAATCATCAATAGTATAATACATTTCTTAACATAACATCATCAAATCACATAATTCATGCCATTCCATACTTCTTTTACATTCTTTCATATTCATTCTTATCTTTCTTTACTTTAATTCATACTCATGAAATGCTAAATTATGCCATTAACATGCTAAAAATCATGTAAAACAACTTCCAAAAACTTTCCTGAAAAGGTCCTCCGCTCGAGCGCCCCTTTGTCCGCTCGAGCGGACTGTATAATCTGTCAAAACTGCTGGGAGGCCGATTTCTCCGCTCGAGCGAGCTTCCCTCCGCTCGAGCGGACCATGCAAAAGTCTGAAACTCTGGTTCTTCTTCTAAATTTCATCATTTTCTTTGAAACATTAACTTCCAATCTTATGAAATCAAAGCTCAAAATCATTGATCAACAACATGATTGAACCATCAAACTTCACACAAAGCCCATATAGGTCAGAAATAAGATCAAACCCATGAACTAAGATGAAAAACCATAAACATATACATACAAGCTTCATATCTCTATATCCATGGAGGTTCTACCTCAAATAGGCCAAACATGCATGGAAACCATGATTCTAAACATAAATTTCATGATCTTATGCCATAATCTTGAGTTCCACCTGCTACATGCCAAGGATCAATAACTAATTTCATGAAAATCTTACCTTAAACATTTGGATGGAGAAGTTTAAACTTGATTTCCCCTTTTCTTCTTCTTTCCCTCTTGGTCTCTCCCTTTCTCCTGAATTCTCTCTTCTCTCTCTCTTTTCCAGATCTTTCTTTTCTTTTGTGAGTCAAATGAGTCAACAATCTTTATCTTATATCATATATGTAACATTGTGCCATAAACTCAAGCCAAACAAGACTTAGCGATTCAGAGGAAATTCAGTCCTCAATTTATTTTCTCAAATGGTTCTAAAAATTCCCGGTATCATATAGGCGTGTTCAATTTCGTTTTCTGAACCCATTATGGTTGTTAATTTCAGTCCCGAAGTTGTAATTCCAACAGATATTTTTTTCCAATTCGAACAGATATTCTTCAATTAATTCATATATACACATAATTAATTACTGATAAATATGACACATATTTTGGGGTCATCACAAGTTGACGCCGGAATAGCGCAACCCCTGGTGCAGGATACTCAGTTAGACTCCAAGACAAACCAGAGTAAAGAAAGCAAGGAAGAAGCGAACCATACTACACCAAGCCATGATTCAACAACAAACAAAGACTTGGTACAATCAAATAGCGAGGGGCAGACAACAAGCATGGACCTTGAAGAAAACACCAGCAACATTCTTGACCCCGCGACATCATCTGAGCCCTCCACTTGCTGGAAGCTATTCGTTGCAGAGATGTGGAAGCTCTTCGTAGACGGAGCATCCAACCGACACGGCGCAGGACTTGGCATAGTTCTCATCTCACTAGACGGCCTAGTTGTGGAGCAAGCAGTCAACCTTGGCTTCCCAGCATCAAACAACGAAGCAGAATATGAAGTGCTTCTTGCAGGTCTCAAATCAGCATTCTACATGAAGGCCACCGAGCTAATGGTTTACAGCGACTCACAACTGGTGGTAAACCAAATTTCGAGTGACTACGAAGCAAAGGATGACAAGATAGCTAAATACCAAGACTTAGTCAGAAAAGAGATCAAGAAATTTGAAGTAGTAAGGATAGAACAGATTGGCAGGGAGGAAAACAGCAGAGCAGACGAATTAGCAAGCTTTGCTTCAATGGCAGATACATCCATCCCTCATCCATTGCTTATTGACTACTTACCAAGACCAAGCATTGAAAACCCCGAAGCAGAAGAGGTATGTTGCGCAGGGTTGGGCCCTTCATGGATGGATCCCATCATAATGTTCCTGAAAGATGACACCTTAGCGGAAGAAAAGAAAAAGGCCAACAGAATAAAAACGAAGTCACAGCAATTTTGGCTCTCCCCATCTTTGGCATTATACAAAAAATCATTCTCAAGACCGTACCTAAAGTGCGTTCATCCCAGCAAAGTTGAAGCATTCTTGTTCGAAATACACGAAGGCGTGTGCGGAAGCCATCAAGGGGGAAGGTCATTAGGATACAGGGCAATCTCGCAAGGATATTGGTGGCCTTACATGCAAGCAGACTCAGAGAAATATGTGAAGAAGTGCGAGAAATGTCAGAAATTCGCACACCAAATACATCAACCTGCCAGAGAACTTCTACCCTTAACCAGCCCATGGCCCTTCGCAATGTGGGGCTTGGACATAGTGGGACCACTTCCAAACAGCACCAGGCAACAAGAAGTTCTTTCTTGCAGCAACCGACTACTTCACAAAGTGGGTAGAGGCAGAAGCCTTAGCATCAATCAAGGAAAAAGACGTGAAGAAGTTCGTCTGGCAAAACATCATCACTCGGTTTGGCATATTAAAAGCCCTAATATCAAACAACGGCACTCAGTTCGACGGCAGAATCTTTAGAGGCTTTTGTGAAGAGTACAAGATAGAGTTCTACAATTCTACACCGGCATGTCCCCAAGCAAATGGTCAGGCAGAAGCATCAAATAAGGTCGTCTTGGATGGATTGAAAAAAAGGCTAGAGAAAGCAAAAGGCAAGTGGGCAGAAGAGCTCCCTCATGTTTTATGGGCTTACCGTACTACACCTTGGTGGTCAACAAGAGAAACTCCATTCTCCTTAGCCTATGGTATGGAAGCAGTAATCCCACTAGAAATTGGCCTCCCCACAATTCGAAGCGAAAATTTTGATCTAGACTTGAATGGCGAAGCCATAGCATTGGAGCTCGACCTTGTAGAAGAAAGAAGAGAAAGAGCATTAGTTCACATTGTCTCGTACCAACAAGAGTTGTTCAAAAAAAACAACAAAACAGTGCATCCCAGGCAATTCAAGATCGGAGATTGGGTGCTACGCAAAGTGATGGGAAACACCATGGTACCGAGAGATGGCAAGTTAGGGCCCAATTGGGAAGAACCTCACAAAGTGGTTGGATTAGCAGGCAAAGGGGCATACCACTTAGAAGATAAGGACGACAAGGCAATTCCTAGGCCATGGAATACTGCCAATCTCAAGTTATTTTATTTTTAGCTTTTTCTTTTAAGTATCTGTAATTTTTTCCTTTCTTAATAAAACAAGTAGTTTCTTTTCAGTATAGACGTTTCCTTCTATCAAAGTTTGTTTTAGTGAGTTAGGTAAGTTAGGGGCATTAAAAAACATTGTATTCTAAGTTGGCAGGAATAACCAATTTAGAGGTTGGCTGGATTAAACCAACACCCTTCCTAAGCCCAGGATAAGGATCCAGGCTGCAGGACGTTTGGTCGGAATAACCAAACACTTTACTCTAGGTTGGCTGGAAAAACCAATCTAGAGGTTGGCTGGAAAAATCAACACCCTTCCTAAGCCTAGGATAAGGATCCAGGCTGCAGGACGTTTGGTCGGAATAACCAAACATTTTATTCTAAGTTGGCAGGAATAACCAATTTAGAGGTTGGCTGGATTAAACCAACCCTTAGTACTCTTCAGCCGAAGTAAGGATACTGACTAAATAGTGGTTGGCTGGATTAAACCAACTCTTAGTATTCTTCAGTCGAAGTAAGGATATCAGCTAAAGAGTGGTTGGCTGGATTAAACCAACTCTTAGTACTCTTCAGCCGAAGTAAGGATATCGGCTAAAAAGTGGTTGGCTGGATTAAACCAACTCTTAGTACTCTCTAGCCGAAGTGAGGACCAAGGCTGAAGAGTGGTTGGCTGGAAAAACCAACTCTTATTATGCCTCAACCAAGATAAAGATCTAGGCTGAAGCGGTTGGCTGGTATGGCCAGATGGATTACAAAACCAAAACCAGGATAAATGATCTCGGCAAGAGAACACTCTACTTCATTCAAATTACAGTAAGAAAGCAAGTATAAACAGAGCAGCAAACTAAGATAACAATTAGAGCAAGAGAAGATTTTCATTGACAAGTTCAAAACAAGTTCAAAGCAAGTTCAAAGCAAATATAAAGAAGGGGACTCAGCCTGGTTACAAACTTTTTTCCAACGAAAAGACAAAAATACAAAATCAATTAAACAGATCATCAAGGTCAGCATCAATATCAACCTGGAGCCCGGTTTCAGACGGCAGCGCGGTCTCGGTTGGGAGCTCGGTCTTGGCTGGGAGCACGGTTTCAGTTGTTAGCTCATTAGTCAGGTCTTCCAGCGTTGGCTCCAACCGAGCTGACTGATCGACAAGTTCATTAATGACCGAGGTATCGTTGGGCACGATTTCTTCTTCATCGTCTGAATCTTCAAGAAATTGTTTCTGAAGGGCAACAGTATACTCCGCCATGAAGCCCAGTATAAAATATGCAAGAGAATGGAAGACCTCGATCTCTGGACCATGGCCGAGCTGTGTCACAGCTACCCTCCATCCACACATGAAAAACAGATCCTTGGTAGCTTCGCATTGTTGCGTATAAATTGCCTCTCCCTTCTTGAAGCCCCGGAGTTCAGCATCCTTCACACTCTCCTTTAGCTTGGTGATCTCGGTGTCCTTCTTCTCAAGCTTTGCAAGCTGGCGCAAATGCTTGTCTTTTAACTCAATCGCAGCCTTTTGCTTGTCTGCTTCAGCCGAGCTACGAAGTCTGGTCAGTCAACCGTTCTTCGTTTTTAGCTCAGCTATCTGCTTCCTGGCTTGATCTAGCTCGGCAGTTTTTTCAATCACTTCGGCCATGGCTTGCCTTGTTGTCTTGCGAAGTTCCAGCACACCCTTGTGAGCGATGTGGTTCTTCTGCATGGCCTGCAAAAGAATAGGAAGACTTGTAATCAAACCGAGATGAAAGTTGTGCAAATTAGAAAGATTCATAGAAGAAGCTACTTACAAGCACCATGGATTTTGTGGCCAAGCGGATGGCCTTTAGTTCGGTCAAATGTTTGTGGTGCTCCATGTCTGCTGGAAGGCAAACACTCTTGGCAAGGTTAAATACCATTAAGTAATCTTTTTCAGCAACCACTGAGTCAGTGTCCTGAATTGCTCGGTTCTAAAAAGTGATTTTGGGTGCCCACTTGGAGGAGCTAGCTCGGTCGAAGCGCTCCGGTTGCGGGCTCAGTGGAGGGCTGGGTGGAAGAATGGTTTCGTCTTCATCAACAAGGCGTTGCTCGGTTGGGATAGTCTGGGCACACTTGTTTGGGCGAGATGAAGAGGGTTGTTGAGATGGTAGAGCTACCACGGCCTCAGTAGATTGACCGGTTTGTGGTACCTCGGCTTGGTGTGTTTCGGTTAGGAGGGCCTTACTCTGTTCCTCTTCGCCATTTATTGTTCAGCAGTAGTACGGACTAGGTTGATTTGAGGCAAGTTTGGGTCCGGTTCAGGAGAAGCTTCTAGCAAAAAGTCTATTACCTTCACTTTTCGTCGATTGCTATATCTGTATGTCGGTTCAAAGTTCAGCGGCTTGGCCCAACTTCTTTCGGGATGTCGCAGCGCGGCGCGAAGTGTGTCCAAATTGGGGTAACTGTACAGCGACTTGAGATGGGCTGAATCTGCATAAAGAAGACAAAAGTTAGATCGGTTCAGGAATTGGAGATCGAAATAAAAAGAAGCATGCAACGAAGCTGAAGTAATTATACCGAGGGTTCCTTTATTCCAGTTTATTTTACAACCAGGGATCTGGGCTTGGTGATCTTCAAAATTCCCAAATACCCAGAAAAAATCATCGTTGTTTAAGTCTTTATCCGGTGTGTCCTTTATTATTTTCTCTCGGCGGCGGCGTATTCTTAGATAATAGACCCATCCATCTTCTTTTGATCCTATGGAGTATTGATGGAAGAGTTCGGCTAAGCCAAGGTTAATACCAGCTCGGCGGTTTAGCTCGACTATGTCATTTATTATGTGGTATGAATTTGTGGAAAGTTTGGTGGGACATATCCTAGTTTGCCTAAGGTATTCACAAAGTAAAGGCTGTACAGGGAATTTTAGTCCGATTTCTGTAATGGATAGAAGGGTAAAAGGTACAAAACCATGGTTTCCCCATGGTGTGATATCTTGCCTGGCTAAGGTGAGGTGGACATCGTCAGGAATGTTATACTCCCTTCGGAATTCGGCCAAGCCACCAGGTGTGTCTACTAAAAACCTATATTTACCCACTTTTCTCTTAAGTTATGAATAAATTAAACTTGTGTTAGCTCGGTCGGAGAAAGGTGCTGAGTAGCTCGGTTGAGCGCTCAAAGGAGTGCTTGGGCAACCTAGAGTCTGCAAAGTGAAAAAATAAAAGTGTTAAGCACAGATCGTGGGACCGTGCTAAAAGAAATAAAGGCAAGTTAAAAGTAGTCCTAGCTCAGTTTGTGCAAAGGGTTTTGTTATCCCGGTTTTCACAAGGGATTGTTATCTCGATTTGTGCAACGGGGATTGTTATCTCAGTTTGTGCAAGGATTTTGTTAGCCCGGTTGAGCCTCTAGGGGCAGCGCTCTTAATTCGGTTTGAACTACGAAGGCTGGTTTAGCCCCAAGTTATAGCTCGGCCGTGATTAAGACTATTAAGCACACTATTACGCAGCCTTAGTACAGTTTGTTAGCTCGGCTAAGATAAATCAAAAGATGGTTTGACTTGTTAAAACTACTGGTATAGCATGAAGTGTTAGTTCGGTTGAATGGTCTGCCTAGATTGACATCAACTACCAACAACTTTTTACTCCAGTTATATCATGATTTTGGATCAAATATAGCGTTCTACAGGTTGTTTCATGAATACAAAGTGGTTCTTACAAGGTTTTTTTTCTAGAAAATGCAAGGCATAGCACAAAATGGAAAAAAATGTGTTTTGCAAAAACACAAACAATATGCTATAAATTAGAACAAAGACGAAAACAAACAAAAAGAGAACAGATTTGTGTTACTTACCAAGGTAAGAAGAAGGAAAGGGAAGTAGAAAGCAGCCACAGACGCAAGCTTCACAGTTGCAAGGTTGGAAGAACAATGGAGGCTCGAAGAGAGAGAGAAGAAGATGAATAGTGGTATGAGTGATTCAAAAGAGAGTGAAAGGATTTGTTTTGTGAAAAGAGAAGGGACAAAGGCGGGAACTGTTCAAAAAACACGAGGTACGAAGACGGAGTGACAGTTGCCTTCAGCCAATGAGAGCATACCACGTGTTCTTGGGATGAGAAGCGATTCAGTTGCTGTGATTGAAGAAACGTTTTGATCGGACAAGCAGAGCCCGGTGTGAAATTAGCTCGGCTGGAAAGGCTTAATAGTTTTAGTTCGGCTGGAAAGGCTAAAGGGTTTTAACTCGACTGGAAAGGCTTAAAACTTTAGCTCGGTTGATAGACAGGTAATCCCTATCATGCTGCGTAGATGGAATAAAGGGGCAATTAAGAGGGTAATTTATATGAAAATTGGGCCGAGCTGGGCAATGAGTCGTTATGGCCCACAATACAAAGGGCTGAGTAAAAAGGCCTTAAAGTTAGTCCAGTCTCGGAAGGCCTTAAGATTAGTCCGGTCCCAGAGAGCCTATTTGTTATCTCGGTCCAGGAAAGTGCTGCAGATAGCTCGGTCGCCAGGCTGCCGCATTTAAAGTTAGTCCGGTCGCGGCATAGCGCATCTAGCACGGTTAAACCGTGCTAACTATTAGCTAGGTCTAAACGGTACTATGGTCAGCACTGGGAAAACCGAGGTAGGAGTAGTGAATGAAAGAACCAAGGTAGAGTTATCTCGGTCTAGTCTGCGGGTCAGCATAGCCACACTTACTTCGGTCCTATCAGAGTCTGACCATGGTAAAACCATCTCACTTGGTTTAAGTAGTGAGGGGGGTGTTGAAGGATAAGCATTATCTTTCAAAATATGAATCCTAGAAGGACTCTATGTGGAGGAGTAAGAATCCTATTAGGATTGTGCCACGCGGAACCTATAAAAGCTGACAACATCACCTATGGAGAGGTAACACAACTTTGATTCCCGAATACACAGAGCTTTTTGTCTATTTGTCTATTTTGCTAACTTAAGCATCGAAGAGGTTTCCGGCACACACCCGCCGGCTAGCTCACGTTTGTGTTTACAGGGAGTGAAGCGACGACGTACGGAGGAGCGTAAACTTGATCAATAGGATTATACGAGAAGGTTTATTTCTTTCCCGTACAGATTGTTAGATCAAAAACTTCAATATTGGATTTCTGACCAAGCATCTTTTTTTTCAAAGAATAAGAATCCTATTACTAATAATAAAATTATTGGTAAATTTTTTATTTTTTATTTTTTGTCAATATTACTCAAGCGTTTGATTTCATTTTAATTTTTCAATGAAAAATAATAAAATTAGATAAAATTAGAAATATTATAAATTTAATTATTTTTTAATCGTTAAATGGTTAGCATTTTCTCCAAAAATAATATTTCCATGGTGAGTGAGGGAGTTGGATTACTACCTACCTACTCAAATTGATAATAATGTATGACTTTCCTACTTTAATTTGTTACATACAAGATTGATGAATCTCTTAAAACTATTAATTTTATCCATAAATTTAAATAAAAATAAATTCAAATTAGATTTTTTTTTTTTTAGATCGGAAAGAAAATTTTCATTATAAAATTAATAGAAGATTGGACTAGTTTTGTACAATAATTTCACAAGATTTTAAAATGAGAAAAAAAAAAAAAAAAAAGAATGATCCAAGTCTCTATAGAGGATGAGAAAATACCCTTACAAAGGAGGGAAATAAATCTCCATATAAGAAGGTTTATTACATCAATAAATTATAAAATTTAAAAATCAATTATAAAAAAACTAAATCTAAATTGTTACCAAACTCATCTAAAATTCTATTTCACCATAACTTTTAATTTGAAATCTAAAAATTTCATATCTATTGATCAAGATAGAACATTAAAGTTTCGTTTGATTTTAGATTTTTGACTAAAAAAACACAAAAAATAAAATTAGTTACATAAATCAATAAGATAAAATGTCATATTCAAACTATAATCATTACACTTTGAGTAATGCTAGAGACCCCAAAAGTTTTATCAAATGTCTCATATGGGTGTGGGTCCTACACAACGTGGGTCCCATGTGAATCCCACACCCATGTGAGATATTGATAGAATTTGTGGGGGCCTCTATCATTTTTGTTACATTTTTTTTCTTACAAAAGTCAAAAAAACAAAAATAAAAATATTAAAAATTCTAAAAATTCTACTAAAAGTTATATCAAATATCTCACATGGTGTAGGACCCACATGGGACCATGAGACATTTGACAACAACTTTGGAAGATTTTTTAAAGCTTCTAATATTATTTAAGTCAAAAATATTAAACCAAATGAAACTAAGTGCCGTTTTGGGAAGATCGGCAGAACGCTGCGTTCTTGGTCCAAAAATAAAATGCCCGAGTGTTCAAAAACGCCAGACCACCATTTGGGAAGAGGTGAAAACGCAGCTCTATAGGTTTACGAAACTACCCTTACATCTGATAAATTGGTAGCTAGGGTAACCTCTCATCACAGTTGCCTCTTTCACCTTCTTCTCATCTTGCATACTCCTCTCTGAAGCGATACAAACTGTAAGTTTGTCGAAGAAGGGACGACCCCGCCGTCCCCCGCCGAAGCAACCGCCGGATTCGTGGTCCACGTAGTCGCCTTCGCCGGATCTGCACCATCAGGTACGCCGATAACCATCTTCCATTACAATCTTCTCGCAAGAGTTTTACGGACCCAAAATCAAAACTGAACGAGTTCTTCGTGTTCTGGAGGACCTACAGATTAGATCTGCAACACCAACGTCTTCTGCACCTGTAGATTAGATCATTCACAAAAAAAAAAAAACCTACAATTAACAAAAAAAATCCCCATTAACTGAAGTGTAGATATACATATATATATATATATAAACACATGTTCTCAGTGGATAGAAAAATCTGTATACAAAAATGTGTATACAAAAAAATATATAAACATATATTTCCGACTCCTCTGTATACAAAAATCTGTTGTTGTTGCATCAAACACTTGATATGCAAGTGGATACTCGGTAAGCCTATTTTGCCGTAATGAGCCTACAGGATACAAAAATCTGTTGTTGTATCAATTACAAAAATCTGTTCCAATTGTTACGACTCCTCAATGAGCCTATTTTGCCCCAATTTGTTGTTGTTTAGGTTCACAATTGATAACTGTTTTATGCTTCCAATCAGCCTCTGTCATCGGGTGCTTCGAGTGATTACATTATGGCTTAATTTAGTTGAGAAAATGTAAGAATAGCCTCTCATTTTTCTTGAAATTTTATATCAGAATTGCTCACTGGTTTGTGTGTATTGTATATGAGCTCTGTTCATGCAAAATTGCCCAATTTGGTCACAGAAACTTGACAACTTTTGAGACCATACTTTGTTCATTCTGTTTTTATTTTTTATGTTTTTTCCCGTTTCATTTAAAAATATCCAGAAATTCTGTCAAATTTAGCAACATGTATAGTTTACATTACCATGTGAACTTCAGTGGCACCAAACCTATTTAACCAAACCTTATAAATTCTTTCCTCCTACTGATTTCAACAATTGCAACTTAAAAAACAATGCAACTTTATAACCTTGCTTTACTCATAATTACAACTTCACCACAACTGATATGAGAAAAAAAAAAAAAGCCAAGTTACCAATAGGTACCTAACTTTTATTTTAGAAGAAGCAAAGTGTAGTCTTCGCTACATTATAATGAGTCAAGTAAATTAGAGATTTTGATTACATTTTACTTATATTTCACACATCATCATCTTCTTCTTCTTCTTTTTTTTTTGGTTGTTTGTTTGTTTTCTTCTAAATTCATTTCCAAATCTATGAATTAAACAAAGTCTAAACCTCCTCACTGATAGGTCTCATTTGGCAGAGATTATACAGTAGGTTATAAGCTTAAGTTGTTCAAATAAGTCCATTGTTATCTAGTAACTCTTGTTCTATAAAAAATCCAAATTAAATAACTTAAAAATAAAAAAAATAATAATAAAATTATGTTAAACAAATTAATTGTTTTTAAACATTAATTTATTTATGAACTTATTTTAAACCAATAAACTTGGTGATAAGATATTAGCGATTTTACCATCCATTTTCACATTTCCTAAGGTTATCTTAGTAATTTAATAGATATCTCTTAATTAATTCCCCATAATTAAGCAACCTATCTCTTAATCATGTTGCTTTCTCTGTCTAATTTTTCTTCTCTTTTTCTTTTTTTGAGAAATTATGTTTTAGTCGAAAGTTTCATACAGGTGAAAGCCCCACCTAACTATACTACTGTTTCACTTACACTTGAGTATCTTTAATTATTTTGAATTTTTTTTTTATTGAAATGTACTTTTTTAATGATATATATATATTCTTTAATCCAATTTTAATTTCATGATGTATTGATGATCTAAGCAAACATTTCAATTTTGTTAAACATTAGTATTACAATCTTTAATTAAGTTATAATCATAATTTTGAGTAAAGGTTCTTTTATTCTTCCCCTGAAGTTCCATTACCAATTCCATGATGTATGACAATGCATTCAAGTTGAACTACTATCCTAAATTCAAAGTGCATTCAGCTTCAACTATTTATGCCTTAAGTTTGAAAATGAACGCGTTTCAGTTACTGTCTTTCATTCCGCACAGTAGATTGTGTTAGTTCAATTTATAACATTAGAAAAAAAAACAACTGAGTATACAGATGGCGTCCTCCACGTCAAGTGCCACTTCATCCTGGCCACCAAGGATGTGTGCTTGTAGGTTTGGACACTGCGTTGTAAAGATATCAAGATCCGCCAAGAACCCTGGTCGTGCATTCTACGTTTGCCCTAGACCTATGGTGCGTTTGTGTTGCCACTCTCTTCACTTAAGTCACAAAACTCGTCGTGCTTTTGTGGTTGTGTCAGATAGTATACATGCTAACTAAGTACTGCAATTTTTTCGAGCAGAGATGTGCGTCGTGGGTTGGTTGGTGTGACGAGTTTCACAGCACCAATTTGCGTGCTGACCAGCCACATAATGATGTTGATCAGGGCTTACGAGCAGACGTTGCGCGCATAGATCAGAGCCTACGTATGCTTAGGACTGTCGTGGGTTTTTTGTGTGTCGTTGTTTTGGTCTTGTTGTTTCGCATGTGATGTATTGACATGGATATGAACTGCGTAGTTATTTTCTGTATCACTTATGTACGTTGCTGTCAGTTAACCTAATATGTACTATTACATAAGATTTTCCCAACGTGTAGTACATATGAACTTTGGCTTTCGAACAGTGTTGTCGTGCTTATGTGTTTTAATCGGGTTTACACATTTATTTCACTTTTGGCCATGCAAACTAATATGTACTGTACTTTATTTATTTCTGCTAATGCACTTGTTACAACCAGGACAGGAGTACTCATGGCAACAAACCGAACATCACCCCGTACGGCTTCAAAGTGTCGAGGTAACGCTGCGAAATCAACCCAACCCCAGCCAGTCCACAAATGCCAATTTGACAGCGACAATACGAAGTTGTTTCTTCAACTCATCATTGTTGAAATGGAAGGTGGTAATCGACAACCGTGCGGGTTGTCCATGGCAGGGTATAAGAACGTAGCAAACAAGTTTCTAGAGAAAACCGGCCTACTACATTCCGCCAAACAAATGAAAAACAAGTTTGACAACTTGAAGAAAGATTGGGTCGCCTGGAAGAAGTTGGAGAATGCCAGCCACGGCTTGACAGGCCTTGGGTACGACCATGAGACAGGCTTGATCACTGCACCTGACCATTGGTGGGCGAAAATGCAAGCGGTATGTTTTCACAACACTTCCATTTTGTTGACTTACATTTATTATTTTGTAATTACATTTCAAGCTGTACTAAACATATGTGTTTTCTCATTCACAGATGAACAACCGATGTGCTAAATTCAGGACTAAGCCACTAGAGCACGTGGATCTGATGGAACGGGTGTACTCTAGTGTAGTAGCGACTGGGAAACATGCATGGACTCCAACAGAAGTGCAAGATGATGCTGCTGCTGCGACCAATGCCATGGACGTGGATAGCGGGATGGGACCACTGAGTGCAAGCACACCACCTCATCTGGGCCATGACACTGTCGGGGAGAACGTGGTGGATAGTAGCCTTTTTGAGGATGCTCCCCCCCAGTCAGCCGTGGACGGATCAGCCAATCCAAAACGGCGCAAGCGGTCAACGCCTGGTATTGTTGCTAGCAGCATGGACAACCTCGTGGAAGTTGTGAGCAAACAAAGCAGGGAGCTGAAAATCACGCAGTATGTTGTCACGGGTAAAGGTGACAACACAGTCGGGGACTGTCTTGCACGGCTTATGAGCACGCCTGGATTGGAGACAGGCGGTCAGTTGTTCTCATTTGCATGCGGCATCATGGATTCACCCGATAATCGGGACATCATCATGGCCCTCCCCCAGAATTGCATTGTCAACTGGTTGACAGAGAAGCGTGCATGCACCCCGCACAATATTGGGATGGATCGTCAAGGGGGGACACGGCTATTCGGGAGTGGTGGTGCTGTTGACTTGGATTAGGCCTTCGTGGTGCTTGTTCTGTTACTATTTGCTTATCATGGTACTGTAGTATGTTATGTGTGTTTTTATGGTGCTTGTTTTTTTTTTTTTTTTGGGGGATGGTGAAGTCTCTAGACAGTTTGCATTTCTTTAATTTCTGTGTAGACTTGTATGGACGCTTCTATTTGGACGTTGCAGGTTTATTTCGATTTGTTGTGCTTCTATTTTCTTATGCTTTTTACCTGCTTTCTAATATTTTCAATAATTCCTCGCAGTGTAAATTTAGGCTTTATTTAAAATTTTACCAAGTTTGAAAAATGTTTAAATTTATTTTATTTATCTTTGGATACAAAATAGTATCAATTTCATTGATTTGGTACGTATAGTATTAATTTATTTATTTATAGTATTAATTTATTTATCTTTGGATACAAAATAGTATCAATTTCATTCATTCGGTACGTATAGTATTAATTTATTTATAGTTTTAATTTATTGATAGTATCAATTTCATTGATTTATCTTTGGATACAAAATAGTATTAATTTATTTATCTTTGGATACAAAATAGTATCAATTTATCTTTGGATACAAAATAGTATCCGTTTGAAAAAAAACAAAAAAAGGATGAAAAGGATGCGAACTAGTGGAATTTCTTTAATTGACGTTGTATTCACATTATTGAATATAGGCAGAAAGGTACGTATATTTCAATAAATAAACAAATTAGTTAACCATTGAGTGCTTATTATTTATTTAATGCCAACAAAAAAAAAAAAAGGGATGAAAAGTAGTTACATTTTTCCAATTTATATGATTTATTCTTTCTTTATTTGATTTATTGTGTACAGTTATTAATTGAAATTATTTCAGAGTGGTAGCAAAATTCCTTAAATGTTAATGAAAAAAAACAATGGAAACACATTTTTTTGTTATCTTCATGTACATGATTTGATTCAAAAAGCAGTGCACATTTTTATATTCAAAAAGTGGATGTCACATATGTCCAAAAGCCAAGCATGCTAAAGTTAGATGCAAGCATGCAATTCATACTTGTACAAACCTGCCTTTGTAGTAGCATTCACAAGGCAACAGTAGCCTACGTTCATGTGCTCATTCATTACGGTTCTGCAGTGAATGAAAGGTGTGGGCGAGTACGCTTTGGACAATCACATGCCCACAGTACCCTAGGTTTATGTGCTCGTTGCGCATGCTTGTGCAAGAGTGTTATAAATATTGCAGTTGTGCAACTCATGTTATCAAATAAAAGTTACAACTCGTAGTTCTGCTTTCATTTATAGTGCAACGTCTATGGATGCACAAGAGGGTACTAGCTCCGGAGTCGTATGCAATGGCGAAATAAATACTTGGATACGAGAGACGATCGGAGAAATGGAGTCGACGACATCAATGATTTGGGTGGAAATTGCTCGCCTTGCCAGCGAGTACGCGTATGTTGACAGGACTCCGTTTCACACATCCGCATTGACTGGTAGCATGTGGATGCAGGAGATGCTTGGAGGAAGGAATGAAGCATTTCAACGAAATTTTTGGATGTCACAGGAGGTGTTCTTGTTGTTGTGCAAGACATTAGTTGAAGATTTCGGCCTTCCAGTACCACAGCGTCCTCATGGTATAGACGTAGTTGAGAGTGTCGGCATGTTCATATTCGTGTTACGGGGCTTCACGAGTTGGGACATAGAAGACCGTTTTCAACACTCGGGGGAAACAGTCTGGCATCATGTAATGCGAGTTCTTAAAGCGATGAAGTTGTTCACGCGAGTACACTGCCGACCGACAAGGTCACAACAGAGTAGATATCCATACTTGGAGTCCCGACGAAAATATTTCCCATTCAAAGTGAGAGTATTTAATTTTGGCACATTTAATTATGAGTAGTACCCGCTTTCGGAAAGTAAGGCAAACTTATTTTGGGTAGTAGCATTTTAATTTTAGTTGTTATGATGCTTGAAATTTCAGGACTGTATTGGCGCGCTTGACGGCACACATGTGGAGGCACATCTCTCTCCTCAGGAGGCGCCGCCATATTTTAGCCGTAAAGGACGGCACACGCAAAACATACTCGCCGCGTGTGATTTCGATTTGTGTTTTATTTTTATATCTTGCGGATGGGAGGGAAGTATGCATGACAGTAGAGTTTTTAACGAAGTTACACAGGACGCAGCCAAACAATTCCCCATGCCAGAGGAAGGTAGAATGAACCTGGATCTTTTTTTGTTTGTATTAGTTGTATGTGTTTGATATTTCTAATTAAACACCATACTAATATGAAATTACTGACATGCATGCAGGGAAATATTACCTTGTTGACGCGGGATACAAGAACCAAAAAGGATTTTTGGCGCCGTATAAGGGGTGTCGATACCACCAGGAAGTGTTTCGTGCAACCGGACGGCCAAAAAATGCAAACAAAATTTTCAACACGGTGCACTCCTCCTTACGGAGTGCAATTGAACGTACGTTCGGCGTATGGAAAGCGCGATGGGGATTCATACATAACATGCCGCGATATGATTTTGGGAAAGTGCAGGTGCCATTGGTTGGGGCTTCAATGGCGATACATAATTTTATACGGCGCAACGCGAGCGACGATGAAGCATTCAACAAGGTTGCGAATGCAGAGAATTTTACATTCAACGACATGCCAAATGTTGATGGTCTTGCTGACGATGATGACGGCGAACCAGAGGGCGACGATGACGTACATATGAACGAAGTGAGAAAATCAATACGGAATGAATTAGTGCGACATCGTCGTGAACTTGGGTTGTAAATCCCGTTCGCACGTTACGAGGTGATGGCAAATGAAATGAATGTGTGAAACAGTTAAAAGTGTCTAGAAAAATGTACGGTTGTGTTGGTAAGTTGCAGGTTCTGAAGGACATGTACGAAATTGTAATGTGGAAATTAATTAATGTAAGCGCGTAATTCGTTGGGAAAAATTAAGAAAATAAAAAATTCATGCAATAATAATAATGAAAATATTTATCCGAACTGTCATAATAATTTTAACGAATTAACCACACTGGCGTACTGTCAATGTCTAATATTTGTTTGGATAATTCGGTAATTGTTTGTATTAAAAAAAAAATACATTTACTATTGAACTTGTAATAATAATAATAAAAAAATCACATAACAAAGAATAATCACTTTCTAATAATTAAAAGAATTTGGTCAAATTTGAAAATTGTAGAATATATACAAAATAATACATTTATTCGTAACAAACCTGTAATAATAATAAAAAACAAATCAAAAAAATAGAGAATAATAAATTTGTAATAATTAAAATTATTTGGTACAATGTGGAAATTGTAGAATAGATTAAAAAAATACATTTAGTAATAAACTTGTAATAATAATAATAAAAATTTTAAAAAATAGAGACTTCTAAATTTGTAATAAGTAAAAGTGGAGACTAATAAATTTTATATTATTATAAGTATTTGGTAAAATTTAGGAATTGTAGAAAATTAATACATTTTAGTAACCAAATTGTAATAATAATAAAAAAAAATTCTGAAAAAAGTAAATAATAAATTTCTAATAATTAAATTTATCACGCCTAATTTTATGATGTATAGAATAAATTTTAAATAATAATAACCTTGTAATAATAAAAATAAATCATAAAAAAAGTGAATAATACATTTGTAATAATAAAGGATTTGGTTATGGTGTGCAACTTACACCTTACACCTTATACCTTACACTTACACCTTTTGTGAAAAATTAAACCTTACACTTACACATTTTTTGAGGTTGCACACCATATGCAACCCACTTACACCTTACACCTTACACTTACACCTTATACTTATACTTACACCTTACACTTACACTTTTTGTGTAAGTGGCACATGGTGTGCACTTGCACACTTAAGAAAACTCCAATAATAAAAAACAAAAAACTGTTCCAAACGTGGGGTCCCAAAACAGCCATTCTGGTTGCTGTTGATATAAAGGGCAGAATCGTAATTCCCTACAAAAGGTAAGGGTATTTTCGTCCTTTTATGATGATGTGACAGTTTTAATAAATATTAAATCAAAAATCTAAAAAGCCAACTTTTTACCAATTTCCCAAACCACATCCAAAAAAGCCAACAAAACTTACTAAAAAGCCAAAAGTCAACTTTTTACCAACTTTCCAAAACAACCCTAAAAAAAATCAAACTGAAAAACAGTCACAATACAAAAAAAAATCAATTAAAACAGTCAAATACCAAACGAAGACAGGTGATTGGTCAGGAGGAAACAGACGCGACTTTGAATTAAACTATAGAAAGTGATTACTCAAATATAAAACTTAGGTTAACATATAAAAATAGCGGACCGAGACAAGAGTGAGAGCGTAGTCCGTTAGGACCGATCCCTTTGCAATGGCGGCTGGTGCGTCGTCGTCGGCGGTGGAGCCGTCGGTGGAGGAGCTGACGCTGACGGTGAAATGGAGTGGCAAGGAATACACCGTCAGGCTCTGCGGCGACGACACCATTGGAGAGCTCAAGCGAAGCATTTGCCAAGTCACGAATGTGCTCCCCAAACGCCAGAAGCTTCTCTACCCTAAAATCGGATCCAAGCTCGCCGATGACTCCGTCTTACTCTCTCAGCTCCCCCTCAAATCTTCCCTAAAGATGACCATGATAGGGTTCGTTTCCTCACTCTGAAATTGTTATATATGTATTTCATAATTGGGGTTGATTTTGTTGTGTTTGTCTTTCGCATTTGATTTGTGTTTTTGTTTGATTTGTTGAATATGGCTGTGATGTTTTTAATTGGTGATTGTTGTGAGAGGAGAGATTGTGATGCATTTGGTGATTGCTGTTGATAGTAGAATAATTCACTGAACTCAGGACCTAGAGGCCATATATATGTTTGTTTGCCGAATTAGGGAAGCATGAGTATGTTTGTTTTAGGGATGTTCATGGGTCGGTCCAGGTCGAGTTTGACCTTAACTTGTCATCCGAACCGATCAGATCAGGCTGACCATCTCTACAACCGAAGTCGACCAACCTTATGATAAAAACCATCTGTAGGAAATCATTCGGCTTCACGGTCAGTATAGGTTGGTGACCACACAAACAGATAGAGAAAAAAAAAAACTCAAAAACTTCCAGATGAGAGAGAGAGAGAGAGAGAGAGAGAGAGATGTCACAAATTGAAGCTGGAAAAGGGGAATTTTGGGGATGGAGACTGGAGAGGGGAAGGAGGTGAGAGAGGGGGGGTGTGATTAAAAAAAATGAATTCGAACATTAAAGAAAGAAAGTTAAGACTAATTCTTAGGGAGACCGGAAATAGACGGCGGTAGGAGAATCGTCAAGTGGAAATTGAAAAACATGGAGCACGATAGAAGAATCATCAAATGGAAATCGGCAAACATAGAGCATGGCAGAAGAATCACCAAATGGAAATTTGCAAACATGGGGCGGAAGAATCATCAAATGGAAATCAACATACACGGGGCAGAAGAATCGTCAAACGGGGCTTGGAATCTTTAGTTTGAGAGAGAGAGAGAGAGAGAGGGAGAGAGAGAGAGTTATGATGAGAGAGTGTGGTGATAAGTTAGAGAGAAATGTGTACGGTAAATTGAGATAGAATTATGAGAGAAAAATCTTTAGTTTGAAATAGAGAGAGAAATGGAGAAACATGAGAGAGAGTGGTGATAAGAGAAATCTGTTTCGTAAATTGAGATAGAGAGTTATAAGGAGAGAGAAAAAGTGGTGATAAGATAGAGAGTGGTTTCTGAAAAGCCAGTTTTTAAAGTGATAAGGTAGAGAGAAAAATTGATGTTGAATGTTGATAAAAACTAGTCTAGTCCACCAATTGAACAAAGCCATGTGTAAATGTTATAAGATGTAATTTTCTCTGCCAATAAAATAATTAGATGTTTTACTTCCTTATATGTCGGTTTGGTTTTTATGTAATTTTTCCTCCAAAATCCTTGACCTAATCATGGCTAACTGCTAGGTTTCACGAAGCCGACCATCTCTGATAGTGTCAATTCAGATTGGTTCGTTCGAGTTAGGTGAGTCTTTGAATAGCCCTAATTTGTTTCTATACTACTAGTGTGGTGGTATTAGTTGAGATTAAATCTACAAAATTAAGTAAAAACCCTTCTCTCATACGCAATAAGTTGATTGGTTTTTATTTATTATAAAAAAAAAAAAGTTAGTTGGTTTTGTAAAGTGGGCTGCAAAGTTGTCTTTTAACCACCATTTCATAGAGAAATTTTATTTCCACACTCCTACTTATCTCAATGCATATCATTTCTTAGTGCACACACTTATTAATTTGGCTATTAATTATTCTTCTCATTCCATACACTTAATGTTCCAATTATACCCTAACTCATATCCTTGTACACACACTACGTAAACCCTTATTCCACACACCTTTACCCATTTCGATTTCCTCTTCCACACACTTGAAAAATTTACCCAGCTCCACCCATCTATGTATGAATCTGGCACTGTTCGCCATTGATGATCTAGCAAAGCTCTCATTGAGATATCTAGCAAACAAGACACCCTTTTTCTTATCATAATTTGCGAATGTATTGTTGACTTCGTAAGTTTCGAACCCAATTTCTTGACCCGACCCGCCTTTTCCATACCCATTGAACTTGTCTGTGCCTTTGTTGAGCAATTGTCCGTAGCTCTTAAATTTCAGTCCCTGAATTCGAATTCTTCACGTACGATTGAAATGAATCGTCACCAACATTCTATGAAGCACGGATACGCGAAAATAGGCCACGTACGCGTATCGGATACGTATCGGATACGGATATGCACCCGATACGCGAGGATACGTATCAGATATGGGAAATGAAGTATCCGATTTTTTTTTTTAATTTTTTAATTTTGGATACGTCTCGGATACGCGAGGATACGGTATGGATACGGCCAGATACGGTATGGATACGGCGGGGGCAAAAAATAATTTAAAAAAAAATGAAATAAAACACAAAAAAACCAAACTCTCTTACCTAGGTCGAGTAGCAGCCGTGAAGGAGGAGGAGAAGCAGCTCGCCGATCGTCTCGAACAGCTCGCCGATCGTCTCGAACAGGTTCATCCCTCTCTCTCTCCCTTTCGCTCTGTATGCCTCTCACGAACTCTCTCTCTCTCCCTCTCCCTCTCGATCTCGCTCGATCTGGTTCGAGATGTCGATCTCATCTCCCCCCTCTTCGTCGATCTATCTCGATCTCGCTCGATACGTCGAGGATCTGTCTCAACTGATAAAACAAATAAATAGATCTGTCTCAACTGATAAAACAAATAAATAAATAAAACAAACAAATAAATAAAATAAGATAAAAAAAATTTATTAATAAATAAATAAATAAATAAACTCATTAAAAATAAAATTTGTCAACTTATAAAATTTTAAACTTTTTAAATTTATTAATAAATCAAATAAGGTAAAAACAATTATTAATAAATAAATAAATAAACTTATTGATAAATAAATAAACTTTGTAAATTTTTCCCCCTTAATTTGGGATTGAATTGCATTATAGATGTTATGAGTGATGCTATATTGTTAAAATTGTTGAAATTTAATTGAATTGATGAATTTTTTGTTATGGGTGATTATGGTTGTTATTATGAGTGATGCTACATTAATATTTTGAATTGCTAAGAAGGTTTTAATGACGACTAATTCATTTTTGTGTATGTTACATTACTAAAAATTGTAAAAAAAATATTTTTTATGAACGTATCCCCGCCGTATCCGTATCCTACTTTTTCGAATTTTGACGTATCGCCGTGTCCGTATCGTATCGTACCCGTATCCCGTATCCGTGTCCGTGCTTCCTAGCCAACATTCAATTTCTCTTTGTAATTCATGAACTCATCAATGGCAGCATTACCACCATCACCATAGTTCTTGAAATTGTTCTCAGGTACATTTCCATTAGACCTGTAATTCACACCCTTGTAAACAGCAGCTATAGCAAGTGAGTTTTGAGTTTTGAGTTTTGAGAGTATTGTTTTTGTAAGCAAGTGAGAAATAATGAATAAATTAGGGTTTAATTTTATTTTTATTTTTTTACTTAAAAAATGTGCAATGAGATTTTTCTCTTTTTTTGTTTAAAAAAGATGTGTATAGAGAAAATTTTGAATATAATATTAAGATTGTTTTGATATCCATTATAGTCATTTTATTTTATGGTATAATTGTCATTAGAATAATGTTTCATTGAGTGTGTGTACTGAGGTAAGTAGGTGTGTGAAAATAGAATTTTTCCAATTGATAGGATTGGATTAGCAATCCCAACCCCTCATGGGAATGCTACCATTGGGGGGATTGCTAATCTCATGCCATTTTTCTACAAACAAACATAATTGAGGTGGGGTGCACGGATTACTAATCCAATCCCCTTTCCCAAACCTCCAATCAAACATGGCCTCTTAAAGTAGTTAGTACAAGAGATGTGAGTTTTCTAACAACGCATTGAAGCAAATTGGCTCACATTGTTGGGTATCCCATATCTAACATCACATGTCCTTGTTTCATAGGTTAAAGCACAACATCATTATGGTCTTTTGAAGCTGTAAATTGAATTATGGCTACATTTTGGAACCATGTTATTCTTAAGATTTATTTACATAGGTGGTTCATTATAAAAAAAAAAATGCAATTAGAATCCACCCAAGAAGGTAAAAAAAGAACCATCTGACTATAAAATTTGATGGATTTAGTGGAAGAACATTGAGACAAGTTAGAGTACCAAATTTGGGTTGGAACCTTTAAGCAAGCATTAAAGATGGGAGAAAAGAAGAAACTTAAAAATAAAGGTGCACTAGAGAGGTCATTTTGGAATTATTTTGCATCCATTGTTGTTACTTCTCCTCCTCATAAAGGATTAAAGAGGAGGTTGAGGATTTTGAGCATGACCTTAATGTTCTGTTTCAAGTCGAGGATTCAATCTCATTAGCTTATGAGGGATTCACAGAGGACAAAGTCTGCGAGAAGGCGTTGGATTTAGTTTATTCTAAGAAGGTAGTTGATTCCTTTGAGCAAGGTACCAAGAACAATTAACGGTTCTTCAATTTTGAGGCATGCAAACTGTTTTTCAAAATTTTATAATTATGGGGATGGGTTTCAGGTTCCTGCTATGTTTGTTGTCAGTTTTGTTATTCGTTGTTCTAGTCCACAACATGGGAGAGTGGATTTTAATGAGGGATTAGTGTTTCGACTACCAACAGAAAGTGAACCATTTAGTGACTTTCAACGTGGTGCTTTGATATTAATATGGTAGGCCAGGTGAATGATAACTCTCAAGGAGTTTCTAATATCCATAGAATTGAAGGAAGTAGTGTTTAGAGAGAGCATGATGATGACATAGATAGGTGGCTGAGAGAGATGTGTAAATATGTGTCTTTTACCTTGGAGGATGAGGGTGTGCCGCATTTTAAGCATTTGCTTAAGACAATAGCATTGGCTTTGGTGAGAGTGAGAGGGAATAGTAAGACAAGCAATGGGAAGGGATTGGCAACCAGGGGAAAGGGTATTAGAAACATATTGGTAGTAAGGTTAAAAAAATTTAGCAAGTGGTATCAACTATGAGGGACATCAAAAGGAAGTTAGGGGTTATAAGCTAGAATGTTAGAGGACTGCGGTCTAAGAAAAAGAGGGGGGTGATAAAGGATTCTTGAGAGTGCAACAACCAGATATTGTTATGTTTCAAGAGTCAAAAATTGAGGAGTGTGATATGCTTTTATCGAAAGCATTTGAGGGTCTAGGTTGAGGAAATGGGCTATTTTTCCTTCGTATGGTATATCATAAGGTATATCGATTTTATGGGATGAGAGAGTTGTCACAGAGTGTGAGGTTCTATTGGGGGAATATAAATATTCATTATCGATTAGATTTGGAAATGTTGACAATAGGGAACGGTGGTTATCTGGGATATATGGTCCTAACAATTCTGGAAGAAGAAAGGAATGTTGGATAGAGCTCATTGGCTTATATGGATTGTGCTCTCCCAACTGGTGTTTAGATTTCTTTCAAAAAAACTTAAATGGGATTTTTGTAACTAGAGGGATTTTGATCCTTTCATTAGAGTGTAGTTTGGTTGATCCTCCTTTGCTTAATGCTCCTAGATTCACTTGGTCAAATCTTTAGGAAATGGCAGTCTGTATGTAGTAGGTTAGATTGCTTCTTGTTTTTTATAGGTTTCCCAGGCATAAGACAGGAGGTGCTTCCAAGACTATTTTTTATCATTGTCCAATAGTGATTGAGAGTTGTCCGTTCAAATGGGAACCATATCCTTTCAAGTTTGAAAATACGTGGTTAGAGCATCATTCGTTCAAGGATAATTTTGAAATTTGGTGGAACAGTCGTAGGTGCTAGGGGTGGGAGGGTTTTAGGTTCATGGAAAAATTGCAAATGATTAAAGAAAAATTAAAGGTGTGGAATAAAAAGGTTTTTGGTGATCTAACTGAGAAAAAGAAAAGATTATTTGAATAATTGAGGAGATGGATGACATTGAAGCGAGGCATGGTTTGGGTGGAAATTTGAGAAAAGAAAGGATTGAGTTGAAAGAAAAGTTTGAAGAGATGGTTTTTAAGGAACAAATTTTTTGGGCGCAAAAGGCCAAAATAAGATGGGCCAAGGAAGGGGATATCAATTCCAATTTATTTCATATGGTGGCTAAAGGGAAAAAGAAAAGAAGTTCATTAAGAGACTAGAGGTGAGTCAAGGAATGGTTGTGAATAAGGATCAAATTGTTGAAGAGATTTTCAATTATTATTCAAATCTTTACTCAAATGGGGGGATTGAAGGGCTAGAGATTGATGGCCTATTGATTCTGATGCAAGATGGTTAGAGGCACTATTTGATGAGGTGGAGATCAGAGAGGCTTTTTTTATTGTGGAAGACAAAGCTCTTGGAAGGAATGGCTTCTCCATGGCGGTCTTTCAAAATTGTTGAGATGTGAGAGAGTGTTTTTGAGGAATTTCATGAGAAGGGAATAGTGAATTTGTGTACAAATGCATTATTTATTTGTTGATTCCTAAGAAGGAAAATTCATTGAAAATTAGGGACTTTAGGCCTATTAGTTTGTTCACTTCTTTTGAATGTCATTCCCAAGGTTGTGCGGGGTGGCCATGTCTCATTTTGCTTCCATTGCTTCTTTAGCCTCTTCTAGTGTGGCATTGATTTCTTGGAATTTAGACTTTATTAGGGGTCTTAACTTGGGGGAAATCTTGAATGGGCTTCTTTGTTGTCTTTGCTTGACGGTGATCTTTGTCTCCAAACATGTGTGATATAAGAGTTTGGTTCATTCACCCATCTGGTACCTTTTCATGCAAGCCTTTTTTTTTTTTTTTGGTTGAGAAAATCATTGATGAACCTAATTTCTTTCTTTTCCTTTTAAAAAAAGAATTTGGAAGCGTTTGTGCCTCTCAAAGTGAAGATTTTTATGTAGTCCTTAGCTCATGGAAGGATTATGACTAACAATACCTTTCAAGTTAGGAGGCCTAATCTCTACATCTGTCTTCAATGGTGCATCATGTGTAGGAGGAGTGTGGAATCTTTGAACCATCCTTTCTTGCGTTTCCCCGTGGCTTTGAATCTGTTGTAGTGGTTATTTCTTTTGGCCGAATCTCATTGGGTGAGCCCTAGGGCTTGTGCTCATATGCTTCTAATTGATTTTCCGGGATTTGGTAACAAGAAAAGAGCAAAAGTGCTGTGGATGTACATTGTCTTCACAATCTTTGGGGCATTTAGTTGGAAAGTGGAAGGATAGTTGAGGACAAGTTTGAGGAGGTGGATTCATTATGGGACAAAGTGTCGTTTGGTGTCGTTTTAGGTGTATTTTTATATCCAAACTTTAAAGGTGTTCCACTCTTTCTTTTTTTATTTTATTTCTAGGGATTGGAGAGCAATTTGTGATGTATAGTTGTTATCTTGTTTTAGTTAACAAGATGGAGGTTCACATTGTAAAGGACTATGTGTCCTCTTTTCGTATTTCCTTTTTACTTAAATAAATTACTTTATGTTGCCAATCCAAAAAGGAAAAAAGAAAAAGGTGGAACCATACTTTAATAAGAGAAACTAGACCCCGTGACTCATTGCAGATTTGGGGGCAATTTAGCATTTAGTTAATGTTCAGTACTCTCCTCCTCTGAGTATGGTTATGTACTTACTACTCAGGGATATCAAGCTGGTATGGTTCATGTCTGAGTTGATTCAACAACACTTCACAATTTTATTTATTCACTTGTTTAAAAATCAGAAAGCTAATGCATATGTGAAGGACAAGATGTTCAATTTTCTTTAATTCAAAGGGACATTGCAAACACTTGTACCTTTTGGATGGACATCCATGGCATGCATGTTGTTGTTGCTTTTGGTTGAAGGTTTAAAGATATACTTGGAGGTGTGTATACATAGCTTGTGTTTAAGAAAGTTTGTTGTGTCTTGTAAAAATTAGCTATTCAATGTGCATCCATCAGGCCAATTGATAAGCAGTTCTTTATACCCTAGAGTAGCAACTAAAGAGATGTGGCCATGTTTCTATGAAAAGAGTTGTTTATGTTTGCATGGTGGATACATGTAGGGTGCTGGAGTGAGCAACAAATGTTTGGCCTTGGAAATTGGGGAAGCTTTTTATATGTATACTAAAAGATTAATTTATCTTCTTGTTGGGAGAAAAGTTCACAAGATCAACGAATTAGTTATGCATGGGACATGTGTCACGGATAGGAGTCATAAAAGAGAACATGGGTCTTGGTGTGGAGCACGGGGCTACAAGATACATAATCAACTGGTCATGATCTAAGAAGCAAAGATACTTCTAAGAAGGTGCAA
Source organism: Camellia oleifera (assembly GCA_022316695.1). Classification (NCBI taxonomy): domain Eukaryota; kingdom Viridiplantae; phylum Streptophyta; class Magnoliopsida; order Ericales; family Theaceae; genus Camellia; species Camellia oleifera. The sequence goes on from CM039305.1 coordinate 49,731,313, forward strand.
GTCCGTGTCCAACATCGACACTCAAACGACACTTCCCAACCTGTGTTGGACACACATTCAAATACGTCATATTATTTTTTAAAATTTTTTCATGCTTCAAATAACACACGTCCATGCTTATGCACACCTGAAGCATATTACAAGTTTGAACAAAATAACTTAAGAGGATACAATAATAAAAGTTATTTAGATTTATACCTATTAATCCTTTTTTCTTTAAACTTTAGAAATTAGTATTATGTTATATTTTTTATTATTTTTTAATGAAATATTCATATATATGATATATAGTATAATAAATATATAAAACCATGTATTTTGTGTGTACCTCACTATTCATGTCCTGTAGTTTTTGAAAATTTATGTATTAGCATGTCCGTGGTGTCTTGCATAACCCTGTGGGCTTCTTGTTAAACCAGCAACATAGTGGAGTAGATGAAACAAAATAGTGGGACATGTGGCACTTGACAATGGAAGAAAAAAACTTTAGAGAGCAATGAAGCCCTAAATGTGGGGCATGGAGACATGGGAGGGGTGCTGCTCATGAAGAAACATGGTTGCAACCACCATGCCGAAGCTTTATAAATAGCCAAAGTGAAGACTTTGGAGGGGTTCCGCACCATTGAGTTCGACCGGGTGGCCTCCCATCCGTCATCCATCCGAACTTAGGCGGATTGAGAAAAATCAATCCTCATTTATCTGCTTAGTTAGTAGACATGGATCGTGTGAGTTGGCAAGTGGATGATGATCGATATAGCAGTTTGGATTTTACAGTTTTGCACCTTTTTTCAGACTATTTTATAGTAGTTCTTTATTGTTTTGAGTCCTATTTGAGCACAATATTTTTGTTTCTTCATTTTTTATAATGAAAATAAAGTTTTCAACTTTCAACTTTCATAAATAGTTATAATTATTAGTTAATAAAAGGATAAACTACCAATAGGTCCTAATAGTTAATTTCCATGAAATCCTATTGAAAATAAGTCATAGTAAAATCATTGCTAAAAATAATTTTTTGTGACAATTTTTTGCATGTCGCTAAAAATTGACAATTAATGACTTTTTTTGGTCATGTTTTTTATAAATTGTAGCTAAAACTTACAATTAGTGATATTTTTATGTGACGAATTTTTCAAACTGTCACTAAAAGTTGAAAATTAGTGACTTTTTTTATGACAATTTTCAAACTATCGCTGAAAATTAACAATTAGTGACTTTTGTAATAGTGTTTGATGAAAAATATCATTAATTATCATAGAACCTATTAGACAATAAATTCACTTATTAGGACTTATACGTAAGTCTCCCTTAATAAAATGCAATTTTTTAACACACAAAGCATAAAGCATAGCATCATTTTTAAAATGCTAACAAAAATAATAATAAACAAATTGTCATGTTTTAAAATAAATGAAAAGGCAAAATTATAAATGCATCGCCATTCAAATTCTTGAGTAAAAGTTTATCACCACACGTCTACCAAACAACGGGTGCTCGCGGATCGGGTGGCCTCCCATCCACCATCCATCCGAATATAGGTGGGATTGGGAAAAATCAATTCGCATCTGTCCGCTCAGACCACCGTAACTTCCCATTTTGTGGCAGATCAGTTTGGGCCATTCGGTTTTGACAGGTCAAATGGATGCTTGCCCAAGCCTACCACCAACATATCAAAACTCTTTTGATTTTAATTCTCAACTTAGCTTGTCTACACTTAGTTCTAGCTTGTTATTTCTATTCCAATTTTCTTTCCATTCCAATTTGTTTGCTCTCTGTTTCACGTTTGACTATTGGTAATCTCAATTACTTCATTTTGCAACACTTTTATTCATGTTTGAGCTCTACGTTTCTTTTACTTCACTGCACCTAGGAAATAGCTTAATTCATTGAGCCAAAGAAAGAACTAACAGTTTTTTCCTAAATTGCATACAAAGCCTGTTAGGAGTTGGATGGAGCACCAAGGTGCAAAATTTCACACTTGGTCTGCACTCCTGGCGCGGTTGCATACACACACACACTTTTTAGTGTTTCCGCTTCTGAGCGAGGGTGGCCTAGGAACATGTGATCTGTTTATGTGGTTTATGTATTTTTATTTCAAATTGAAATAAACTGCAGCACTGTTGAAGACGAAATACTTGTGGATGAAGTGGACTCTTCAGAGATCATTGATGATTTTGAACTGGGGCATGATGAAGTTGTTGACATTAAAGATAACGAAGCCAATAGGCAGAAATTGAGAAGACGAATAGATCAATACAAGGTCAGTAATCCCATTCTTATTTGGAAAACAAGCAAATCGATTGTTTCATTGATACAAAATATAGAGGCTTTTACAGCTTTATTTATTGGAGAGATTTGAAGAATTTTTATTCATTGTTGATGATATCTCAGGCCTAAAAATTTATTGTTCCACTGTAGAATCTCCACATTTCCCTTGTTTAAATGACGAGGTTTATTATTCATTTGTGTTAGGTTCATGCTTCCTAATTTTTAAATTAAATACTCGTTAATTATTCCCTAATAGATTAAATACACGTTTAAATGACAAGGTTTATTAAATACTCGTTACTTTATAGATTTTAAGTTATTTTGGATATTTCCAATTTGACAGCATATGGTTTTTCTTACATGGCAGAGCATTGTTTTTTTCCACTTCAATTTTTATTTGCATTTTCAATTCAAATTATCTCTGGAAATAATGCTTTATGTCACATATATTGCGTTGCCAAATAAGTATATTAGGCCTTGGGGGCCTAAAGTGAAGGCTTTGAGTCACAATACAGGTCAAGATTTCCTATTTTAAAGTCCTAGTTGTAGTTGGAGTAAGATTAGACACTAGTCTATATAAATCTACGTAATTTTCTTTATGGAATAAGATTGAGTTTGTTGAATTTGTGTTTGTGATTTGTTTGAGACATGTTTAACCCATGTGAGGGTAAACGATTAGTTTTCTCCTTGTCCCCCTTTCTTTCTTTTTGGTGATTTTTAACACTCCATATTATGAACAAGATCTTAAAAGGTTCTTTTTTTGGCCCTAAAATAATCCCTTAGCCATCCCAATCAATCCCAACATACGACTTAAATCCTAACATTCAAAAGCCTGCAAGGAAAAGCAAGGTTACTGTTCTTGGGTTACTAGTCACTGCCCCTGAACAGCTCAAAATTCAGCCCTCAAACTCATTCATATTGAGATGTAATGAACCCTAACCTTTTTTCTTACCCTTGGATTTTTTATTTAATTCAAAATTTGGTTTTTGTCTAGTCTAGGCCTTTAACCTCAATTTCTCAAAAAATCATGCAAGCTAAAAGTTTGGAAATCAAGTTTATTCTACTTCTTCGTGTATGAACGCTGCTCCCTTTTTCTGTTATTCAAACCTAGATACAAAAGTTCTATATTTTTTTCCCAACGTAAAACCACTCATAAGGCTTCCATACTTTAAGCATTCAAAGCTATCCTATATCATTAAGTATATACTATGTAACAGTTGCAATTGTCCTAATTGTCTACAGTACTTTGGAACGGATTGTCAAATTCTTGCTGTGGTTTGATATTTGATGTTTTTTGGGTTGGGTGTTTAATTGTAGATTGCACTCCGGAATCCATGCCGTAAAGGGAAAAAGCTGCTGGTTTTGGATATCGATTATACCCTATTTGATCACCGGTCTACAGCGGAGAACCCACTTGAACTTATGCGGCCTTGTAAGTAGTTTACTAGTTTGTTTCAAGGAAATCATAAACCTTTTTTTCAATTTTTTTTCTTCTTTCTGCTGATACCTGAAATTAAATATTTTGTGTGTAGATCTGCATGAGTTCCTCACAGCAGCTTATGCAGAGTATGATATAATTATCTGGTCTGCTACCGGGTCTGTTTTCTTCTGTTCTTACTTTCTTATTTTAACTGCCAAAGATGTCATAGGAGGAGCATGTGTTCGTCTGCTTTGGTTAAAATGATTGGTGCTCTGCAACTTCAATCCACTTTTTATGATTAAAAAAAATTGTCTGTGGAATTTTTATCATAAGAGCCTTTGGAATCTATGGGCTTATTGTTTTTAGGGCACCTTACCCTTGTGGTTTGAATCATGTGCGGTTTATCCCCGTAACGTTTGGAAATGACCACATAACTCTCACGTGATTTGTGAACTGAAATGCACTGTTAGGCCCATCAACAATATAATAAAAAAGACTAAAATATCCCTATATATAAGTAATTTTTAAGGGTGAATTACGGATATTTTCGTCATTTATTTGGAAGGCAAAGTACACCTGAACCCTCTGTGCTTTATTCCATGTGCGATTTGTTACCTTAAAATTTGAAAATGAGAATATAACCCCTTTATGTCTGCCACATGTTTCACATTTGCCATTAAGTTGGACGGAATGTTGAACGGTGCACTTCAGTTCACAAACCACATGAGGATTATGTTGTCATTTCTAGATGTTAGGGGGGATAAATTGCACATGGCTCAAACCACATACGGTAAAGTAAAGTTTACCCTTGTTTTTTTTGGAAATAACTGTCAATAAATGTTTTCTTATTGTCTGTTAGAATTCTTCATGAATATTTCTCAATGTGTTTTCTACCTTTTATTTGTTTTCTTTTTGCAGAATGAAGTGGGTTGAATTAAAAATGGGACAACTTGGGGTCCTCAGCAATCCTAACTACAAAATTACAGCTCTGCTAGATCATTTAGCAATGATCACAGTTAAGTCGGATTCTGGAGTCTACAACTGCAAACCACTAGGCTTAATTTGGGCTCAATTTCCAGAGGTTTGTGATTATTATTTGCCTTGATATGTTGCTTATTTTATGCATTCTATTTCAAAGATTTTTTTGATTAGAATGTGAAAATTGAATCTTTATTTCATTCATGGAAAGACACAGGACTCTATCTTGCACTCCAAGTCTAAGGTTGTCTTTACTATCGGAGGATCTTTGTTCAGTATCACACCAATGCCACCATTAAATAGCCTAATTTCCACTTGGTCCGTGATTTTTTTGCCCATTACGTGGACATGTGTCCTTATCATCATATGAACCCATCAACCCATCAATCCAATTGTATTTTGACCAAACCCAATGCGAAAGGGTCAGTAATGATTCGAAATTGAGGTCTTTAAAACTGGGACCTGATCAAATAAAATAGAAGTGGTTGCACTTGAAAAAGTTGTGTAATTAATAGTAAGAAGTTGAAGTGCTGATTTTTCATAATCTTAATTTTTCTTGTCATGCTGAACCCTTATTTTTTTTGGTGTGTGGCCATAACTAGATTGATTCATGGTTTCTTGATACATTTGCAGTTTTATAATTCCAAGAACACAATAATGTTTGATGATCTTGGAAGAAATTTCGTAATGAACCCACAGAACGGGTTAACAATAAAGCCATTTAAGAAGGCCCATGCGAATCGAGATAGTGATCAAGAGCTTGTGAAGCTTACCCAGTACTTGCTTGCCATTGCGGAACTTGATGATATTAGCATCCTTGATCATAAATATTGGGAGTCGTATAACGAGGACAATTTCAAGAGGCGCAGACATGCATGAGTAACCTTGCTCGATTCTTGAAATTATAAGAATTAATGTTTGTATAATGCTTATGACTTGCAACATCAATGAAATTTGTAATATTAACAAACAAACAAACAAACAAAAAAAAATCAAAATTGGTCAAAACATGAATTGCTAAATTATAGGAGTTGTAATTGTATTTGCATTGTTGTTTTTAATATGATAGAGAAAATCTTGTATCCAATATGAATCATATTTCATAAAGCACTCTCGTGTTGTTGTTTATTTGTTATCTTCAACATTTTATTTTTAGGTTTGTTTGTTTGATCGGAAAATATTTTCGACAAAAATATTTTTTTGTATTTTTTAGCCTTTGGTAGCACAAAGGCTCAATAAAATAATTTTCAAGTAAATCGTTTTACAATATTAGCAGTAAAATGACTTGGGAAATAAAATTTCTTAATTCAAATTTTTTGACACCGCGTAATGGCATAAAACCTAATCTACGGGTTCAGTTGCTTACGGGTTTAGCTGCTCTATACGTTTGTCATGTTCATTTGTACTTTTTGTGAGACTTCAGCCAGACATTACAAAATGAGTGAGAATTTTATTTTTTCTTGTAAATTTTTTTATATGAAATATATTTTTCTTGGTAAAATGTTTTACATCTAAACAAACATAGCCTTAATAAAAAAATTGTAAAAAGACACAATACTACTTTGAAAGAAATGCCCCTCCCATGTTCTTAAAAAATAAAGGCCTAATTGACTACTTATGCTGTGTCTGGTTGGAGGATTTGGGGAGGGATTTGGAAAGGAAAATAGAAAAGGTAGGTGAAATGTAAATAAAATATGTCTATATTTCACCTAGTTTCACACACTTTTTCTCTTTTCCTTTCCAAATCCCCTAACTAAATTAGTTAATAGAAAGAAAAATAACCTGTCATCAATTTAGAAAATAAGAGGTGGGAATATTTTTCTAGTGGATGGATATCCTTTTCCGAGATTTATTTGGGATTATTTACCAATAAATTCTACTTTACAAACTGTTATACCAAATAGTCCCACTTTTATTCTATTATACCAAATAGTCCTACTGGTGGGTTGATTTGGTCCTTTTTGTTTTTTTTTCTATTTTTGTTTAACTGTGTGGACGAGAGTGCCCTTGGTACTGTGTGCGTTGTGTGTGTTGTGTGTGTGTATCATTGTTTGTGTGTGTGTGTGTGTGTGTGTGTTGAAGCCAGTACTGTGTGTGTGTGCGTGTAACGGTGTGTATTCGTGTAACAGTGCTGTGTATCATGTAACAGTGCTGTGTGTGTATCACTCCTTCGTCTCTCTCTCTCTCTCATCACATCAGTTATCAGCTACATCAATGGCGACGGCGATCCCGATCCCGACCCCGATCCCAACCACGCAGAAAGAGGAAAACCATAGTAAAATTCCTGACCCAGAACAACTACAGGACCAGCGACCCTTAGATCCTCTTAGCAACGGCGCTTCGATCGACGAATCTAAGACCATCGAAGACTCCCCTATCATCGAAGCGTCAACCGACGTCAAGAACAACGACGAAGTCCAAACATACCTCCATCGTTTTGATAGCACGGAGGTCTGAACTGCCGATTTGAGGTCGTCCATGGAAGAGAGGATTTCGTGAAGAATTGAGTCTGGTAAAGTGCTAATTCTGTCTTCTTCTTCTTCTTCTTCTTCGCCATCAATTGCTTGCTTTTTCTTGTGATTTCTCGAATCACCACGGTGCACCACCACCCTCCACGACGACGACGACGACGACGCTGTGTGTAATCCTCTCCCTCCCTCAACCATGTGTGTATCAATGGTCCCTTGGGTGTGTGTCCAAATCTATCAATGTGTATGCATCTCGGTCTTGATTGTGTTGTGAATGTGTGTGTGTTTGCCTGTGTGAACCCCCAAACACACCAACCTAGCCCAAAACAAAAACCCCTTACAGCACTTTGCCATTCTGTGAGACCCTCACAATGTATCACATGCAACACACCACACATCCATTCACTAATTATGCACGTGAGACACACATGCACCGCATCCAATTTTTCCCTAACGGCCTTATCAATAACGGTTAAATGAGGGCAATTACGTCCCCCACAATTGAATGGGACTAAACGGTTTAGTAGAATAAAAATGGGACCAACTAGTTCATAAGTTCAAATTTTGAGATTTATTGGTAAATTGTTGGGCAAGTTGGGTAATTTCCAAAAATTTCCAAAACAACAAAAAAATTATTCAAAGTGATTTTTTTGTTTGGCCTATTTGGACTGTTATAGTAAATTATTCTACACTTTTACAATTTAAAAGAATATGATATAAGAACTATATATATATAATATCAATAGATCTCACTTATTTATCCTTAAAAAAAAAATCCCTAAAAATGATTGGATTGCTTTGCATGGAACTTCTTATAGGGTGGTCTATGAAATTTCAAGCTCAGCCTTAAAATATTATTACAATCTCGAGTTGACACACACTTTTTTTGGTCAGTACATACCATTTTTGGATAAGTCTGTAATAATCTAAGACATTAATTTGGTGAATAAGATGCCCAGAGTTTGGATGATTAGTATGGTGGCCAAATGAGACCATTTTTTATATAGGTACCAAATTACAAAGAACAGTTAGGATTGCATAATGTATCACCCATCTAATGGTGGGGAGATTTTTAGAACATACTCTAAAAATTTCTCACATTCGTACAACAATTATGTATTCTCCATAAATATCTTAATTATGCACCAAGAATTTCAAAGAATATAAACCCAGCCAAGTGCACTTTCATTGGTCTAGTCTGGTCATTGATTTTCTCTTTTTTCTCTTTGGGTGAATTAGGGGAAAGAGTGCACCAATAAGGAAAGGTATAAAAAAAGGGAAATTACAATTAGGATAAAAAATAAAAAATAAAAACAAAATATAGGAGGTGTAACTTTTTGTGAGGTGGAGTGTAACTCAAAAATAAAGGGGTGCAACTCAGAATTACACGCCTCCATATTTGTGTAATTTTTTTGCATATATATATATATACAATAATGTTTGGTAATTTGAATTTTCATGGTCCGAATGACATGAATGTCTCAAAACGATGTCGTTTTGGGAATAAAACGACGTCGTTTTGGGAATAAAACGACGTCGTTTTAGTACATTCGAACTATTCGGGTTACACAAGTTCGAACTACCAAACATTTTTGATATATATATATATATGTGAGAGTAGTGGGCACGTGCTAGTCAATCTAGCTTTCATCATGTGTATATCTTGTGTGCCCTATTTAGTGTTATGGCGTGAAGCCAAATATGAAATTAAGATTCAAGTGATTATTCAAATCTAGTTATTACGTATTTTGAGAATTTCATTTTTGATATCTAGGTATAATCCAAATTTATGTACACTTGTTTCTATTTGTTTTGTTCTTTTAATTTTTTACTTAATTTTACAAATCAATTCAATTATAGTATCAATTACAATTTGATATAAAATTACTTATGGCAACTAACAAATCCCAAATCTTTAACTTCCATTTGTTTCGGCATATGGAGCAACCTGATTGGAGGCTAAGTTGGACAACCTGGTCTCAAATGTGTAAAATAAATTCTCTTATCCCCAGTGCTTCTTCGTATCACATTCATGGTGTCGAGTTCCCATTTTGTCAAGTACTTTTTTTCATATGCATTGAAGTAGTATTGAGCTATATTATATGAAATCGGGTACGGTTGAATAGGTGTATGTTTTTAAGTGTCTTATTCATTAGTTTTCACGTCCAGCGACACAGGGACATGACAAAATATTCATGTTTTTTAATATACTTCTCTTATTAAGGTAAAATTGTATTCATGAGGTTCATTTTAACTAAGTGCTAAATATAATTGCTAGGTGAATGTCTAGCTATATGTCAGACAAATATATCATATGCTTACTCAATTGTTGAGCGTTCAACAGAAATTCTACTCAAGATCAATTCATTATTACCTCATTAAGTTTGAACATATTTCGAAACTTATCAAATTGTTAATTTTGACACAACAAGATAAAATGTATTATAAAAAATAAAATTACAATGTCAGTTTGTGATAAGTTCTTTTAAATTAAATAAGACAAATTTGAAAGCATTTTAAACTTTAAGTCCTTATAAAAAGGAAAGGAGTTTTTTGCTATTTTTATTATGGAGTTATGGAGTGTGGAATTATAATGGAGATATTAGAGAAGAAGTTGGAAGCACAAAGTTAGAGAGCATTTACATGCTTCATTATGTTGGCGTAAAAGCCAATATATAGAATACAAGGTGGATACAAACAAAACCATAACTTAATGCATACCTAACTTGGCAAAACTTTACGGCTAAGATTTGTGCAAAATTCTAACACCCTAGTCAAGCCTAGTCATAGGCTTTATAAAAGGTCTTCATAAAATAAATACAAAGAGACAAAAATGGTTGAAGGAAAGACTACAATTATTTGCTATGTGCTACAGTTTTTACAATTATATACACTATCCACCCTCCTCGGTTTTCAAAGAGCTAGATTGTTATAGATAAGTTTTGGCTGAGCTGATTTGTCGTGTAGCGTCGGCTGAAAAGATTTGGCTGACCACTTTTCGCCTAATAATGCCGGTTGCTCCACGTGTCCTAGATAAAGTTGGAGTCGATCAAGAGATAGCTGTATTTGATAGTGAGATCCACTATGCTTCCATCCTGTTGATGAGATTGTGATATTCTTCATCAGTCTCTAATGGAGGGGAATCCGGATCCTAACTGTATTGCTCATTCCGAAAATATTTTTACATCATCTGCGGTTATGGCTAGTTCGAACGGAAGATCCAAATTATTTCTCTTTGAGATTTAATAGCATGTTAAGAGCCTCATTAATTTGCGTAGGAAACCTTTGATATGTTATGGGAAAATGGGTTACAAATAGTATTCTTCCATCTATAACCATGAATGGCAATTTCGCTGAGCCATAGATGTTGGATGCTGCCTGTGAAACAGATATTAGACTGTCTATCCAATATTCTGTCAAAGAAAGTTTTTAGATATTTTCCAATCTTTCTCTCTTCGGCGATATTCATCTAAATAATCATCTTCAAATTCAAAATCTTCAATTTCTTTAAAATACCAAATTTGGTACAATTGAAAAAAATGTTCTCGTTCCCGCCAACCAACAGTGCTGGAGATCCAAAAAGTAAAATATTTGCTCCATCAGAAGCCTTTTACTATCCATGAGAGCATTGCTTTGATGATCATTGGATAATCTATCCATTGGATTGGATCTAAAATTTGGAAAATAACTTGATTAGTTATTCCCCAATCTATATTCTCAAAAAATCACATGTCATGATTTGCCATGATGGTTATTTTGGGAATTCCATCTTTCAAATTTAATTTATCATAAGATCGTTCTAAGATTTGTCTAATCTTATCATGATGATCTTCAACTCGATTTTTGATTAACATAAAAATTTCTTTTGGAAGCAAAGTTCTTGCTTTTTCAAAAAGACAAATTCTTTTTATTTATTCAAAACTGGATCAGAAAACTCATCTGATATGAGGTCTGATAACTGAAGAAAATTATTTATTTTTTCAAAATTAAAATCTTCATTCCAATTCATTTGTTTAAGGATATTGAAACAAAGATTTTACAAATCTTTTAATTTAGTTGTTTGCTCAGCTAATTTGTTAGCCAGAACTCCCATGTGTTTTCGAAATTTCACTTTGTTGTCTACAATGTGAGTTTTCCAAACTTCATTGAGTTCTGTATAAATTTCTCTAGATATACCAAGGTTGAAAAAATCTTTTATCTTAGATTCATTTGGTTTAGATGTCTGAATATTAGTTGAAACTGGATTAGTTCTCATTTGATTCTTTTGATAAATAGACATAGTTAGTGCACTGTAAAAAGCTTTTTTAGCTTTGGTCATACTATCATATGATTTATGACTGGTTCCTGGAAATCCACAAACTTGCTGATTGGCTTCATTCCAGTCTGTGTAAATTCCAGGTTGTTTTCCTGAGAATACAACATAAACTCTTTCTTGTTTGGAGATTGCTTTTTTAGTAATTGTCACCCAATCTCCTTGAACGGGTTGTTTACCCTTATCCATTGTTTTCCTATTGGTCCAGAGGTCTTCTGCAAAAATTAAAATTACTTGTTTAGTAATTTAATTTTCTGAAACAATTTCTACTAAAAAAATCTGCAAGAAAATTGTTAGTACCTTTAAGATGTTCTACCTCAAAAGTATATTCAGAAATTTTATTATACCAGGCTAATCGTCTTCCTTGCTCAATTGGTTTTTTATTTATTAAGAAATCTCTTATTGTGTTATTATCAATGCGTACAATAAAATTTTCTGAGGCTAAATAAATATAAAAACTCTTTATTGCCAATTTTATTGCAAGTAATTCTTTTTCAAAAATAATATATTTCTGTTCATTTGGTTTAAATGTGCCAGAATTATATCCACAAATTAATTATTGTTTTTGTAATTTTATGGATATTGGATTTTTTCTTGGTCTAATCCCATTTTCTGATAAAGGTATCTCTTTATCATGCTATAAATTATTGGGTATAGCTGTAAGAATACATCCCCAGCATGCTTCTGAGGCATCTGTTTTTAGAATTAATTTATCACCTGTTTTAGGAAGATAAACATCTAGTAAAATTTTAACATTTTCTTTAATTTGTTTAATTAAAGCAACATCTTCTGTTGTCCATTCAAAAATAACATTTTTTCTTAATTTGGTTAACCAAGGAATTTATATTTTTGAAAGATTTTTGATAAAATTTCATCCATAATTTAAAATGCCTAATAAACTCTGTAATTGTGTTATATTTTCAAGAGTATCAAGAAAATCTCGTACTTTGGACAAAATATGTTCTTGTAATTTTAAACCTTTCTGATCTAAAATTATTCCTAAAAATTCAATTAATTCTTTTTCTAGTTCAATCTTTTTTAGAAACAAAATAATTCCATGTTTTTTGAATTTTTCACAAAGTAATTTTAAATGTTTCTTTTACTCCTCCTTGGTTTTAGAGAAGATAAGTATATCATCAATATAAACTACACAACAATTTTTAAGGTCTTTAAAAATTGTATCCATCCACCGTTGAAATACCTGTGGTGCAATATTTAATCCAAAAGGCATAACATTCTAGTGATAATGTCCTCTAGGTGTAATGAAAACTGTCAATCTTTTTGACTCTTCAGTCAATTGAATTTGCCAAAATCCACTTTTACAATCAAATTTGCTAAAGATTTTTTATCCTTTAGTTAAGTTAATCAAAACATCTTTTCGTGGAATAAAATATCCATCAAATTCTAAATTTTCATTTAGCCGTTTATAGTTGACTACTATTTGGGCTTTTCCTCTTTTAATTTTAGCATGGTTTCTTACCATAAAAGCTAGGTTAGAGTGAAGGCTTCTAGTTTCTTCAATTAACTTTTTATCTAAAAGTTCTTGGAGTTGAATATCAAATTCATTTATATCTTGTTTAATATAGATCATTGGTCTTACTCTAATGATAACATTAGGGTCTTTCAATTTTAAACTACAATAACGTGGGCTACGTTACCATAGTTGTAATGGATGTTCACTAAAATTTTCTTCTAAAATTTTATAAATCCAGTGTGATTCATCAATGGTTTTGATGATGGGAGTTAAACCACCACGCGGCACGGGCGCAAACTCTTTATCACAAATATATTTATGTTGTTCTAACAAGAGAATATGAATTAAGACATTGTTTATACTTAATGAAATAGCTTTTTCCTGTATTTGCATTGAAATGTATTTATATATAAAATTATTGTCAAGAAGGAAATCCCCGTGCATATAAGGAAAACATAAAATTTTTGGTATAATGAACTTGCTATCATTTAACCAAATAGTTATATTTTTAGCCTTGAATTGTATGGAAGTATGGTTGCCATCAATTCTAGTAACCAAAATTGTATGTTTCATTAATGTCCATTTTTCTTTTGATATGGCATTCCATTTACATGAGCTGATTGTAACTCCTATATCTATGAAAACACTGAGGTTATAGGGTTTATAACCTGCAAAATTAAATGTTCTCAATACATATGTATATCTTCTTTTTCCTTGGCTAGGATAATATCATCATTTTTTGTTTGAAAATGATACATATATGCAGACTTAATATGTTTAAGTTGTTTTCTTGTTCTTGAAAAAATAGGAATCTGAACATTGTTTGAAGTAATAGATTCTTGATTAGAATTATTACTTGATTCTCCAATGCTTAATTTTGAAAATGATTTATTAGGAAAATCTTTTTCAAATACTGAAGTTGATCTTTTAATTTTTGGAACTGTATTTTTAATATATAAATTTTTTCCTAATGCTTGCATTTGTATTTGTGCAAGATTTTTTGTTTTAGAAGATTCTCCTTATCCCACTAGGTCATGGATTAACCATTGTCGAAGAACTTCTAAATCGCTCCAATTCATTAGACGAGGTTATTACCGTGTCAAATGGTCTTGGTTCAAAGATTTCAACGATTTTATTATCGTTTGATCTTGTTTTTGTTTCAGGAAATTTGGTTAATTCGTGAATTGTTTTCCAACGAATAGCCAAATCATGTGAATTAGATTTCATTCCTAATCCTTGTGTTTTAATTCTTATTCTGACTGTATCTTCAAGATTAGGATCATTTATGGAAATATATAAATTTGGTCTAACATTAAACCAAACTACTCCTTAGCCAAATTAGACTGAATTCCTCCAATGATTGCTTTCATTGGGTCGGAAAATCTTTTATCAAAAATTACTGTCAAAATAGGAGTATCTATCCCTTGGCGAAATAAGGCTGTTATGATTACTTGAATTAATCCAATATAAATATATTGAATTTCAGGATATTTCTTTTTCCATCTTGTAACCTTTTTCTTATAAAAAAAAAAAGAATATCAATATTTCTTCTTCTAACTATTTTGCTTGAGTGTTACCACTGTATTGTTCAAACACTCTTGCTGAAAAGAAGTTGAATTTTGAAAGTTTGTAAATTTCTGAAACAGCAACTTCTTGCATTTTTTCGAATATTGCTAATTTTTCGTCGGTAAAAGTTTTTTTTTTCTCCGATTACATCTCCAAGTCGAATTGCCTGTAATTCTTCTTGAGATATACTATCTGCTTCTTGAGATATTTCTTGACTATTATTAGTCATCATGAAGATTAGTTCTTCATCTGAACTTTTTTCATCACTAGAAATTTCGTATAAGATTTCTTCTTCATCAGAAATTTTTTCGCCATATATTATTTCAAAATCTTGTTCTTTAAGAATTTTGATCATTTTCTTTGCACTTTTTCCCCTTTTTAGGCATTCGGGTGCATAGTGATCTTCTTCGTTATAAATGTAACATTTACAAGTTTTTTTTTTTAAAACACTTGTTGGTTTCTTTTTTCGAATATACTTTTTCTTTTTTGAAAAAGTTTTGTTCTTTTTCTAAGGTTTCCATTTACATTTTCTGCGTTTTTTGAAAAATCCTTTTCGTTTAGGAAATGTATTACAACTAATTTTCTAATTTTCTTTTAAAATTTTATCACAATATTTTTGACCGTATTGTAAGTTGAAATTTTGATTTTTTATTTGTTTTTTCATCTTTGCTTCTAAACACCGATCTGCTATCAGTCTTAAAACATAATTAATGCGAAAACTAAGATTATCATATTCTCCCTTCTCCATTTTTTTGAGAAAATCAGGATATGTTTTAATACATAACTCATCCCATGGATTAGGGAGTTTATGAAAAAATTGATCTAACCGGGGTTGATTTGCTGGTGGATCAATAAGATAGTAATATTTTTTAAAAGTTTGAACATAGTCTTCAAAAAGACAAATATTATATAATTCTAATTTAGTCAAAATATAATTTGCATCTGCTTGCAAATTAGTATCTCCTGCAAAACCACATAAATTTTCTTTTATGATTTTTGCAAATTCAGCTAAAATTGTGTCAATTGTGAGAAAATTTGTTAACAAAGTCGTTTTTTGACTTTTTCCAATTTCAGATTTTTCCCACTGTCTTAACCATTGCAATACATCTCCCTGGAGAGTTACTGCAATATAATTAAGGAATTTTTCCTTTGACCAACTATTTTTATAATTGGTAATAATGATGGACAAGGATTGTGCCCAATCATCAATTGCTTGTGGTTGATCCTTAAATGGAACATGAGACAAGTCTAAATAAGTACCATTTTGAGCTATAGGATATTTATGATTATTATCTTTTCTAGATATTACTGGCTCAGGTGTAGGATTGGAGGTACTTCTAGTGTTAGTATCATTTTTAACTTCATTTGTTTGAATAAAGTCAAAATTTTCTCAATCTCTCCATGTGCCAAAAAATTCGGGATCAATTGGCTCTTCTGCCTTTCTTTTTCCTTTATTTATATCTGGTGAAATATCTTGATCTAATGTTTCTTCAGATGAGGATAATTGGCTATCATCATCATTAGTTGACATATTAATATCATAATTAAAGTGTTGTAAAAGGACTTTATGTTCTAGATAAATTTCTCTTATCTGATCTAGTAGCCTATTTCTTTCATCAATACCTAAATCTGGGTCTTTATATAAGTTTCTCCAATAATCCAATATTTCAACAATATTTTCATATTCAGTCTTATTATAGGTATTGGTTTGAAGTACCATAATATCTTCTGTACCATAAAATAGCCGAGGGATGTAACTATCTTCTGAACTATTCATTCCATCATTGTTTATGAAGGATATAGTTTCTAATTTTGGCACCAAATTGTTTATTTGGTTTTTTATTTCTTTGTTTAAGTCAATATTTATTATAGAACCCAAATTGTCTATTTTAGATTCTATAGACTCAACTTTAGTTTCTAGATAATTCTGATTTATTTTTTGATTTTTATCTAATTTAGAAAACTAAGAACACATAATATCAGTAATATTATTTAAATTAGAACACACGCTATTTATATTTGCAGACTCTTTAGTAATATGCAAACTATGGTCATATTTATTATTAACATTATTTTTTGTATTTCCAAAGCATATTATATCTTCAGGGTTAATTGCCATTATAGATTGTTATTGGTACCTAAGACCCTCCTAATGTATTTATCCGGTGCCTAAAACCTCTATTTATGATCTTAAAGACTTGATTATGGCCAATAGTCAAAAGATCTTAATGAATATATGGGCTTTAACATACACTAAGCATATAGGTTTTACAACAACTATAAATGAAACAAATAATTATGAAGATATAAAATTCAAAGGATACACAATTAAAAACTTTGATAAATTTTTTTTTTATTATTATTATAATATAAAGCACACCATACACACTCATATATATATATATATATATTACAAATTTAGACGTAGAGAAAAATACTTATATAATTTGATCTTACTTTTTAAAACTCTTCACCAAGCTCTGATACCAATTACAAAAACAAAAAAGGAAATGAGTTTTTTGCTATTTTTATTATGGAGTTATGGAGTGTGGAATTATGATGGAGATATTAGAAAAGAAGTTGGAAGCACAAAGTTAGAGAGCATTTATATATTTCATTATGTTGGCGTAAAACCCAATATATAGAATACAAGTTGGATACTAACAAAACCATAACTTAATGCATACCTAACTCGGCAAGACTTTACGGTCAAGATTTGTGCAAAATTCTAACACCCTAGTCAAGCCTAGTCATAGGCTTTATAAAGAGTCTTCATAAAATAAATACAAAGAGACAAAAATGGTTGAAGGAAAAACTACAATTATTTACTATGTGTTACAATTTTTACAATTATATACACTGTCCACTTGAACAACCTATTTTGACTCGTTTTAAAGTATTTCCATTCTTTGTTGCAACAACCCAATGCAGCTCCTCAGCCAATAGTGCAGTGAACACAACATATCTGCGCAATAAAGGTGCATTGGCATGAAGATGATTCAATCATGTTTTCAAGACGTGCCACACAACGGTTGTTTGTTGCTTATACATGGGTAATTATTAGATTGTCTCCGATCATCTAGTAAACATTATTTATATAATACTCTCAATTAATAATGTAATGATATTTTTATAGATGAGACAATACTAGCCCATCATACGCAAAACCCACCTAGTGCGTTTAGCAATTTCTTCATTTCTCGAGAGCACCTCACTTATCAGGTACCACTTAAGCAATGGTACATTCGGTTGTGCTTTCATCTTGTTTTTTGTTTTTTTGTTTTCATTTTCATGCGAAAACAGCTTTTAATTGTTTTCTCGAATTGAACACATTTTGCCAAACAAGTTTTTATGCGTTCACAAGGAATAGAAAATAGAAAAAGAAAACACAACCAAACTGCTTCCATAAAGAATGGCTTTCTGATTTCTAAAGCCACTTAGCTTGCTTTCTTTCATCATAACCCTAGCACAGTATTTTTATATCAAATGCAATGTAAAACACAATCAACAGCTAAGTTCATTGTCAAGACATTTTCCACAGTGCAAAATCAAAAACACAAAGTACAAATGTTATAGCAAATTCATTGGTGAAGTAAGAAAGTTTCAAGTCCAGTGAGGACCGACTAACATGTTCCTTGATTTTCTAATCCAACCTCTTTTTTTTTTTTTCTTTTTAAGATGTTACAGGAATGTTCTATGGAATTCAGTACTACAATGACATGTTACTACAGTCAGGCAACAACAGAAACGTACACACGGTGGTTATATTACACAAAGATTCCGGGGATTTTCACTTTCCGGGAAGGGTGGGCTTTTCCAAGAAAAATTTCCTTCAATGGTGATGAATGTATCATGCCATCTCCAGATGACTACCCAAGGCTCCCAAACAGTGCCTGCCTCGGGCATTCTACTTGAAATGTTTGTTTAAGTTTTGTTTGCTTGAGATCATGGCCATACGGTTAATTATTTTTCTCTTAACTAGAAATTAAATATATGTTTCATCAATATTTTTTCATAATCACTTTATCTTCATTATGATTTCTCACACCATGAAAGCTTAAATTTTTGCCCTATTCCTAAAATTCACTAAATCACAGAAGCTGCCACAAACAGTACAATATGTGCTCGTGCTAAAATTTTATACATTTCTTAAACAACACCCCCAAAAATCAAATAAATAAATAAATAATCAACTAAAGGCAACTCTGTCTTTTTTATCTTTTACAGTCAATCCCAAGCCTGAAAAAGGGAGGGCAGGTGGTTGCTAGTCGGCGTAAAAACTTATAGTCACACCTATCTACACTAAATCAACCCAAGGCTAATTTAACCTAAGTTGAAGTTAATCTAATGTACCTCCTCTCCACATATTGAGCCAACAAATTGTTCACAATTTTAGCTTGATACAAGAATGTTAAATCTAGAGGTTCAATGCTGAGCCACAACCTCCAACTTCCATTTCTCAAAAATTATTTCTACCAAATAAAAGAAAGGAATTCAACTTCTTTCAACTCTTTTTTTTTTTTTTCTCTCTATTATTTTCCTTACATCCAAACATAGCTTCAAGGGCATGCATAAATACCGAAATGACACAATCTCATAGCCAACAGAGCCTAATAGGCTAATTGACAACCTATAAACCAAATGCATCATATAAAATAAAATAAATAAATAAATAAAAATTCCTAGAGAAAGCATAGCTTTTATTACAAATTTTACAACAATTCTTGTCAGCATGCATTACAAGTAATTCCCCCACAAATTTGTGCACTATATTGGATTCTAAGAGAATAAATTTGCAAGGGGGCAAATTTTGAACGGAAAGTTATGAATTTTAATCAGTAGAACATACAGTGGAGAAGAACATTGATCATTCTTTTCAGTTTCCACCTCAGATGAGTCAAGCTCGTGGCATGACTACCAGGTGCACATACTAAATTAAATGAGCAAATACAAGTAGAGAATGAAAAGCAGAAACAAAAGTCAAAATGTAAAACAAGTAAAGCTGCTAGATGAAAGGTACCAAGAGTGAAAGAGCTCGGGTCAAACATCACCGGCACAAGGGAGACAGCAATTTTTGTCAAGTCAAGGTGGGTCACAGCTCTCTAGCTACATCATATGTTCAAATGTGAAGTGGGTCACGGCCAGAACTGGTATCCCTGTGCTTCAAAGAGAGGTTTGCGAATTGCGAATCAAGGTCTCTACTATTGTTGCGTCTATGACTAGAAGATGGTTGTTGTTGTTGCTGACACAAGGCTCGCAGCCTTCCAATTTCTCTTTCCAATACTTCATGCTCCACTGCATAAACCCTTCAATTGTCTTAGTTTCTGGATGAAAATATGTGAAAGAATTTACTGCTGCCCTGTGTTGCAGCTCGCAAAAAAAATACAAATTAAGGATATATTAACCCCACAGCGCTCATTCTTTCATATGCTTAATGTGTCCACACTGGTTGTGTAGCACACAGTCCTGCATCCAACACACTTGAAAAAACAAAGAATACACCCAGTAGGGTCAAACCTTTACTATTCATTTTTCTTTGTTTGAGAAAATATGTCCACCAACTTTCTAAGGGCATCCAGAAGGATGTCACTTTCTCAAGAAAAGAGAATCCACCATTCACCTTAATTTTAAAAAACTAATACTTATCAAAAGCAGCCAGGTAATGCAATGGTGCACCAATCTAGAGAGAAATCTTTCGGTTTAGCAAGCACTTATGCTGTGCTGACAGGGATGCAAACAAGCACAGCTACTACAATTATCCAAGCATCAGTTCAATAATAGGTCTCCTGATCCCAAGACTTAGGTTAGCTATCCAAACATACCCAGGAAACAAGGTATTAAAGTTATTGAAGACCCTGGGCTACAACCAGCTGAACAAATGAACTAGAATAAGCACGGGCTGAAACAAGCATAATCCACATACTATGTTAATGAGCCTAAAGCTAAGTAGTGCAACAATTGGGTTAGCAGTTTTCATATTTTTTATTGAATAAACGTCTACAAGAAACCAAAAATGGTAATGATGTAATGCAACTAAAAAACTAAAAATAAAAGAAGCTCTATCAAATTCCACAGAAATCAGAAACTGATTCTGATCCCCCACCCCTCCCCAACCCTATAGCAGTTCCAGGAGCATTCATGCAGAAAACGCCCAGAAATTTAATGTTTCCTTACAGTAAATGTAAAAGAAATGTTTTAAAAATTATGTAATGCTACAACAAAAATTTTCCCCTGCTTCAATGACATATAGGCAAAAACCACTGGAAGTTTACAGTTAGCTCAATATTCCTTTATGCTCATTCCAATACAGTTTATATCTTCAATTATCATCTAAGAATTCAGATTCACAATTACCCTCAAACAGCATCCATTATCAATATTCCCATAATTCTTGTAGGATTGATTATACCTGAGTTGGGGGCTTCCAAGCAACAGAAGCAAATACGATTCAAAAAGCTTCAAGAAGTATGAAAACTTACAATACTTTATCAGCTGCTCCTGGGCTAAACTTTCTAAACGTTGCTTCAAGGCTTTGTTCTCCATGGTCAGAATAAGATTCTGCTGGTTGAGAAATTCAAGCTCAGCAGAAAATTCAGATCCTTCTGCCTGTAATTGTATATAAGGACTAACATCAGCACATTATGATAAACTACAGCAACTTTCCCCAAAAGAAATGTATCAAATTTTTTTAGTAGTTTCTAACTAATACATGCCTGTAAAGCTTGCACATTCCTTTCCAGTTCAGCTATATATTGAAGTTTCCGAACCCGTGAACGTTGAGCAAATTGCCTGCATAACAGCATCTCATATTTATTCCACAGCAACTCACATATCAAATTAATAGTCTTTACAGATAACACCAATCTCATTTTAAAGATTGCAGACTTCTCATATCAAATTACCTAATGTATTCAATAGTATAGTCATATAAATGATACACACACACACAAAAATAAATAAATAAATAAAGCCACCACATCTGAATTACTAATTGAAAGAACTAATATCAAACAACTTCACTTTAAAACCCATACACTCATACATATTGATTTCCAGTTCAAGAGCAAATGAACTTTGATCAAACGTAGGACCTATTGTCCCACCAGGGAAGAGCATGCAATTTCTTTAATTTGACACTGATCACTGAACTGAACGAGTTTTCCTGGTCATGTATAACCAAAATTACAAAGTCGTGCTGATTTATGTTCCTGCTAATATTGGGAACTCTACTGACTAGGAACAGGATTCTCAATCTGGTGCAGATCTTTCTCTGCACCAGAACAAGCATAAAACCTTGCAATTTTAAACCGGAAAATAAACCGTAGAACAACTTTGGATAAAGATCATCATCAAACCTTGCAATTTTAAAGGTGATACCACATAATAAGAGTAAGAAAGCTAAGAAACCAAAGTATTGAAATGAAGGCTAGGACATACTGCTTGGCACGTTTTGTATCCATTTCAAATGCAGAAAGCTTAGCATGAGAAGGATCTTTCTTTTCAGAAGTGGCTTTTGGATCATGTGGACCAGATTCAACAGGATCCTGCTTCTCAGTGGTTGTAAATGGAACCCCATCTACTTCTTGCAGAACACATGATGATCCCGAGCTTTGAATGATGACGTTGTCTCTAGCAGAAGGAAGGCCACTTGAATGTGCCATTGAAATCAAAGATGGATCCCTAGTACGATTCTTCAGTTTTCCCAAAGAGTTTGGCTCTGGGTAAAAAGAAGCATGCCGCACATCTTTGTAATGTTCAAACTCTTGTGATCCCCATACCGGTACTGAAATCATATTTTTATATTTGTACTCATCACGTGCTAAATAATCTACAGTAGAAGCAGTAGCTACATCTATATATGCAAAGGAGTCACTGGATGATCGCCGATGACCCCCTTTACGTATAGGTGTTTCTGGCTCATTAAGGAGTTCATCCAGCCACAAAGGTTGCTCCTCCATCAGAAAGCTCTCGGAGGAAGTACGTTGGTGGTGTGGATTTATCTCTCTGGGCTTTGCAATACTTTTTGGTCCAATAGCAGGACTAGGTACATAATCAATATATGATGGAGAAATACTTGGAAATGGACTTTTAGGCGGAAGTAAAGGATGCTTTCCATTGAAAAAAGCATTTCTGATGTTTGATGACCCCTTGACGTTTGCCATGACCCAAGTACACGCAGTCTCTGTCAAAAAAATATAGTACAAATTGAAAATAAATAATAAGGGAAAAAATTTAAGGAAAAGGTAAAATCAGCAACGACAAATATAAAAACAACATGAACACCATTAGTTAATCTAAAGAAAGTTGATACTTAAGAAGACAACGTCTAGAGAATAACAAGAGTCCAACAACTTGCATTTTTAATCCAGGAGTAGGAACTAATCAAAATACACAAATTGAACCTCCTTCACAAGCCCAACAAGTTGAAGCAAATACATAAAGCAATAGAAAAAATAAAATAAAATTTGGCATACATGTATTGGTACAACAGATACCCTCAATTTCCAAGATATACTACAACCAAAATTTCATTTAAACAAAACACTAAGGGATTGGCCAATCGGTAAAGACTTGAGGATAAGATCTAAGGTCTCGAGTTCGAGTTGGAGCTACTGGAGGTTTGTCTCGGACACCGGTTATCAAAAATAACAAAAAAATCACTCAAACAAGACGGCATTTATGGGTGGCACATGCTTTCAAAAATTGTAAAGAAATAGAGATATTTTATGGCAGATACAGGAGTTCAATGTGAGATATTTACATTCTAAAAATCAAAGCATAGAGATATTTTATGGCAGATACAGGAGTTCAATGTGAGATAATTCCATTCTAAAAATCAAAGCATAGGGTTGGCCAGAAAAAGCAATTCTTGAATTTGAAAGAAAGTAATCACAGCTAAACATTTCCAGATTGGCAAGTGATTTCAACCAAATCATAACTAATTACCCTCTAAGATTTTAAATCATATCACACGTATTCTATTTTTATTTTATTTTATTTTTTCATTTTTCTTCTCTGAGGTCCCAAATATCGATACAACAGTCCAAGATTCACAAATTTATACTGTATTTTCATATTCTCTCCCACATTTCTCAGCAACCAAACAGAATACTTCAAATAAAAGAAAAATTACAAGAAATAAACAGATTAAAGAAAAGCGAGCAACAGATTCGCAGAGAATAAATTCTGACCTTTTTCTGGGAGTGAAGAAGGTGGAAGATCTTCAAATGCAATGTGATTTAGAGAGAAAGAAGATCGAAAAAACGAATCTTGCTTTCTCTCTCCTAGGGTTTCGATTTGATCTTCGAAACCCCTACTCTCTCTCTCTCTCTCTCTCTCTCTCTCTCTGTGGTTGACGACTCGTGTTTTAATGCTTTGGTTTGGATGGATGAGTTGAAACCGAAAACGATGATGTTTTTACTTCTTTTGCTATTTTGTAATTTTGCCCCAAAAGAGTGAAAAGTAAGTGTAAAAGCCCCCAAATTTCTATTTATAACCAGTTGGCCACAGCCTCACAAATAATTTTGGTTAAATGATAAAACTACAAACTATTTACTTTCTCAAATTTTAGATTTTAGATCATTAGCTCTTTCAGTTTATTAAATATTTTTCACTTTCTAAGCTATAAGAAAATATTGAACACCATATTCTTGCCCCAAAAAAAAAAAATTAAAAAAGTTTATAAAAGACATATAAGCCATTTTTGTTAATTGGTAAAATTTATGACATGAAATCAGTTTGATTTTCAGTTTTCAAAACCTTTAAAAAAAAATCATTGACTACAACAAGATATAAAAATATATTAAATTTTTGTATTTTTTTGTATTTGGTAAATTTTTTTAAGTTTTTTTTTCATAAATATTATACTTTTTAAGCATATTTAAATTAGGTGTATCTAAAAATTAAAAAATTGCTTAAAATATTAAAAACGTTTACAAAAAATAAAAAATTCAATTTACTGAAAAGTTAACTCAATTTTTTGGAACCAAACATGGTATGTTTGGGATAATTTTTTTAATTTTTCATGAAAAAATGTATAAAAAAATAGAGAGAAAATAAAATCTTTAATTTTTTTGTATCATTCTTTGGTCTTTTTTAGTAACTTTTTGATTTTTTAACTTTTGGGGAGGCTTATCTCTAGTCTACCATATGGATTAGAGCGTAGTGGTGGGCCTCACGTGTCTCATTTCAATGATCCAAACTGTTCAATGTGTAAAACTTATCAAGTACTTCATGCTGAAAAAAATCATATTGATTGGACATCAGTACTCTCTTGATCGAAACACATTTTTGTCAATGGTAAATATAATTTTAAAAATAAATTGTTAATAAAAACGTGTTCCGATCAAAGGGCTATTGATATCCGATCAATGTGATTTTTTGCAAGTATGAAATACTAGACGAGCTCTACACATTGAACGATTCGGATCATTAAAACAGGACCTTAGTGGGCCCCATAGACCTAACAGTAAGCTCTAATCCACACAGTAGATTAGAGAGAAGCCTCCCCCTCAACTCTTTTATAATGTTCCCAAAACTTATTACAAAATCTCCTCTTTTTTTTCTTTTTTTTAGAATCGTCTAGTCGATATAGACTTAGAAGCTTTTAAAAAATTAACTTGAATTTTTAAAAAAAATTAAAAAGACAAAAATAAGTCCCAAAAAAAAAAGTTGATTATTTGATTGGGTAAATTACACTAATCTTCTCTAAGGTTTGAAAAAAAAAAGAAGTAATCCTATAGCTTTAACATAATTATACACTGACTTCTCTTTTAATAAGATTGAATGAACCAAAACTAATGTAGATGTGAAAATATAAAAATAAATAACCTAAAATATACATTTTTGCGTAAAAAATATGATAATATTTTTCCATCCATATAATTAACAAATTATTAATAAAAATAAATTAAATATTATGTGAATTAAAATCACAAATAAACTTAATATAATTATGTCAAAATTATAAAAGTTATTCAGTGTGTAATGTTTTAGCTTTATGAAAATTGAATTTTTTATTTTTTATATTTTTTTATTTTTAGTGAATATTTTTAAAATTTAAATAATTTTTTGTTTTTTTAGATGCACATTACTTAGATGTATCTAAGTAGTAAAATATTGAGAGAATTACACTAACAGTTCCTATAGTTTAGAACTCGTGTCACTTTGGTCCATGACTTTTCAATTGTGACACATTTAATCATGAATTTTGAATTTTGTTTCAAATAAGGACAATTGAAGATACCATTGTTTAATTTTAAGGGCAAAATCGTCAATTTAATAAATATATAAACTAATTTGACAAAAATAAATGTCAAAAAAATATTTTTAATTTTTTAAAAATTATTTTTATTCACCAATGATAAAATTATGTAAAATTGATAAACATTAATAAAAATTACATAATTAATTTTTAAAACTTAATTTTACATGATCATCATCCAAACACATAATAAAAATTAATTTGGTAAAAAAAATAAATAAATGTCTAAAAGATTTATCAATTTTATATAATTTTATTTTTAGTGGATAGAAATAATTTTTAAAAATTCAAAAATATTTGTTTGACATTTATTTTGGTCAAATTAGTTTATATTTTATCAAATTGACGATTTTACCCTTGAAAAATCTAATGATATCTTCAATTGTCCTTATTTGAAACAAGATTCAAAATTCAGGGACAAATGTCTCACAATTGAAAAATTAGAGACCAAAGTGACACAAGCCCTAAACTATAGGTACTATTAGTGTAATTTGTCCTAAAATATTTGTAAAAAAATATTTTAAAAAATTAATAAATACAAAAATATGAAAATTGTATTAAATTTTTAAATTTTTTTTGTATTTTTTGGTATTTAGCGTATTTTTAAAATATTTTTTTCACAAATATTATACTTTTTAAGTGTATTTATATTAGGTGTGTCTAAAATTTTTTTAAAAAAAATTTGCTTAAAATATTAAAAAATTCATTGAAAACGTTAAAATGTGAAAAATAAAAAAGTAAATTTTTTTGAAAATCATAACTAAACAAGCTGATTGTATTTTTTTTTAATTTCAAAGTAGTTCTATCTAATTTTAGCCAAATGATATGAAAAAACTACTTTTGGGTCAATTTTTTTTTTTTTGAAGGGGTACATTTTTAAATAGGCCACATTTGGGTGGAATACTAGAAATTTGACACAGTGCTCAGAAAAGGACATGTCTTATTGTACACTTTGCCTAGTTGGAGTTTTGTTTTCTTTTGCAACTTGCAACTGTGTGTTGGATTCTCACAGCTGGTGAGTGGTGAGACAGACAGGATTGAGAAACTCAAAATACATTATTATTATTATTATTATTATTACAGTTCCGGTTGGGAGCTCGAAATTGTGTGCTCCTAATGCACACAATTTCCCAAAAAGGCAAAAAAAAAAAAAAAAATTACTTGAAAAGGCAATTCGGGGGATTGTGTGCACACAATTTGTGTGCACAAATCATTTCTGTTATTATTATTATATCTTTAACCTCTTTTTTTTTTTTTTTTTTTTGAAAAAAGTAGTGTGTTCTTAGAACAGTGTTCAACATTGCTACGAGCCACGCGATCATGTGAATTCTATCATTTAGGAACAAATCGTCAGGTTTTGAATTTATAACAATTCTAACATCATGTTATAACAGTTGTCAAATATCAAATTATAATATGATTTGACAAAAACTTAACTCTGTCTGTCTATTAATATCATATCAAATTATAACGTGACCAAATCTTGTGTAGAACAAAACTCATTCTCTCTGCCTTTCTTATAATGAGAAGCACTTGTATTTTTATTTAATATTTTGAGAGATAAACAAAAAAAAAAAAGAAGTGTTATATACATAAAAATTATACATAATTACGATTCAAAATGCTGTTGCAACCTTGCGTCCTTTCACTTTAAAAAATTAAATTCAATGTAAGTTATATTTTCAAATTTGTCATTACAATGTCATTCTATATTAAAAGAGCAATGATTCATCCCCCTTTGACCCTCTCTCTCTCTCATTGGTTACATTTTCTTTTTATTTTTATTTTTTTTCCTACTCCTCCAATCACCACCCGCCACGTGACAAAGGGGATGAGAGAGTGACCCCCAAAAGGGGGTCTTAAGCATTATTCATATTAAAATTCTAATGGTATATGAAGAAATAACTTTTGCATAAAGCTTCCAAGTTGCTCATAATTGGTTAGTGCACAACTTGCTTCTTGTTTGGCAACAACTTTTTCTTGTGCATTATTTTAGAGATAGTATAAAGTTTCCAAAAAAAAAAAAAAGGAGTTGAAACTGTTAAAAAGTCTCTCAAATGTGTTTGGACCATCAATTTTGGTAAAAAATTGAAAAGAGAGAAAAAAAAAAAAAAAAAAAAAGAATTCACATCTTATTTATATTTTTTCTCTCTCTTATCAAATCTCTATTCAAATTCATGATTCAAACACAACCTAAATGAATTTGAAAATTTAAATTGTGAATGTGCAACAAAACAGAGTTACAAGGTCCTGTTTGGTGCAGATTATAAATTATATCTTAACAGATTATAGATTATGACTTTAATCAGAAACTATTAATCTATTTGGTATAGTTGTTGGATTATAAATTTAAGTTGTTGTTGAGTAATGTTTGTTAAATAAGTTATAAAGTAACTTTTTCAATTAACTTTTATTTTTTATTATTCACTATTTGTCTATATTTATCATAAAAAATAATAATAATATTTTATAATCCATTTGTGTCTTTTTCTATTTCTAAGAAAATTAAAAATATCTAAGAGTATAACCGTAAATTAACATGCTCACAACAGAAATTGATAATCAAAAACAAAGAACGAACAACTTCTCAGAATTAACTTTTTTGACTTAAAATAAGTTATTAGAATTAGAAGCTGCTTGAAATAAGTTTAACTAAACAGTCCAAAATAACTTTTTAAAGGCTAGAAGCCATAAGTTAGTTAAAAAAAAGCCCCACCAACCACCCCCAATATAAGTCGAGCCTTGAAACCCCAAGATGAATCACAGAATGAACAGTACAGTACATTAATGGGATTTGAATAATTTAGTCAGAAAATCATTCCAGAGTAGGTCAACAAAAGTTCCTTACGAACATAAACCCATAAATATAAATGTAATATATATGTGTATACATTTTTATCCTACATCCAAGTTGAGCACCCTCATATCAGCCAAACTAGAATATTCACACATACCTAAACCAACCAAAAAAACAGAGGAGAGAATTTTCAGCTCATGAAATTTCTATATCTTTTAATTATAAAACATCTGTATGGCAGATTACAAAGGGATCTATGATCCAAGCATATTACAACACAAGACCCAAAAAAACAAAAAGTCGCTTTAATATGGGCTTGAAACTGCAGCTTGAAATTTAAGACTTTTCATGGCAAAAGGAACAACATGAGCTCATGAAATTTCTAAATCTACGATGTTAAAAGACATAGAGCTCACGATCCAATCAGTTTCTTCCATCTGGCATATCCTAGAATGAGCAGGAAAAGTAATATACAGGCAGCAGTAATGACTCCAACGAAGATGTTGAATATCCCGTTAATATTGTACAATTGACAAGGGATGTTCATACCAAACATCCCAGCTATCAGAGTCTCGACAGCAATAGCAAACGATGCAATGGTCAATACCAGCTGCAGTTGAATAAGTTCATTTCGCTGGTTGTCAAGTTGGATATTGACATAATCCTCTGTGTCATCAATATACTCACGGACCTGCAAATATCACAGAAAATAATTTTCTCATAAATGTAATTATTATCTCTTTGGGAGAAAGAAGAACATCAATGCATTATTATACCAGATACCAACATATTGTCATAAAGATCACAAGATGCCAAATGCCCGAGTCTAGAAAACCTTGCCTTCATATATAACCAAAACTCTAAAAACTTAATACAACAGAATGTCCTCACATCTTAGAATATGGATTTAAATTGGCAGGCTATGGCAAGAATGAAGAAGAGGAATGGGAATCTAATTCCAAGTTTCATTCATTCCACTGTGTGGGTGTGTCCAAGACAAGAAATGTGAGCAGCAGGTTTACCTTTCCAAAACAGAATGAGATTACCACAATAATTGGGAAATCTCATTTCCACACCCCCAATGGGAAGTTCACATTCTCAAACTACCCAAGCAGAAAAAGAAAGACGGAACAATAATATCTAGAATTTCACTATTTTCAAATAGAGAATTCCCAAGTGATCCAAACATTAAGGTTGTGTTTGGTTGGGGAATTCGATGAGAGAAATGGAAAGAAAAAAGGAAATGTAATCCCACTTTTTGTTTGGTTATAATAGAAAACACCGGAAAAAAGAAAGAGAAATACAATCCCACCTTTTGTCTTTCGGGTTCACTTACGCTGTATTTGGTTTGGGGATTTGAAGAGAGATTTGGAAAGGGAAAGGGAAAAGTTAGGTGAAATGTGAATAAAATATACCTACATTTCATATAATTTTACACACCTTTTTCCTTTCCCTTTCGCTTTCCAAATCCCTCTCCAAATCCTCCAACCAAACACAGCATTAGGCTCTTTTCTTTCTCTATTTCCCAACTCAACCAAACATAACTTGGAATTTGAATCCTATCAATTCTTTCACCTTTTCTTTCTATTTCCCTTTCTTATAATGCTTTGTTGGAATCTTGAGGCTTTCAAGAGAAAAGAAAATGTATGGGAAATGAAATTACTTGTACATATTTATTTTTTATGGATGACTAAATAAAGAATAAAAAAGAGGAACCATTTATTTTCTTCTCATTTTCCAAACCCAACCAAAAAAACAAAGGAAAAAAAAATCTTACTTCATTATCTTTACCTAAATTTTCCATTTCCTTCTTTTCCCCAAACCAAGATCCAAACATAGCCTTAAATTGCATTGACACACAAATTTTGTTACTAGCAATGAAGTCCTGGTAATGGGATTCCCATTAATTCTCCTTGAACTCTGTCATCCAAACATAGCCTTAATTTCACTTAAGGTACTTTTCCAAGAAATATTCAGGCAGCACCTAAATAATAATTCTCAAAATTGAAATCCCAAGTTTAAAGCACTTGATAGAAAATTGATCAACAAAATTTAGCTATATTTCTTTTCCTTAACAGCGCAATTCTTTTTTCCGCAAACCATTGTTAAGCAATTAGGATCTATCATATATCTTACTAATTGTTTTGACGGCTGGGTGGGCCCACCACAACTATGATAGTAAAAAGGCTCTAGTGTAATTATTGTCTTGTCTAGCAAAACATTAAAAGATTATGGTAGCATGGAGAACTTGCTTACAGTACCCCTTTTCTATAGATAGAAGTACGTTCTCTAGTTAGGAAGAATGCCAGTGGAAAGTTCATCAGTCTCTACAGATAGCAGTATTCTTCAGCAAGAATCCCAGTGGTAAAGTTCAGCAGCCTCCAAGATTTTCATACAAGGAACTAAACTTCATAAAGTGGGAACCAAAGTATGCAAAAGCAACAGTAATTTGCTGAATGTTGATTAAGCTTAGTGAAAAGTAGTTTTCATTTTCAACTACATGTTTATCTCAAAATTTGCAATTTTAAAAATTCATTACTTAAATATATCATCACCAGAAATTTAATACTAAAATTTCTCAATACTTAATTTTCAGTTTTATCAAACAGGTTGTATTGCAATGACCGAAGTCACAGGCATGATAACATTGAGAAAGGTTCTCTTTTTTTTGGGGGGGTACAATTGAGAAAGGTTAGTACATCACCGTCAAAAAATACTTTTAAGCCTGCGAAATTAGCTTGATATCCATCCAGATATATAATGTGCATATAAAAAAGTAAGTGATAATTCAATGCAGGAACAACTTTCTTAAGATGGTTTATTGTAAGTAGTCTCCTTTGAATTCTGCCCATGCTACAGTTAAGAAGAAATGAAGAATAATACTTACAGAAAGTATCTTGTTACGAGTCCCATCCAGCTGCATGAAATAAGCCTCGAGCAACATCTCCAGGTCTTCCACATCATGGTCACCCAAATAGTTGCTTGACACCAAACTTGCACTCCTGATAGAGCCAAAACGGCGAAGATGTGGTCCAGCACTGACAATGCTATTTGAAGCTGTAGCTCCTAACAAAGCCTCAGATTGCTGATTCTGAATACATTTCCTTGTTAAGTATAAATGTGCCATGTCTTCATTGTCATCTAAAAGATGTTCAATTTCATCGCGCACCTAACATCAAACAAACATCTGTCTCATATTAAATAAAAAAAATAAACGCAAAGGCATACCATCAATAACATGTAATAAATGTCAAGACCTATTTAGTCTAGGAGATACCAAACATTAACAGGAGATGCTTACTTAATTTCAACTCTGCTAGAAAATGCCATAATTGTTAACAATGACACAAAAAGAACTCAATTAAAATTGGGAAACTAAACTTCCACTACACCTCCATAATTCAATCATAAACCTTCAGCTGCATCTATTACACAATTTGATAGATGAGAAAATCCAACGGGTGGAGCCCGTGGCTTGCCCCAGTGGTACAGGCCTTGAAGCCAGCTCATGTGTACTGGGGTTCAAACCCCAACCCCTCCCCTCCCTTGAACTGATCATATATATATATTCAACTTGTGGGAAACCGGAGTATATCCCACGCAAAAGAAGTCCATGTCCGAACTCTTTTCCATCCACAACTCAATATTGAATTGTTTACAGTATATTAAACTGCACCTGCATGCAATGGCCCTATAAGAGGCCACTGAAATGTATGACACATCTTATGGTACATGCCACTAAATTACAATAACGGGACAAAACACAGAAAGCTTATCATGAGGGAGTAGATGATATTGTTGCTTTCAGGGTTGATAATTAATATTCTTTTAATCTTGGAATAAGACAGCTTCTGGCTAAGGTTGAAATTTGAAGCAATTGACATAAACCACAAAGGAAAGTAGGCTTTTGTAACTTGCCCTAAAAACTAACCATAGAAGGGGGTGTAACTTTAGTAACCAACCTGACATTGTCCGGTCCAATAGAAAACCAATTTAGAACCGTATTGGTGAAAAAAGTTAACCAATGTTTTCATTCAAATATGGGTTGATAGAAAGGAGAACTTAACATTATTTCTCAGAATCAAGGGTACTTCAGTAAGGTAATACTCGCACTTTTTTTCCCCATCAATTTTTTTGTTTCTTCTCTTTTTACCTTTTAAGCACTGGTGGGAGTGGGGGACAGAGGTACACATGCCTGCACCTGCCAACACCCACCAGTAAACAACTGGACTTCTCCAGTTAACTAAGAAGCACAAACACACGACATGACATAGACGTGCCGACTGGACAATTTTCAAAAATGCATGACTCAATGTGGGGGCACTCACAAAATTTATAGTTTGAATATATCATTCAGAGAATAAAAAAAAATACAACATAAAACTAATTCCTATAAATTTACACTATTTTTCTCTAATCATTGTATCCCTGGATATTTTGTTCAAACTTATTAGTTTCATGGTGTCTAAGTGATGGACACTGGTGTCTCCCAAGTGTCCAAATCATGTCCGGGTCCAAAGAATTTTTTTTTTTTTTTGAAAAAAGGGGCACGTTTAAGTAGCTAGCAGGACCACGATCTTCAATGTAAAACAAAACATCATCCTCAAGCAGCTAGCTACACTGATCTGCAATTAACACTGATGTTCCATCTAAAAGTTGTACATAGTTCTAAGCAGTCTTGAATCTTTCACATCCCCAGACCTCAAAATTTATTATGAACGTCTCTATCTCTAGAAATGTCAACTAGCAGGGAGTTCTTATCTCTGTAGTCATTCTCAGACACCTTGATTTCTAACACAAGACATGGTACACTAGGGATGCAAGCGTAACTCAATAAAACATACTACAAAAAGATTGGCCTTCAAATTTTGGATGGCATAAAAAAAAATAAAAAATAAAAGGTAGGATTCTGCAACAGCAGGGTTCTAGCATGATGCCACAAATTCCAATTCATGCAAAGTTAACAGTTAAAATGAGGCTGCTGATCGAGCAGGCCCTTTCCTCTTTTCTCACATTAATATTTTCAAAATTTTCCATGTCTACGTTGATGAAAAAATAACCGGCAAGTGCACCAACACCGTAACATAAGTAATCTGTTATCTAATAGAAGAAGCAATAAATAAAGTTTACCTTTTGTACCCGTGCAAGCAAACGGGTCAGATTGCTTTTCAAACTCCTTACGTGCTCGAGATTTTTGGTGCTAACATTCCTTGCCAGTTCATCCAACACAGGGTAAGCATCTCTCTCAAGGTCTGCCACGCTGGAGTCCAGATATGTACAAACAACTTCCAATGCAATCTCAAGAACTTGAAACTCAAATGGGAGTTCACACTGCAGACCTTCCACAGCTTCAGGAACAGGTAGCCATTGTCCCCCAGTTGACGAACGCATTTCATTGTCTTGTACATCCATTTGGCCCCCTCCTTGAATCTTGGACAGGCTTTTATGAGGAATTTGTTGCCTCAACTGATCCACAAACGGAAGAACCTCCTGCCGGAGAGGATCAAGCAACAGTACTTCTTCAGCTGTAACTATAGCCTTTATAAACTCTAAGTTGACAACCATGGCTTTCTCCCTGGCTGCAAGAGAAGGGAAGAGGAGGGGGAGGAACCAACATTACTCTCTCATCACAACCAACTAATATATACAAAGTTGTGCATCTATGTAGGTATCACTAGCAGCAAATAAAAGAAAAATAGATTACTCCAAGATCATTATAACTAAAAGAGACCAGGGGGTTTCTTGATGTCAGAACACATGAATAGGAAATCAAAACAGCATTATTAGGGGATAAAGAAATGAAAACAAGAACTAAAGGGTTGTCTGATAACTCCATCAAGTGCTTAAATCTAAATATTTTTTCACCTACTAAACTTACCACTAAATGCTAAATACACTCATCGAAATGTGATTTTCACATGTAATTAACGGACAAACTTAAAATTCCAAATTTTGGAATAAAGCATCCAAAGCCCAAGAGACACAAGCACAACAAGGATTCATTTTAAAAGACTACAAGAAATATATAAGAACATAAAGAGAATTGGTGCTAGCATGAAGTTGAAAGTCGTAAACTTGTAACAAACATTGCCAAGGATTCAAAGCTTCAATATTGACCCAAAACCTTGACATCATTGTAATACCCTAAGGCCATATTTGTTTGGGTGGACTGAATTAGGTTGGATTAGCATTCCCATAACTAATAGTCCTAGGACTACGAATCCCTTTAGATTGTGTATCCTATCCTATATTTGGATTAAGTTAGGATTATAAGGAGGGATTAACAAAATATTATCTAATCCGATGTTTGTTTAAAGGGATTGGAATGGATAGGATATGACAGGATATGAGACATCCAATATATTGACCATAATACCTCTATTATGGTCATTTGATAAGTTAGTCCAGACTTTGACTTAGGGATTGTTTGGGGTGTCCTAAATAAGTGCACTTTTTGTCTTTTTGGTCTAAAAAGTTGAGGAAAAAAATATGGATGTTAGGATTAACTTTTTGACTTTTTATAAAAAAATGTGTATTAAAAAATTGTATAAGTGTGTAGGAGAAGATAAGATAGGAGACCGTATGGACTGACAGTGGATTGGCAATGGAGTCGGCTGTGTGAGTAGATGAGAAAATATTGTCTCCTTCTCGGGCTTTGATTGGATGGTGTTGTTTGGCTCGTGAGGGCCCACCACGGGTCTTGTTTTTCTAATCGAAACCGTTCAATGTGTAAAACTCGTCAAGTACTATATGCTTGTAAAAAATCATGTTAATTGGATATCAATAGCTATATGATCGTGTTAGTTTTTTTCGTTAACTGTTAACTATAACACCATCCATTTTTATACAAAACTGATTTGATCATGTAGTTAACGATATCCGATAGACGTGATTTTTTGCAGGCATATAGCACTAGACGAGTTCTACATATCAAACGGTTCAGATTATCAAAACGGGACCCATGGTAGGCCCCCACGGGCCCAACTTTACCATTCAATTTTGTGATTGGCCAGTTGTAATTTTTTTTTTTCTCTATCACTGACTAGTTGATCACGTCAATACCAATCTTGGGCCAAAAAGTTGATTTATTTTAATGTGTATATTAATTTTCTAATATTTTTTTTTTTGTGAATAGTGATAACTTTTTAGCTTTTTCTAAGGTTGCCAAACCAGTCCTTAGTTCCCCAATTTATATCTCAACCCCTACGTGGGATTGAATAATCTATCATATGTAGGATATCATATCCGGATTGATTGTTAGTTCATACTTAAATTTTTTAACCAAACATCGGATTAATAATTTTATTGGACTACTAGTCCAATCCCAAGCACATATCCGTCCAAACAAACATAGCCTAAGTGTTATTGCATAACATGTGTATGTTTTTATTTCGTACTTACCCGCTAACAAAATTGCTTCAATGAACGAACAAGGTATGCTGGAACAGGTGCCATCAATTCCTAGGTGCCATCAATTCCTATATTCCATCTCATACCAGAATACCCTACAACCATGATCGTATTTACAACCTTGATTGTAACATACAAGCATGCTTCTGAGCCCAATGTCCACATCAACAACACTATCTCAATTGTAGCCCTTTCCTTTCTCCTCCACTCACCTAGGTATTCAACACCTTAGCAAGGAATTTAAATCCAGCCTATATGTTGAACCCCCCCGCAACTTAAATTCATGACATGATGCTAGCTATAATACCAAAAAACGTTAGGTCTAACATAATTCTTATATCCCGTACCTAGTGGAATATCCCAATGTATGTTTCATACCTAGGGATGGCAATGGGTTGGATTTTTCGTGCGAATTCTTTATTTTAAACTCAACTATTTTGATAATATAATTTCATACTTTAATCCTTATAGTTTTAACCTTCCTACTACCCCCCTATAATTTACCCTACCCTACCAATACTCTCCCAAACAATTTTTATTAAAATCAGGTTGGGACAACAAATACAATCGAGTCGTAATTTTCCCTCCCTACTCATACCATTTGGGCGATCCTAACATACACTAACAAGGAATGAAAAAATAAAATAAAATAAAATAAAACAAAAAAAAAATCAATTAAAGGTCACAAAAGGTAGAAATTAAATTGCAAGTATATATATACACATGAATGCAGATATGTGTCTCTGAATTGGCTTTCTTATTTATCAAAAAAACAGAAGAAGGTATGTATGTGCATGTGAATGCTTGTGTGTGTGAAAATGGATCAAAGATTGATTGGAAAATGAAGGAATTACCAAGGATATTGGAGGAGTGAGAGAAGATGGGGCCAAGGATCCTCAAATCCCTAGCCGGAATCGACGCACGCTTAATAATCATGCTCTTATCGCACTCGATCAGCTCCGATTGCCCGAACTTGTCGAACCGCATCCACAGCTTCGCCCCTCCGGCCTTCTTTTTCGTCTTGATCGACGTCCCCGCCGCCACCATGGCGGAGATCGAGTTATTCACGGCGGCGGCGGCGGCGGCGGCGTCGTTATTCGGCGACTGCGCATCAATAGCATTGTTCGGCAACAGAGAAACCACCTCAACCTCCGTGTGCGGCGGTTTCTTCATCCGTCGACGGCTGCTCGTCCGTCGAAATGAGAATGGCCCCTTCCCCATTCTCTCTCTGAAATCTAATGCCTTTCTTCTGGTTCTCTCTCTCTAGATTTATATTTTTGTCTGTCTAGGCCATGAAAAAGGAATGGAGGAGAGAAGGATGGTTGTCTTCTTCTTCTTCTTCTTCGGATGATTCTTGTGCGTCTTCTTCCATAAACAAGCCTTTTCTTTCAAAGATTCGCAGAGGCAGCCGTGACGAAGCTGTGGATGCTAATAAATAATGCAAAAACTAACCTGAGCTCTGGGTCAATTTCTTATTTATACCCTTTTAATTATTAATAATTTTATTTCTTTAATTTTTTAGAGTCTTTAATTTTTGTCTCGTTGTTTGGTTGAATAGCCTTTGAGGTCTGATTTATGCAAGAGAAAATTAATGAAACACTCCTTTTTAATTTTGTTTAGTAGGGGAGATTTTAAGGTATTTTTTTATTAGTTAAGGTTTTTTAATATTTTTACAAAAAAAATTTGATTCAAATAAATTTTATTTAACTCAGATAAATTTCTGTCCTGACTTAAAGAAATCTTGAAATTTGTCTAGTATGATTACAGAGAAATTTTTTTTTATGAAAATTAAAATTTCTCTGAGTCAAACAAAATTTCTTTGTGAAAAATATTGAAGGATTTTAACTACTATAAAAATATTATATGTCATTTATCTTATAAAATTATAATATCATGAACCTTAAAAAAAAATTTCCCTTTATGTAATGTTATTGTTTATTAATATAATATGTTTATCATGTTCTCCAAAAATAAAAAAATACCACGCTTGTGTTTTTTTTTTTTTTTTTGGTCAAAAGTTATGATCAATCAGACTAATCATGTTAGTTACTAATTTTGTAACTTAAACTTTTTAAATATAATAATATTAAAATATTACATCTAATCCTCTCATTTTTCACTTTTTTTAAATTACAAATACATTTATTAAGATTTATTTAAAATATAATTAACATTATAGTTGTAAAAATTACATCCCGCTCATTGAAATTTATAATTTCATAACAAATAATCTCTTTTATTAATAAATCATCAAATCAATTTATAATTTTTAATGATATCATAAATTTATTTTAATTAATAATTCAATAATTTTATCATTATATAAGAAAACAGTTAAAAATTTTATCTGTCAATTAATTCTGTTAAACAAAAATTATGATAATAAAATATTTATAAATTTTCAAATTATACGAGACAATTTATATTTTAAGTAAACTATGTATTTGTAATTTACCTTATTTTCTTTTTCTTTTTTTTTTTTGGTCTTACTTGTTTTAACTTCTATGGTTAAGTCATTATTAGCAAATATATAACGTCATGTCTCATTTTCATTAGCAGTGGTTTTTTTAAGATTACAAAATTAAGTCATCCTGCACAATTGATGCCCTTGATATGATTGGGGTAGAGATCAAACATTACAGATCTATCACCGTGTTGTCGTGTTGTCATCTTAGTCATTACAATAATTATAATTTAAAAATTTTTAGAATAAATTACTTATAGATCATAATAATTAAATTTTATTTTTATCAAATGTAATTGAAAATAAGTTCT
Organism: Camellia oleifera; assembly: GCA_022316695.1. NCBI lineage: Eukaryota > Viridiplantae > Streptophyta > Magnoliopsida > Ericales > Theaceae > Camellia > Camellia oleifera. The sequence continues at coordinate 49,770,044 of CM039305.1, forward strand.
AATAAAATCGTCGTTAAAAATAATTTTTTGTGATGATTTTTTTATATATATCGTTAAAAATTGACAATTATGCTGTGTTTGATTGAGGGATTTGAGGAGGAATTTGGAAAGGGAAATGGAAATGGAAAAGGTAGGTGAAATATGAAAAAAATATGCTTACATTTCACATAGTTTCACACACCTTTTCCCTTTTCCTTTCCAAATCCCTCCCCAAATCCCCCAACCAAACACAGCGTTAATGATTTTTGTTACGGCTTTTATAAATTATCAATAGAACTTATAATCAGTGGCTTTTTTTGTGATGAACTTTTCAAATTATGTTGAAAGCTAAAAATTAATAATTTTTTTTATAACGATTTTTTTAAATCGTCGCTAAAACTTATAATTAGTGACATTTTTTGTGGTAATTTTTAAATTGTCACTAAAAGTTAACAATTAATAATATTTTTTAATAGTGTTTGATGAAAAATATCATTAATTTTCGCATAACACATTAGATAATAAATTTACATATTAAGATCTACATGTAAGTCTGTCAAAATTTTATTCATATAATTTAATTGTATTCGCACATTTTTTAAGTTTGTGAATAATACATCTATATTGACTGGTCTAAATCAATACACAAAGATGGGGAAATACAAATTCTACATTTTAAAATCAATTATTAAAAGATATGTGAATTAATTCATTTTTATTAACATTAACTATAATAATCTCGAGCAAAATATTACAAGTAATAATATAAAGGGCGCTGCTTCATCCCCGAAAGGGGGCCTCCCCGAATCTCCCGTTTTCCCGTTTTAAGTAAAAAAAAAAAAAAAAAAAAACAGAAAAAAAAAAAAAAAAACAATTTATCAAAAATAAAAATTAAGAAAATTAGAGGAGGTTTTTTTAAGGAGATTATTCATTTTCCTAATATACAAACCGCAACTATCTCACATCAATGTTGCCGAGGGTCACTGTCACTTTCCGACAAAGCCGTCCACGACTTTCTAACAAAGTTTTTACATTATGCGCAGAACACAAAGTGGAATGTACAACTAAGGTTCGGTTTCGCAATTATATATGTTTTTGTCAAAATATTAAAAAATTATCATAAATTATTATAATATTTTTTTTATTTTTTTTCGTAAAAAATTAAAAAATTATTAAAATAACTTATTTTCAAATGAGGCCTTATATTAATTTTTAATAATTTTTTTATTTTTATAAAAATATGTGTAAAAAAGTAAAGAGAGTAATATGTTTGGTTTGAGTTTTTTTAATTAAGTTTTTTGAAAATTGAATTTTTTGATTTTCGTGTTTTTTTTGTTTTTAGTGAATATTTTTAAAATTTTAAACATTTTTTTTTTACTTTTTTAAATGCACCTTATTTAGATATATCTAAAAAGTAAAAAATTTGTGAAAAAATATTTTTAAAAATTAATAAATACATAAAAACACAAAAATGTACTGAATTCTAGTATTTTTTTATATTTTTGGTATTTAGTGAATTTTTAAAAGGTTTTTTTTACAAATTTTTTACTTTATGTTAGGTATGTCTAAAAAGTAAAAAAAAATTACTTAAAATATTAAAAAATTCAATAAAAACAAAAGAACACAAAAAAATAAGAAAATAGAATTTTTTAAAAAGAATTTTTAAAAAACTCTAATCAAGCATGACAAAAATCAGAACAAACAAACCAAGTGCAGAGAGAAAAACATATTGATTGAATTGAAGATCACAAGTACAAGTCCCATCTCAAACGAGGAGGCACTGCCTGATCTCACATCTCCTTGTAATACTGTTTCTGTTTCTCCAAAGAGCCTCTCAAATATTCAAATGGAGCAGAATTTATCTGTTCATTTTCAAATTCATAAGATGAGGATATGTCAAATTCAAAAATAAGTACTTCCAAATTAAAAAATTATCTCAACTTTCAATCTAATCATCATTTAAAAATATAAAAATTATTATTTATTCTTTCAAGTTAAAAGTTGGTGAAGCTCAATTACCTACACGGTTAGAGGAAAACAACAATCAGCTTGCTTGTTGTTCTCTTTTCAGAAAATTTTACTTTATTATTTTTTGTATTTTTTTGTTTTTACTAAATTTTTTTAATATTTTAAATAATTTTTTTACTTTTTAGACACATCTAACATAAATACACCTAAAAAGTAAAAAAATTATAAAAAAATTCTTTTAAAAATTCACTATATATCAAAAATACAAAAAAAATATAAAAATTCAGTACATTTTTTGTATTTCTATGTATTTATTAATTTTTTAAAATATTTTTTCACAAATTTTTTACTTTTTAGATACATCTAACTAAGGTGCATCTAAAAAAGTAAAAAAAAAATTAAAATTTTAAAAATATTCACTAAAAACAAAAGAATACAAAAACCAAAAAACTCATTTTTCAAAAAACTTAACCCAAAAAACTCAAACCAAACACACTTAATGATTTCACTAAGAAAATCGTTAGATAATTAGTAACCAAATAATTACTTGACCGTTGCCAAAAATTGGTTCTCTAAATCCCTGGTTATCAAACAAAAATAATTACCGACTGCTAAATAATTACCCACTGCTGGCAATGTGTACGACTAGAGAGATTATAAAAATACACAAGCTTACTTTTCATTAATGGGTAAGAAGAGCATATATGAAATTAAATGTCCCTTACACCAACATATTCGAATTATTATGTCCATATAATAAAACAAAAACAAAACAAAAAATAGCTACCTCACTTGAAAAGAGGATTTACAGTCAATTATCCCTTTTTAAATTTAAAATGTGATTATTAACCACATTTTAAAGTAGTTTGAGAAATAATTTGATTTTTATACTAATTATTTTGATTTAAAAAAAACTGGTCAAGTCAAAGAACCCTTTGTAGCACTCTTTATGACAAATAAAATGCATAACCAACCACAGACACTCACATCCTTGCATGTTCATGTGTTGGTATACTTGATGCACAAATGGTTTTAACATCTATGGACTCAAAACCAACCACTGAAGTTTTTCAAAAAAAAAGTGCAACAGGAAACAAAAGGGAGAGAACTATATATGCAGAGGAAAAAGTCTACGTACACAAACCAATCACAGAACCGAAACTTTCTCACATGAGGTGAATCCCACACAAACCATTCACAGAACCGATGTGAGAGGATTGTATCAGGTTCTGTGACAGGTTTGCATATAGAAGAAGAATCAACTTCAAAGAGCATAAGACCATCATTCTACTCCAAGGAACAAGTTCAGAGAGCATAAGGAACAACCTCTGCTCTGCTTATCAACACGTGCAGCTTAGGCGTAGCCATCAACACTATCATCACTGGCTTGCATCCAAGGACTCAAAACTAGAACACATGAATAACCTCTCGACATTCCTATTCAATTTATCTAGGAAGTTTTCTGACTAATTTGAACAGAGTAAATATGGAGTTTGTGATGGGTACAATCAGTTGAACAGTGAGTACATGTGTTTCTGAAACTCTGCTTCGCTGTTACCTTCCCGACATAAATATTAGTACAATGGAGGACCTTCCAACACTTCAGGCGATGAAGACTGCTAGCTCATTTGACGTATCTGTTTTAAATATTAGTACAATGGAGGAACTTCCAACACTTCAGGCGATGAAGACTGCTCGCCCATTTGATGTATCTGTTTTATCACGCACCAGAGACATTAGATTAAGATTTGTACATTTCTAAATAAAATTTAACATGAACAAAAATGAGAAGCAGCAGATCACATGGGAAATCTGCAAACTGCAGTTGTTGGATTGGGAGTTATCTCGGCCAGCCTCAGATGATTTTTTCCAATTTCTTGGGGCTGAAACACATCTCAACCCAAGTAGCAGAGACATGGACATTTAAAATTTTTTTGTAAAATTTTATATTTTTACAAATATATTATGTCATATATACAAATAATTTATTCAAAGATAATGAAAAATATGAAAGATGACACTAAATACATTAAAAAACTATATATTTCATAACTTGAAAACAAGGTATTATTTGCATAACAATTACATTATAAAGAACGTAAGACAATTATAAAACAATTTTATCTTATAAATGTTTCAAAACACATTTTAGTGTTCATAAGTTATATTATAAGAATATAGAACATTGAAGGGATTCATCTCATAAGACGTGTTTAGAGGGTTCAAGAAGTAATATTGAAGTGCCCTTGAAGTGTCCGACATTATGAATTTGATTTTTTGATTAAGACGTGTTGGAAAAGTGTCGGACACACTTTTAGAAGTGTCTGAAGAGTGTCAAGTGTCGGACACAACACACTTCCATCACAAAAATGTCCGTGCTTCTTAGACCTCAACATTAGTTGTTGCTAAGGGGTAAAGATTTCGGGATTGCAGCTGGCATACTCTGTGATAAGCTTTCCCATACAAAATAAATTATGTAGAAAGGGATGAACTCTTTCAAAATAGTAAAATTCACACAAAATCTACAAGGACTGAAAAGAAAATATGAACTTACAAGTTGAGAGAAGCATTTAGAACAAAAAAGGCAAGCATCCATCCAAATCCAATCACCAGACGATGATTTCTTCAAACGTCACTTTCACATGAATCCCGACCATGAAGATCATTTTTTGTTATAATTAGTGTACCACAATGCCAATTGGCTATCACCAAGCAGCTCCGAAGCACAGTAGCACTTGCAATGACACCTTACTTGGGGATTGCTGGGATGGTGAAAGACATCATTGAAATACTTCGTTTGCACATGACAAGGCAGATGGAGTAGGAAACCTTAAGTGGACTCAATTATAAGAAAATCTTTAGAACTCAATAGACGGAGAGAAACGCACAAACAGAGCAAGACATTACTTTAGGCAATGCCAACAAGCACTTCAACCACTGAAATAGCACTCCCAATAGCTCTTATCAACGAAGTCATTTGGCAACTTGACATCGATTCATTGCATCCTAGGGTTGAAGAAGATCACAAGTGTTCAGTTGTTCAATGATTCAAGTGGTATGTCAGTTGGGTTTCAGCAGTACAGAGATCCAAGCTTTGTCATGAGAATAGTCCCCTGAATACAAGACTTGGATATTAGCAGTGTCAACCATGGGCCATGAACATGACCAGCAGTGTAATGTAAGCAGTAGATACATTTTTTTAAACAGAAGTCAATGATCGGTGAAGGTATGCTACAAAACCTCAATTTTAGTTAAGTTGCAAACATGCATAGAAGCTAATTCTTATAAATTGCCAAACTTCAAAATAAATTAATTCAAAATTAAAGCACAATGAAGAAGCATTAGATGCAATTGAACATTGCATGCAAAGATATGAAAAAAAGACATCAGTACAAATCAATTACAGTCTATTTTCCTTTTTTTACAACCGATAGGAGGGAAATATGCAAAGAGAAAGCTGCATTGCGCAATGGTAAGACTCAAACCCAGCCATCACATCTATTAAGGAAGTCCCTCATCACCCAGGCCAATCCCTTTCTCTCTTATTTTCCTCTTTCTTCAAACTAATAAGGTCCTTGATTTGCAAACTCATGCATTCACCGGAGATACAACCCTAGAAGCAACATAATTCCTACATGATCATAGTAATATTTACTATGTGCATGGCACGTGGATGCAACCTTTTTTGAGTATTAAACAAGTTCCTTGATATTTCCTACCACATTGAATTCCAAGCATACACGTCTCTAAGATGAAGCATTGTCCCTAAATAATGCAGAACTGCTCAAACATCGAACATTGGTGTCAAGAGTGCCTTCAGACAACTGGATGGATAAGAAGAAGCCAATTTTTGTCATAGAAAATAAGGTTATTAAAGAGATAAATTTTGAACTAGAAGACAACTTTTAGTTTAAAAATAAAAATAAAAATAAAGAAGAGCCTTGGGATCTATTGGGGATTATCCACCCTTGAACCCTAACCTAGATGAGAAATAAACAGCCACAAGAGAGTCTTCGGAGTGCAATAAAAAGTAAACTTTGTTCGCTAAATAACCTCGAAACATGAAATAAAATAATTTCCATGATGTTGCTAATCCAGTTACAATGCTCTCTCTGTATATAGACAACCTTCTGGAGGAAATTTCCAACTCCAGGTAACTTATCAGCGGATGTACTTTCCAAATCTCATTTTATTATATTTTTTAAAGTCAAATATAATTACAAATTGTTTCATACCACAGAATAACATATGGAATTGACTTATGATGATTTTCTAGTGAATAACCTTTCAATATCAAAAAACCACGTTGGTAGTCAAGTTGGCTGGGCCGCTGAGGTAATAGCTCAGCAACTAGATTCATTCTTGAGCTTGCCTGATGCACATGGTTGGCCGATGTTTGCATGCATCCACAGGGATTAGTCTCGACTAAAAATGGTTTCAGGAAATGCTGGAACAACAAGATAAACATTTTAACATCAGAACAACAAAATCTTACAGAGTTGCAAACTCATGAACCAAAGCTAAGAAACAAACATGAGAGAATTCACAATTTTTAAAAATATATATATATTAAAGTATCATTTATTTCTAAATAAGATTTACCATGAACAAAATTAAGAAGAAGCATATACAGTCTCAAAACAAGATTTAACATAAACCATCTCCAGTCTTAGTTTGAAATCCTTCCTCCATGTGCACAGGAGATGGGGCCTCAAAAAGCGCTAAAATAAACAAACAAACAGATGAAGGCATCAACTGACCAATATATCTTTTGGTGAAACATCTTCATCATTAGTACAGATATTATTGCGGAACTGAGAAGAGCAGGAACCCATTATCCCAGCATACCCTAATCTCTTTTCCAACACTAAGTCTCTTCCCTCGAATAATTTTTCCCCATTTGCCAATAAGATTGTAATAACTCCCACGCCACCTCAACTTCATTGCATAAAGATCACCAGTATCAAAATCTTGAGCATTGATATTAAGTTGCCGTTCATTTCTCAGCTTTTCACGTGTTTGTTGCGTCCAGTGCAAGAGAATATGATCTTCAACTGATTTTCCAGGTAAAGTAAGGAATGGATGATTTGTATCCACATCAGACAATGTTAAGGCCTTCTTAATAGGCCATTGATCCAGCACTACGGGCGCTGCAGAATTCTGCTCTTGTGGGACCGAGAAGTGTAAGCATTTGTTGGCCCACCGTATTTTGATCTCTTTCCCAACACCAAGTCCCTTCCGTCGAATGATTTTTCCCCATTTCCCAATAAGGTTATAATAATTTCCACGCCACTTCAACTTCATTACATATAGTTCACCGGTATCATAATCTAGAGCATTCACATTAACTTGTTCTTCATTTCTCAGCAGTTCTCGTTCTTGCGGTGTCAAATACACAAGAATGTGATCTTCAACTGGTCGGCGAGGCAAAGGGAGGAATGGGTGGTTGATATCCACATCAGACAATGTCAGAACCTTCGTAATAGGCCATTGTTGTGGCTCTTGTGGTGCTGCAACAATCTGCATTTGTTGTATTACAACATTTTGCTGTGGTGAAACGGAGAAGTGTAAGCATCCATTAGCCCATCGTATTTTAATTTCCCTCCCTACATCAAGCCCCTTTCCTCGAACAATTTTGCCCCATTTTCCAATTAAATTATAATAACTCCCACGCCACTTTAGCTTCATCACGTACATGCCGCCAGTATCATCATCTTGGGCATTAACACTTACGTGCTCTACATTTCTCAAATGGTCCCGGTCTTGCGGTGTCAAATGCACAACAATATGGTCTTCAACTGGTTGGCGAGGTAGAGTGAGAAATGGATGAGTGATATCCACATCAGACAATGTAAGGGCCTTCCTGATAGGCCATAGGTCGTGGCCTCGTGACGCAACATTATGATATGTTCTCCTCATTGCTGGGGAAAATAAAATAAAAGCAATTGACATAATTAACTTTTGGATTTTATGGTATTTAGTCAATTTTACCAAAAGGCTTTTTCAAGCAGTTATACTTGGTAAGAAATTCCTTGAACAACGCATATGAGGAGCCCAACACCTTCATGCAAATAAACACATTCCTCTACACAGCACATAACTCAACTCAATGTCAAAATAATTTCAGCAATGCAGTTGAATTATGTTTATATAAGACTATATGTACAATAGTATGAATTTAATGGTTAATGCTCTTGATTCTTGATTAATTCTACATATGAATTCAATAACTAAATATACTGACTAATAGAATTGTTATTAGGTTTCACTATGCTTCTTAAGTTAAAAATAAAAAAAACTCGGTAACAGATACATTTTGCAGCACCAAAATAGTATATGCATGAGAGGGAGCAATGAAATTTATTTACCACTATGGTTGGATGGGCCACCAAACACAACTGGATAGACCACTTTGTGGGATGGGCCACTAGACATGGCTGGATAGACCACCGTGTGTTAGACGGGCCACCGGACACAGCTGGATATGCCAGAATGTTGCTCAACATAACGGAGCATAACTAGATATGCCGAAGTGCCACTGATAGGCTGATACAAGACTAGATATGCTGGAATGCAGCTTGATAGGCCCAAGCACGGTCGAATGGGCCCAAACACGACAAGATTGGCTACTCCCCGGCTAGATAGGTTACCCCATGGCTAGATAAGTTGTCAAGCATGTCAAGAAAAATCACCAGGATGAGATTGAACAACTATGTTGGCCGGCATGGAAGTGACGAAGTGAGGATTATCTCAGTCAAACCAAGCAAAATTGCGTCTCTTCGAAGGACGAGGGACACAGGCAAAAAAGCCTTAGCTTAGCTAGGCATTCTTTGGATTGGAATAAGACCTAGCTTGATTAGGCATTCCATGTATAAGTCCTAACTCAGTTAGGCACTCTTTGGAATAAGACCTAGCACTTGCTAGGCATTTTGTATGTAAACCTTAGCACGGCTAGGTAATCTCTTGATTTAGTCCTAGCATTCACCAGACATTCTTGGACTAAGTCCTAGTACTCATTAGATGTTCTTGAAAAAAGTCCTAGCTCAGGTAGGCATTCTTTACAAAAGCCCTACACTCAAACATCACATCAAGGCAACTAATTAGAGTTATCTCAAAGACTAGCAGGCATGTAGTAGCAATGCTCAGCAGTCATATGCTGTTTCAACCAAAAACGGCAATACATGGTCATCTATCAAAGCAACAAAAAAAAGCTACCACTCCTCTATTGGCTCAAAGATAATGGAAATTGGGGGCAAATGAGGGAGGTAAAAATTAGCTTAAATGAACGTGGAGCCTACCTCAACCTGCATGGTATAATCTCATTGGTTAAGTCAAGAACATGCCACAAGGCATGGAAAGAAATGACAAGAACGGCGAAAAAAAAGAATAATCTATTAGAAGGGGTATTCCAAAGAACATCCTGGGAAGCATCTAGACCTACTTGATCACCAAGAAAAGCTCTACTATATATACACCTGCAACTCCATGGGTTAAGGTATGCTTTGATCAATTACTCGGGCTCTCAATTGCTACCTATTCTCTTATGGGGATTGATAGAAGTGTCAAAATGCCCCTGGCCAACCAACAGTCGGACCACTAACACTGTTTTCTCTTGTACATCTCGAGTTCATAGTGGCTCTAGTCATCTTTTGAATTCGATTCTCATCATCAACAAGCAAAGTATATTTTTCCCCTTACACTTCTAATCCCTTTTATTATTTTTGCTAAATAAATGTAACGAGTAATTTCCACATAATATATTTTCAGTTACATGATTATTTTTGTATCCTAATAATTCAACACTATATGATGATTTTATGAACAGTAAGCAAAAGACTTATTTATCAACGACAGTAGAATGAAGTTGATTCCCCAAAAAATTATTAACAATTGGAGATGTTAACATACAAAATATTAACTATATATTTTTACCTTATTAGTGCACTTATTACATGGCCATTTTTAATCTAACTGCAAAAGGTGCACATCGAAATTACTTTATTTCAAAGAATTTCAACTAAACTTAACGAGAAACAAACAAGTACACCCAATCAGCATGCACAATGTATCAAGAATATAGCAAGTGGAAAGTAAGTATCAGATGTTTGGCCAACCAAAATTGCTGATTAAATCAGCAATTTCCAAGAATGGCATCGGATTAATCCTGAGTATTATATTTAACTTGTAACTTTGTGTAACTAATGTTTGTTTGTGTGTGTGTGCGCGCGCACGCGCGGGCGCGGCACTATTTCTGCAACTGGAAAGACAGTATTCACAGCCCCATCAACAAGACTTTTAAAGCACACATATTCAAGAAAGAAACTGTTAATTCAGATACCAGCCTCGTAAGCATACATATACATATATATATAACTTATCAATATCTATGCTATCTATACTATTATATAAAGCACACAACTCAGAATTTGAAGGTTTTTCATGCTTTTTTGTTTTCTAATAATGCCCATAAAATTGTTATCTGCTAAAATTCCTGTAACCAACTACTAAATGATTTTCAAATTTTTACACTTTTGAGTCACAGAATTCCCAAATTACTCATCTGTAGTTAACAATTGAAGCACATGTTTTTCTGTAACTACCCACTCAATCTATATAGCCCAATTTTAAACCACAATGAAAATTTTAAGTACACCCACACTGTATATATATATATATATAATCAATGTGTATGTATGTCCAATGACAGATTATCTTTGAAAATACACTTAGACCAAGAAACAGAAATGATAAAGTGTTGGAAACCCAGAAAACTGATCACCTTCAAAGATCAAATTTCAACAGAAGCAGCAGGGTATATTCCCCTCCGTCCAATCCATTCTAAGTCTACCAATTTAAAGCCCAAAAACAAAATCCAAAAAAAAAAAACAGGGATTCAAATGAAGAATCTAAACGTGCTTGAGAATTCATGAAAGATCAAGCGATACAAATACACAATTGAAGAGAGAAAATTACCTGATCAAATGAGCTGGAAAACAAGGGCGTTGAAAAGGGTAATATATGTATGTATACAAAGAGGGCAAGTTTTAAAGCTTCATAGACGAATGTGGATATCGATAATTTGAGCCTTTTTGTCACATAAAATGTGTTGAGATTCAATGAAAGGATAGAGAGAGAGAGAAAGAGACTCATGTTTCAACAAGCAACGATAAGGACTCACATTTATGCTATGAATGTTGATGGTGCCATTCAATTTGAGCCCAACAAAGACAATTGCTTGCCTTGCCCAAGGTTTCTCAAAATTACAAGCACACCCTGAATTTTCAGAAATTGTTTTTTTTATTTTTACCCAACAAAACATTCCAAAGAAATGGAACCAATATCCTTAAACTATTGGAAAATATGTAAAAGAATTGAAGGTGGCGTTTGGTAGAGTTTTGTAAATATGATTTGAGAGTATGAGTTGTATTTTGAGTTTGTGAGTTTTGAAATTATGATTTGAGTGTGGAAAATTTGTTTAGTGAAAGAGTTTTGAAAAGAATTTTGAATTGAGTAAGGAATTTTTGGTGTGATATATGATATTTGATACAAAAACTTACAACTCATAACCAAACATATAACTCAAAATTTTATTAAAACACATAAAAAAATTAAAAATTCAAAAAATATTTTTTTCGAATATATAAAAATTAACATATGTCAATTGCAAAAAAAAAAAAAATCACTGTTCCAGTCAACCGGCTGGACAACCAGTGGGACGACTGGTTAGGCCAAATTTGAAATTTTTTTTTTTGGAAATCACGCCTGAGACAGAGTTTTCTGTAGAGTTTTGGAAACGTGATTTGAGAACTCCTTCCAAGCATCATATTTAAATGTGGGTGTAGAATCATTGTTTGGAAACACAACCAAACACAAAGGCTCTGTTTGGAACCATTTTCAAATTAGTTTTCAACGTGATAGTTTGAGTATGATGTTTGGATGAAGTTGTGGAATTAATTTTCTATAACTTTGCATAAAGCTCTGTGTATTCTGTTAAAATCAAGCGTGATTTTAAATTTTTTTTTTTCAAAATTTGGCCTAACGGGACGTCCGGCCGGTTGACCGGAACAGTAATTTTTTTTTTTGATATGTTAATTTTTATATATTCGAAAAAAATATTTTCTGAATTTTTTAAAATTTTTTATGTGCTTTAAAATAATTTTTTTGTTATGAGTTGTAAATTTTTGTATCAAATATCAAATGTCATATCAATAATTCCCCACTTAATTTAAAACTTTTTTCAAAACTATTTTAAAAACTTTTTACCAAACAAATTTTCTACACTCAAATCATAATTCCAAACCTCACAAACTCAAAATATAACTCATACTCTCAAATCATAATTACAAAGTCCTACCAAACGAAACCAAAATTTTTTAATTTGTCCAAAGGAATCTAAATATTTGTTTGGTTATATTTTGAATTTGTGAGTTTTAGAATTATGATTTGAGTGTAAAAAATTTGTTTGGTAAAAGAGTTTTGAAAAGAGTTTTGAATTGAATAGAAATTTTTTGATGTGATATATGATATTTGATACAAAAAACTTACAACTCATAACCAAACATACAATTCAAAATTCTATTAAAACACATAAAAAAAATTAAAAATTTGAAAAATATTTTTTTCGAATATATAAAAATTAACATATGTCAATTGCAAAAAAAAAAAATCACTGTTCTGGTCAACCGGCCAGACCACCAGTGGGACGACTGGTTAGGCCAAATTTAGAAAAAAAAAAATTTGGAAATCGCGTCGGAAACAGAGTTTTCTGTAGAGTTTTGGAAACGTGATTTGAGAACTCCTTCCAAACATCATATTTAAATGTGGGTTTAGAATCATTGTTTGGAAACACAACCAAACACAAAAAAATTTAATTTGTCCAAAGGAATCTAAATATTGGGGGAAATGTCCAAGTACAATTTTCAACTATCAAAAAGTAGTCGTAGAGAGTTCAATTTAATTAAAAAAAATTGGTTAGAATGTGGGAAATTGTTACTGAATTTTAATGAATAAAATTTCTTAGTTCAAATATATATATATTTTTTTAGGGAGGTGTTGAAGGCTATACGAGCCGTGAGTTAAATTATTAACAAAATCATTGTCAACATAGTTATTTATCTCCATATCTTACGACTATCATATTACAACCATCATAATCTTATTCTCGACAGCATTGTTTTTTTTAAATAAACTTTCATTATATTGTTAATTAGACACTCTTTACCACTAAACACAAGATAAGACTATGTCATCTTGTTGGTTTAGTAATTGGCTATGATCTCGTTGTGATTAAAAATAAAGCATCTTGAGATCAATTTATATCGTTTAACGCTTACTTTTTTGTGAACATTATAAAACATTTCACCAATGTCATGCTCTATTTATTAGAATTTGTTAGATATGTTTTTATTCATTTTTAAACTGATAAGCTTAGTTTCTCATGACTTATGTTGAAAATATCAAATGAGGACCATAATGTAATAAGGTTAACAATTGGGCATTTGGAAGGTACTTGATTTGCTTAAGTAATAGATTTCACTTCCAAGATAAATGAAATTTATATTTGATATTAACAAACACAATGAAATAATTTTGTCATTGATATTGTCAATTTGATATTTGTAGTCTTCAAAATCGGAATAAGTATGCTAGTGTCCATCAAATTTACCCTCTTCATTTCTCCCTTTTGAATAGACAATGAAATTTCACTATCCCAAAACAACAAACATAGAAATTTCATCAAAATTTTCTTCTTCATTCATATTTAATATAAAAATATTATTTGATAAATACTGACGATAGAATTCCATCAATATTAATTTTATAAAAATTTACATCTAGATCGGAAGTTATGACATTTAAAAGTTTGAACAAAGAAATTAATCACTATAAATGTTTTGGCTGCAAAGATGCATGAGTTATCTTCCACAACAAAACTTATGGCTTATTTATCTCTGCATTTTTTTTATTATTTTCTCTTACACCTACTTTCTTTTGAAAATATAAAGATCTTTTTCATAAGATACAAATCGTACAATGCATTTAGTTGAAAAACTCCATCTATACATAATATTATAAAAATAATGTGGCAATATAATTATTATTAAATCAAAGTAATCTTTATAAATATCTTGTTGAAATGTACATATTAAGTCACATAATTTTTAGGATAAATTACACTTACCTCTCATGAAGTTTGAAAAAAATATTGTCAACTCTACCCTTTTAACATAATTACACCCACTTCCTTAAATTTTTATCCGCATGACACTTGAGTAATTTTTTATTAATAATTCCTTAGTCATATGAATAAAAAAATAATATTGACATATATTTTTTTACTAAAATATAAATTTATCTTCATTTATTTCAGTATTCACCCACTACTGACCCTAGTTTCGATCGCTTTAAAGATTAAGAAATTAGTGTAATTACATCGGAAGCATGGGGCAATAAAAAAAAAAATTAGAGGAGGTTAATGTAATTATAAGATAATTGCGGGGCAATTAAAAATTAATCGACCACAGTGGGAGTCGAACCCACGACCTTCTGATCCGAAGTCAGACGCGCTAATCCACTGCGCTATGCGGTCCGGATTAGTCATGTTGTGCCCCATATAATACTTAACTCGATGTCGTTGACACCTTACTCCTATACCAAAAAAACATAGTTAACATGAATCTTGTTTGATAGATTTTGATAAGAGAATTCTAAAAATACTAAGTTTTTTAAAAATCAACATCTAGATAAAAAATTATATTATTTTAAAATTTAAAATTTTAATAATAATGGTATGTGTTGAACTTTTCAAAGAAAACTTTTTGTACTTGCCCTTAATACATTAAAATTTTATTATGAGGAGATTTTGACCAAATTGCTCAAAATATAAATTTGAGAATGTGCACAATTTGTGCCAAAAATTCTTCGTCCCTAACACTGATGTTATTTATTTATTATTATTATTATTTTAAGTTTATGAGGTAAGAAAACAAGAGATTTATCAAAAGTTACAGAAAATCATACATAAAATTGAGTTAGTTTTCATCTTTGTTGCTTTATTTTCTTGTTTTTGTTTCCTGTTAAATTTGTCATCTCCATACAAAATCTTGTGCATATTTTGATAATGTTTCTCTAATGGTACAAATGTTATTTCTTCTATTTTCTTACAGAATTAAAAATTAAAAGGCTATATGGGATCCCATCTTTAGAGATATAGAGACAAAAGACTTGTCATAAAAAATACAAAAACAAAACAAAACTAGCCATTAGAGAGGAGCAAGTCTAGCTCATTGTTATTTTTTTGCCATAGCAGCCCATATAGCTAGCTAGCCTTGTAACATTGGTGTAACTCATTTTGATAGTTCATAAAAACACACCATGAACAAAACAAAAATGACAAAAAATGAAAAACAAGAACAAGAACAAGAAGAAACATTTTCACTTGCATGAGTTATTGCACAATTTGCAAATCATGGGGATTCACAAAACAATCGGATTACAGAATCTTTTGTTACGCTAAACATTTTCAAGCATTTGCTGACATGACAACTTCATATGGTTGATCATATCAACCATGTAAAAAACAAAAATTCAACAAATCAAATGTACACAATATACATAATTGGATCATTCTTGGTAGCACTCCTATTCTCAGTTCCTATACCCAATAAAAAATTTGACAGTTCCATTTCGACACAATATACATGACTTGTTCATACTTGTGCTTCATTTAAATTTTACTCTCAAACTGTGTTCTTCGATGAAAATATTAGGTTGTTAGGGCATCGGGAAGATTGGTGGGCGCTCCAAGAATCTTACCTCCAACATCAGGAAAGCACTCATAACCTGGCAATGCACTGATTTTTCCATTTCTACTTACCTGGACTGGATATCGCATCAAATGTCCTGTCATTTCCGTGTTCTCCTCTTCTACGTACGCCTTCCAGTTTTTCTTGGCAATCTCATTGACGTGTTTAACGCATTTGAGAGTTTCTGGTTCGTGGAAAGAATCTTCAAGGATGCCAAGGTGTTCAGCCCAAAGAGACATCCGATACCCGTACACCTGCATCCAACAATGTTGTTCCAATGAATGCATAATGAGTGAGTGCACACTCTCTCTGTAATAATAGGGGAGGGGAAGTTGCATAACACAGTAATGAGACTCGTACTTGGCCATCACACTCTCTCTGTAAGGGAGCACGTCATCCACTAGGCCAACATTTGGTCTCACATGGTAGGTTCAAATCCCTCCAAAAATAGAATACTCATTCTTCGTGGGAAGAAATAAAAACGCACAAAACAATCCATCACACAGAGAAATGAACATAATTTTGAAGCCGTCTTGTAAAACCCAAGTTATTTATAGAATTATTCTTGATAGATTAATAATTAAAATAAATTGTATGGGTAATTTAGTAATCTTAAGAATTAGGTTTTCAACCCTTTTAAAAAAAGAAAGAAAAAAGGAAAGAAAAGGGAGCCTTGTAAAAGTGCTGCTGGGTATTTTGGAGGCTGCTGCTGCTCAACGGTTTGAAGGGTAGAAGAAAACAAAAAAACAAAAAAAAAAAAAAAAAAAAAGAAAAAAAAAAGAAAAAAAAAAAAAAAAAAGAGACCAAAACCAAAAGGAAGAGAGAGGATTCATAAGAGTGGTGGTTTTGCTTTATTTATCACTTAGGTAAGATTTATTTTATTGTATTCTTATCTATGATTTTGGTGTTAATATATCAATAGATGATTTTATGGGCATAGATGATTAAATAAATATATTGATGTAGTCTATGTTGGGGGTCTCGATTTTGCTCAATTTTAGAGTGTATTTTGTATCCCGTTTGGGTGGTTCATATTTTGAGATTGATATGTGATGGGTTAAGTTTAATGGTGGTGTGTTTGTGGGATACACGATTGACTACAAGCAATTACAAATTTTTACATGTATATAAACAACAATAGAATAATATGGGTTGAGAATTTCTGAAGCCGTGATGGCTTTGTTTTGATGCTAAATCGTGGGAGTTCCTAATAGACTATTGGGTTAATTTATTCTACTGTTGTTACAAGAAGAGATGGATGGGTGCACATAATAATTGTTTATGCGGTGTAATATTTTATTAGGTTTGTGAGATTGAGGTGGATCTTGGTAATTTGAAATTAGCTTGGAAAATATTATTTTAGCTGTTTGAAGGTAAGTAACCCTCTATCACTGTTGGTTCATTTTTATTCGTATCAAATCGTTTAAAATCATAAATATTTATTTATAGCCTTCATGTTCTTTTAAAATAAAATATGGGTCAAGTATAAAACAACATCGAATATTATTATGAAAATTATTTGAATATTTGGTGAAACTATTCTGAAAATTGTACTAAACGTTTATTCTGAAAATATCGAATGTTTTATTTAAAAGTTGTGTATTGTTTGAGTTTTGAATATCACTCTAATCTGACTATGATTTGGACCCTAGCCAATGGGGGTTATTTATTGGCACAGAAATTAGTTTCTTTTGGGGCTTTACCACTGGCCTATGTGTGGTTCTGGGCCTTGCCACGGGCTAAGTGACCGTAGTCATTAATACTTGGGTTTTGTGAATCAAATCATTGAACCATCTGAATATCGAACCATCGATTTGAATAAGGAATTACTTTGAATTATCTTGTTAGTTTTTCTTTTAAAATGTATTATACATTGTTTATTTTTAGCTATGAAACCATCTTACAAATAATTGTTCATTTATTGAACTGTAGAAAAAATTATATTTATTGGTTATCGATTTATTTATTTATTTTTGTATACTTGATCCGCTAGCAGTGATGGTTGGTTATTTACTGGGCTATCTAGCTTACCCTTATTTTTTTTAGATTCTGAAGAGTAGAGCTGCGCGGGATTTTGTTTTACATGTGGGAGTGCCGAGAGTAGGACTATGATTTAAGTACTTGGATTATTGTTTTGTTAGTGGATTAAATTAGTGGACTTGATGGACATTTTCATATAAGAACTATTAGCTTTTATGGATTTTGGCATTATGACAATTAAGGAATTAATTTGAGTATTTTACATTGTGGGTTATGTGATTGGATTCTTAGCCTTGCATGCTCACTTATATGAGTGTGCGGTGTTGTCACGGAGCTTGAGGCGTGACACGTCTGGATTAAGGTTTCCCAACGAGCCCCTTATTCATTTATGGTTGTCAACCACCACCCAAGAACTCCTAACAAGGTCTTGACATAACTAATCATTATATGAACCATCATAGTTGTATCTTCACAATTTTTTCTTGTTTCTAGCAATGTTTTTTTGTTTTTTTTTTTATCAGTGAAAGTTAGTGATTAGTTGTTAGATTAGTATCACACCCATACACCTTGCAAGAAAATCTTGCCCTCCCGTTTCACTCCTAAGAGTGGAACCCAAGACCTCCCCTTAGGAGAGACTTAGTGGCCAAAGAGCTAGCCAACTAGGCTAGAGGCCCTTGGTTTTGTTTCTAGCAATGTAATAAGTGTTCAGATGAGTTTTAGTTTCAAACCTGTCCACGTGGATGCCTCTTCTTTCCTGCCCATGTGTAATTTGGTTGATAAGCACCCATAGCAATTTCTGTATCCCTTGAACCATCTAAAGACCTCTGATTTATGTTTGCAGATCCTATTATCACATACTCATCATCAACTATCATCCCTTTGGCATGGACATAGATCATAAATCTCCGGTACTTTTGAGCTAATCTCTGTGCAAAAAGGAAAAGTGGGAAACATATTTTACATGGAATACATTTAATTCACCAGCTAATCCCTGGCCAAAAAAGGAAGAATAGGAAACATATTTCAAATGGAAGACAGTTAGAAGTTAGAATGAACGCAACTGTTTTAAAGAATGAATTTTAATATTGAAACTTTTGAAGAAGAAAAAAAAAAGGAAGATACGTCACCCGCTCTCACTATTCCAGATTTATTAGAGTACCATTTGTTTTGTATGCTGCTGAGAAGCACATGATATACAATATAATTCGACGTAATCATGAAAATTATAGTGGAAAAGTTCAGATGAAAACAAGAAAATAAATACTGACAAGAGGGAAAAAAAGAAAAAAAAGGACTTAATCTATAAATGAGGATCAAGTACTAAAACAATTTGGAAGTTACTTTGAGATTCTCTCTCTCTCTCTCTCTCTCTCTCTCACACACACACACACACACACACACACGCACACACACAGGTTCAAGGAATTTTTATCATTCTTTTTTCAACATGTTCGTGAATGTGAGCTTTTTTTTTTTTTTTCCCCCCCCTCGACTTGTGATTTGAAGCATTAGATCTGGACTAACATGAATGTACAATTTACAACAACTATGTGTCTTGGCTTTTTGCATGTTATTACATGAGTCGCCTTATAGTTTCTCAGAATAAGAAATACTATACCAATGCGCTGTTTTCAGGAGGCTGATTAGTTTGTGGACTTTCCGGAGATGAAGCTTCACGCTTACCAAGGCAATAGAAGTTCAAATAATCCTGTGGGTGATACTTATCAGATAGACCTTCCTTTTCAAGAGCCTCTGCAATGATTTTGTACATCATAGCCATTGTCTGTCCCTGTGATCATTTGAATTCATGATTAGCCTAAGGGCATGCTTAATCAGTAGTTAAGTCCTAAACTTAATACACGAATTTATATTTAGGAAAATGAGCAGAGCACATTGATTGCAGAACTCATTTTAATATTAAAAATATATATTAATGAACTACAGAGAAATGAGAGATCAGTCTAACCTGCCAAAAAAGAATTTCTTGCGTAGCAGAGCTAGTGGGGACACCCTCTGGATACATTGGAATTACTATATAGACAGAGAAACGCTCGTTTGCACTGATTTTGCTGGCAATTTTCAACGCAAGTTCCATAGGAACTAGGTTATCGGCACCTGCTTCCAACAATACAACTAAAGGCTCAAAGGCAGGCTCATAAAACATATCGCAGCTCTAGTTCTTGAACATTAAGCATGCACATAAAAATTCTTGAACACCATCTGAGTGAATGAAAGGTTCTAACAGGAATTAATTTAGCATCTTCACACTTCAGTGAGAAGGTGAAGCATCAATCAAACAAATACGTGTGGATGCACAGAAAGGATTGGGAAAAAAAAAAAACAGAAAAGAAAAAAAAGAAGAGGAAATGATATAAGTGATATAAAAGATATATAAGAAAGTGCTGCAATTGTTGGGTATTAGGTAGTGTGGATCTTGATGAGTACTTGACGCTAATCACTTGACCACAAAGTAAAGGTATTTTGGTATTTCTGTACTTGTGACATGTAGCCTTAATTCTATGTAAATGTAGTTGGGGGACGGCTATCTATGTATCTCATTTGTAACTCTTTCTGATCGTAGTGAAACCATGACAACGGTGGACTTGGTCCTAGCCACAGAAATCTTGTGTTCATGTATGTACATGTGATTTACAATTCTTATTTATTGTTCTTCTCTACTTTTTGTGTCTGTTGTTCTGCGATTCCTAACAGCAATGTTGGTTGAATCTCCTATTGCTATTAGCCAATATAGGCTCAAGACACCTATTTAATATGGATGAAATTACATAAGTAAACTTGTATGTATACAGTTCTATATAAGTATAAACAACAGAATATAAGAAATCAAGAACTCTGGGGAAATAACTGTTTGTTCCTTCGTTGGAATTTGGGCATAGAGGATTTGGTTCCCCAACTCCATTTTTCTTACTATATTCTATTATTGGAATTGAAGGGCGGGCATGGCATAGCAGTAAAGTTACCCCTTAGTGATCTAGTGGTCACGGGTTCGAGTGGCAGAAACAGCCTCTCCGTTTGCGAGGGTAAGACTACGTACATCAACCCTTTCCTAGACCCCACTTAAGCGGGAGCTTCGTGCATTGGGTACGCCCTTTTTTTTTATTCTATTGTTGGAATTAGTGGCACTGTTTCTCTTTTCTTTGTTGTTAAATAACCAAGCTTTTAACATTCCTTCTCAGAGAAGCTATTATCATTCCTAATCAGGGGCTATGTGGTTGATTGGAAGGATATGGGTCCTCTGGTTTTCTTTCTAATTCCACAACTGTTAGTAATTTCAGCCGATGAAATTGATATAGTTGAGGTCATTACACTGCCATCCAACCATTTCAGACCTGTTTTCATAGATCTTGAAAATTTTAAAATTCTAACCTTGTACATTAATTAACTACGAAGACAACTTTTTGTAACAAATAGGCAAAGAGAGCTACTAGTGATGTAGCCATCAATTACTTATTGTGTTTCATAGATCTTGAAAATTTTAAAATTCTAACCTTGTACATGAATTAACTACAAAGACAACTTTTTTGTAACAAATAGGCAAAGAGAGCTACTAGTGATGTAGCCATCAATTACTTATCAACAATAATTAACAAAACTATTAAAAAAAAAAAAAAAGGGAAGCTCAGTGTTTTTGCCTACCTGCATTTTTGTATGATGGCCAGTAATATGAAGATCCAATAAAATACTGGTTCTCTATGTATATGAAGTGCTGTGCTGATCTGATTGCATGTACATAAGCAGTGTGTATGCTCTTGTCTATTTGCATATTCTTTCCGCATACAAGGTTCTGCAATAAAAGTCAGATAGACAGATTAAAGGAACCATAGAACTGGTATATATCTTAATTCGGCACACTTGCCCATAAGGTAGTGTTTGGTTCACTGGAATGAGATGGAATGGAATGATCATTTCATTGGAAAATCTATTATGACATTTGGGTCACTTAAAAAAATATGGAAAATGCATTGAAATGGAATCATCAGTCACCATTGAAAGGGAATGGTCATTCTATAAGGAGGTTAAGGAATGATCTCAACATTCTATTACACTTTCATTCCAGTGAATCAAACACAGCATAATAGTACACCTAGAGGCACAAATTTTATTGGCAAAAGCCTGAATGAAACTACTTAAGTAACTGAACTCTATAGGGTTTCATAAGCTAGTTCTAACCTGTGCCTCGGCTTCCTTAACATCCTTTGGAAATCCATGTACAGATCCTGAATCAATTGACCGAAAAACCTGGCAAGAGGAATATCTCCTAACATACTCCGTGTATAATCATTTTATCAAAAGAGAAAAAAATATATTCCCTACCTGGACATGCCAATTTTCAGGATCTTCTTCATCGGTAACACGTACAGCATTGTTACCATCAGGACTAGAGGGACTGAGTATCCATGAAATCCGGTCCAGCTTTATCAAGGCATCATCATGCCAATATGCAACCTTTTTGAGTTTGAAATTACGCCATTTTGAGGCTTTCCTCCATCTTTGTTCGAAATTCGTCATTATATCATAAGCCGCAGGACCTTCAATCTTGCAGTGTAAATCATGCCATGGTTCCCTTGGACCGCGGGAACGAGACTACATATTTCCAGGAACATATTTGAGAAAACGATAGTTATTGGAGTACAACATCTTAAGCAATATTCTGCAAATCTTTTTAATCTAATGATACGTAAAAGCAAAACTCAGCACATATCCAATGAAAAATCTGTCAGTAGTGTTAGCAGCAAAAGGCAATAACACTACGACCCACAATAAAACAGAGAAATCACCTTCTAAACGTCCAGCAACCTGATTACAGACCACAAAAAGTAGAATGACAGTCATATATATTCTCCATCTCAACAACAAGAAAACTGAGCAATCACCCTAAACTCATAACTTGTGTAATTAAAAACATCAAGCAGGGATCAAAATATACTACACATTCCTAGAAATAGTACTATGATAATTACTTTCCATCATGGAAGAATTTGTGTTTTGTGAATATTTTTTATATCCTTAACAAAAGTTGGTGAGAAACACAAGCAAATTGCTGACTAAGCCCAAAGTGAATGACAAGCAGAAAACTACTACTAACTTTTTTTAGTAAAAAATTGGATTTTCTCTAGAATTTGGGTTCAGGGGAGCACTTGGGTATGTTTGGTTTGTGTTTGAGAGATGTGTTTTAGAGATAAAAAGTACGAAAACATGTTTGGTTTGGTTTTTTTCAAAAGATGTTTTGGAAAATGATTTTGAGAGAGAGTTTTGAAAAAAGTGATTGATTTGATATGTGTGAGAGAGAGATTTGTTTGAAAAACTTGTTTGGTTTACAAGTTTTGAGAAATTTTTTTGGGAAAATTTGTTTGGTTTGATTACTTTTGAAAACTTATTTGTAGAGAAAATTTTCCAAAATTTTTTCAGAAAATCAAACCAAACGAACCCATTGTGTCCAGCTTACCTCACCATATATTAGAATCAAGAGACGAGAGAGTACTATTGGATAGCTTGCTATACATTGTTGGATCCATTTCCTAACAACTTAAGCTTCTAGGATTATTGGTGGACTTAACATGATATCAGAGCTCAGGTTAGGGGAGATCTTGGGTTCAAGTCTATTTGTTGCTATCTTCCTTCTTTCTATGTTTGGATTTTTTGCATTGCCGCGTGAGGGAGGTTGTTGAATAGCTTGATATACATCGTCGGGCTCATTTCCTAACAACTCAAGTTTTTGAGACAATTGGGAATCTAACAAATACATATATATGTATATATATGAAAATTATTTTGGTAGTCCTAGTTTATATTGAATGCCAGTGCCAGCAAACATTTGTTTTGACAAATTGATGTCATATTGAGAGTGTGAAACAAGTTTTTGGCGCTAATATAAAAGCACAGAACAATTACTACAATTTATGCAGTTTATTAAATGCCAGAATCACTCAAAAACTCAGGCCATGCAATGAATAAATTCATCCTTGGCATATAGTTTTAGATATGTACAACTACTACTTACTGAAAATGTGGGATTGTGGAAATCATCTGCAAAGACAGTGTCAATTCCGTGAAACAGCCTATGCTCAGGAGTATCATACCGGCCATCACATAAATCCAAACCACCAATGAAAGCAGTGATTTTCCGATTATTCCCAGTAGCTTGAGTGTCAAGAATCACACACTTCTGATGATGTGTAAAAAGGGTTCCCACTACCTGGGTGAAAATGGTCGGTGCAAATCAATGAATGAGCAGCTAATATTCATAAACACACGCTAAATAGGCATGTTGCCTAGTTTCTAATTTGAATGGGATAACTGAATAAATAACAGTTCATAAATGTGAAAATTTGAAGCCATAAAGTAATTCTTCCATTACCACCAGCCACTTGAAAAGAAGTATTCCGAACCTGTTGCTTGAAAATACTAAGCTTATTGCTGGCATAACGAGGACAAAGCACACAATGGACACTCGAGTGTCTGAAAAATTTTCTGGTTTCTTCATCATGAGTCTGCATGAAACCTTCCTGCTTTCAAGTCTATGATTAGATATAACACATTTATGAATGTAAGAGGAATTTCAAGTCTCTAACCAGATATGATGCAAATCTAATCATATATGACGATGCATACACAATAAGATTACACTTTTTTTTTTTTTTTTGTGCAAAAGGTTCAGTACTCAAAAAACCTATATGTTGTGATATGGTCAGATCAACTTTCAACAAATAATAGAATCAAAAGTCTTTGGAAAGTAGACCATTACCGTTTTCAGAAGAAATTTGTCATGTGAAGTTTTATCATCCCAAATAAGCAGAACCACACGAACCCCTTCTTGTGACTTGTATTTTAACAAATCTCCGAGACAAAGCTCTCCTCCAGGAGGCAATGGTCTCGTTGGCTCCCTCACAAGCTTTACCCGGTGAAATACAGACCAACCAACAATATAAATCAAGTGGTGAGCTTCCAATATGGCATGACAAATATCCTCCCAGCATTTGTTTTGCTGGAAAACTTTTCCATCATCGAGCAATATTTCAGGAAGCATTGCATCGGGCACATGAGCATCCTGATAAAGAGTCACACTGCCTCCTTTGCGGAGAGGAAAATATGTATTTGGCACTCCAACATGACCTGGCCCAGCACCAACGCCATCCTTATGTAAAGAGTTCTCTCCAAAAGGAAAAAATTGAACAGAAAAATGCAATTCAGGAAATGGTTTCAAGGGATTCCCGTAAGATCCAACTATGGGGAACCAACCATTGATAGTATTTCCCAAGCTGATTTTATCCGCACATATCTCAACCACTCCAATAAGCTGAGCCCCAAGAAGATCATTATCCTTGACCTCAAATTTAACTTTTTCTACGGGGTGAGCAACCGGTACACGAAAATGCTCGTCCCATAAAGGGTTTTCAGAGTTAGCGATTACTCTAGTTTGAGCTACAGTAGCACCGCCTAGGCAAACAGACACATAGGGGTCACTTGTAATAATTGAATGACGGCCTGAATGCCTGCCTGAACTTTTACTTTTTGCTTCAGAGGGAGATCCACAAGGCCCAAACATAGTAAAACATTTTCTCATTCTTTCTGAAGCTAAATCCATGTTTGGAAGAGATTTTGCTTCTATAATACATATATCCAATTCTCCATGCAAAAATACTACTTTCCCAGAATCACCACCCTCATTTTCCGGAGCCTTGTCAGAAGCAACAGAATCGTCAGCCATTTGGAGTTGAAACCTAGGGGCACACCAAAATAAAACCTACTATCAAGTTGTAAATAGGCATATTAATATAATTCCAAATCCATCTATTGTCCTTTACATCTCAAGGGTTCAATTTGAACCACTTCAGGAATCGTATTCTCAATTCAAACCTAAACCGTGCCAAATTTTTTATTAGAAGACACTGCCTCAGCACAATAGCAATTGAAAAGAACAACAACTTTTCTCATATTTAAAAAATTCATTTAGTCATCTACAATAACCAATGTGTTGTTTTAGAAGTTTGATGAACTTCATACTGAAATGAAAAGCCTAATACAAAAGACACAGGAATGTACTCTTTATCACCATACACAAGCAGCCAAAGTCAGATGAGAAATGGACTCTTAAAGGCCTTTAAGCCAATCAGCCCTCCAAAGCCCCAATCTCTGATGGAACTGATCCAATAATCGTCCTTCACTAAAAAGCCAAAAAGGGTAAAGGAATCAGGTCAAAAGCCAAGCACATAGAGAATCATGTATATACATGTATACACAATCAGACATTGGCAATTATGTACAGGAACATAATCTTGCATATAAGCAAACTCTTAATCATGACAAACTCTTTACACCCACCAAACAAAATGAACAATTTGAGAGAAGAAAGAGAAGGAACAAGAAAAAAACTAAAATTTACGTTAAACCACATCAGCAAAATAGTGGTACACAAATGAAGTGTCTTCTTCCATTTATAATTTAGAATGAAGAAAGAGATTTGTTGCTGTTACAAAAACTGCTAACAATTCATGTGGTCAGAACACAAAATTAAGTAAAGCTTCCTGTCAACTCACATGCACCACATATAGGGAATTTTGCCTAACTTTGCCATCTCTGAGCCACAATAGATATGCTTAAATTGAAGAGAAAAGGCTGTTTAAGCTAACAATCAAGTGATTTAACTTTGTGCTGCATGCATAACACAGTTTGAATCATGTTCCATACTAATGAGAATAGGAGTTGATAAATTAAACTCGTTTAAGATCTCTGGAGATTAAATTAAACTCAAATGTGTCAAAATACTTCCAAGCCACGTCGCTAACTTCTCCTAATGCCTTTTTTTCTAGGTAGACATATTTTTGGTACAGTGCTCATTGCAAAGAAGTGCATCAAATCAGGAAGACATCTATTCTTGTTCGTGGGTTTTGTTGCATAAGATGGGTTTTCTCAGTTGATGGAGGCAGCAAATTCTGCAGTCTTTCCTTCTCATCCTTTCTTCTCTTTTGCATTGCTTAATCAAATAACAATTTTTGGGTCCTTTAAAAGCTCAAGGGGGTTATGTAATCCAGGCACTTCCATTTCCCGTCTTCGATTTCTGAATTACATCCATTCCTTCTGTGAAGTTTCTCACAAATTCTTATGATAATTAGTTGTATCTCTTTGTTAGTGTGATCATGTGGTGTGCTCTCTTACATTTTCCTATACCCTTTTTGCGTACACCTTTTTGATGTTTTGAGGGTTACCGGAATGGGAAAGCTTGCTGGTTCTTCGTTCTTTATTTTTATTTTTTCATTTTTTCATCTTTTCCCATTGGTGGCTCTTGCCGCGGAAATTATTAAAACCAACAAACCAATTTAGCCAGAGGAATTATCAAACACATGCATTAACGTATATATGAAAGAGAAAACATCATTCAGACCCACAAGCCATCTCAATCAATACACAACATTCACAAAAAAACACACTATCACAACAACAATGCAAAATCAATAAATCTATCAACAGAAACAAAACCCAGATTTTGAATGTCATTATTGGAAATAATATTGAAACACATAGAGAGAGAGAGAGAGAGAGAGAGAGAGAGAGAGAGAGAGAGAGAGAGAGAGAGAGGGTGTGTGTGTGATGATGTGTTACCTTAAGAAAAGAAGGGACGAATTGGAAGGATCAGAAGCATAAAAGAAGAGAGAGAGGGAGGTGGGGGAGAGAAGAAGAGCTAGAGGTGTTCGGTGTGTTAGAGAAGAGAGAAGAACAGAGCCGCAACGAACCGATATTGGCGGGAAGTCCATGGCGGAATCCATTGTTTCTGTTTGTTTCAGAATTCGACACCGAAAAAAATGGTTATTTCCCAACTACCGGAACACAATGTGGCAAAATGACACTCCTTTTTTTTTTTGAAATTTTATATTTAGGATAAATTACACTCACTTATGAATTTAGAGAAAATATAGTTAGTCTTATATTTTTTATACAATTTTGTGGTTTTAATTTATATAATGACGTGAATCGCTTCTCACACTCTGGTAAGATATTATCCGCTCTGACGAGGTGGCGAAACGACGCCCGTCGGCCTCACGTTTTAAAAAGCCTCTTACAAGATGGAGGAGGCCAATACGTGTTGGTTGCAAGTATCCCTCTCAGGCGATGTAGGATTACCCCAACATATAACATTTATATTTTTTTGTTAATAATTCACTGTATTGATGAAAAAATTATATTGTCATGTTATTTCTATTAAAGTATATATTCATTGTTTGTATTAGTTTAAATGACTTTAATCTTACTAAAAGAAAGTATAATTATACTAAAAGCTGACTATATTTTCTTTATATCATAGTAGGTAAATTTAATTTACCCTTTATTTTATTTTATTTTTAAATCTATTGACCGGCCAATTTAGAAATTAGCTTTCGTTTTCTATAATTTTTTATGAGATCAAAAAGTGTTAAGATGT
Organism: Camellia oleifera; assembly: GCA_022316695.1. NCBI lineage: Eukaryota > Viridiplantae > Streptophyta > Magnoliopsida > Ericales > Theaceae > Camellia > Camellia oleifera. The sequence goes on from CM039305.1 coordinate 49,798,214, forward strand.
AAGATTTTTTTAATGATTTTTTGACTTTTAAATTTTTTTTAGAAGGTGGGAAAAAGTAAATTTGTTTGGAAATGTTTTCATTTTTTATTTTTAAATTGTATTGAAAATTATGAATTACTAAAATATTTCTCTTTTTTTTTTTTTTATTAAGTAACTTTCTATAGTTGCTTGTGCAATTTATCAGAAATGCTTGCAATTTTTTTTATTTTAAAAAATTATGTCTAACTATTTAATTTAACTTTTATTTATAATTTATTAAACATAAATAACTTATATATATATATTTAAAATTAATTATCTAAAAATTGAGAGAATGATATTTTTTGAATTCTATGTTACAGGTCATCAACCTTAAATCAAGGGGGAAAAAAATGACTACAGCAAACAAGCTTGATTTTTTTAATTTTTTTAGTGCCTTGTTGATTTATTTTTTATTTTTATTTCTCAACTATTTTAATCCAAAAACTAAATTCCCCGACGGGCTGATGCCTGCCAAATTTGGATAGAGTTACTTTTCAATACTTAACTCTATTTTTAAATCATGATTTGAATAAAACATATTAACTAAACATATTTTTAAAATACAATTAAAAATTACTTTCAAAACTCCTCTTTTCTTTTTTCGTTTATTATATTATTATTAATCAATAATCAAAAAAAAAAAAAAAAATTACAAATCATCTCAAAACTATTTTCAAAACTCATAATTAAATAAATTTTCTCTTTTCAAATCATGATTCAAAAACTCAAAACTCAAAACACAACTCTACACTCAAATCATAATTTTAAAATTAAACCAAATAGACCCGGCCTTTCTAAGTGACATTCTTCACAAATATAACCCTAACTGTCACACCCTCGCAAAAAAAAAAAAAAAAAAAACCCGCAACACCAGATGCTCATGGTGTCATACTGTCCTCGCTTTGCATTTCCACTAGAAACAGTGGCAACATTACCTGAATCATTCTCACCAACAAACAACACTACCATAATCAATTATACCATGTGACAGTTTGTTTCATGAATCAAACCAGTTAGTCTACACAGAAATGGAGATGACAGGCACCATCCAATGCTCTCACGAATGTTAAACGATCACCATGACCTGAGCTTAAAATTTATCCAGTCCCAACTAGTTGCTCTCCAGATACCTAATAAATCTTAGTCAACTATGCATCCATAGTTCCATTGGTGAGCCATTCTCCAAATAATTCCCGCTTAACAACTGACACATGTTAGAAGCAAAACAAATCCAACTTTTGGATCAACATGAAATAGATGAATATCACAATTCATGTTATTTTAATACCAACATATGTTAACTCAGTGACAACAAATTCTACTAGCTTCTAATCCAAAAGAGGAAGAGAGAAAGAAACAGACAGATTAGGACTATTTACCACAGAGAGAATCTAGAATGTCTTTTTGTCTACTTTTCTCTCTCTCATACACACGCACACATACACAAGTATGCAGAGGCAAAGTCATATTTCATCGCATCATCGCAAAGGTATTCGAATCTTCTCAAAAACTCACCTGCAAGAATTAAATAAAAAATGTCAACAAAACCTGGGAGCATCGGGAAGAAAAATATTGCTTCATCACCACATTATTTTTGTTAAAACGGATTTAAACATCAGCCACAAATCCAATCCTGAATCTTGATAATGCGATATTGGTAAATTTTGAAGGGACAGCGATAGCTGAAACAACATTAAAATAATGTAGAAAAAATTCAAGAACGATTGATCAGTCAAAAAATGAATAGTTCCTATTTGAACTCTCTATTTTGACTGGAACCATACTACTATACTATTCATTGACTCTAGCACTTGCGCAAACGGATTATATCCTCCAAACAAAAATCTATACATCTTTCCACCCCAGAGACGGGTAACTTAGTAAACAAAATTTCACAACAGTGAACTAGCCACTCAATTAATCACCCAATTACTGGCAAGGGTACACCAAAACTTCACTGGAAAGGTGCACCCACTTGGATTGAAGCTTCAAAGGTCCCACAAATAAAGAGCTTGAAAAACAAATTTATATGACTTCAACTATGAGAGGTGGGGGTAAACAGTCAGATCAGACATTTACAACAGGGAACAGAAAGGATTGCCAAAAAAGTGCTAGAGAAGAGACTTGGGTTTGGGGATTAGATAACCCAGAAAAAGCTTCATCGATACAAACAGACTCTACAAATAGATGATAAGTACACTGATCCTGCAGGACCACTAACAAAGTTTGGAATCCCACACAAAAAAAACAAAAAAAAAAAATCTGCAGGCCAGAATTTCAAGGACTGCAAAATCCAATTTTCTTCGGTAAGTACTAAGCGTATAGCAATCCTTCTACAACTGACATTATGGAGGACTTGAACTAATCAGAGGAGGCTGACTCTTAACATGAATAGATGGATTATTTAAGCAGAGTCTACATGGCAATACCATATCTATTGGCCCAACTTCTACAGCAAGGTCTCAAGAGAAACAGAAACTTTCCTAGCTTCCAGCCAATATATGATGCAATCCTTGTCTTAACACATTATGCAATTTAATATTATGTCCAATAATCCAATATAATTGAATGCAGGAGAGGACATAGTACATTGAAGGATACAATTTACTGTCCTGTACAGCCTATATCTTATCCCATCAGATTTCCCCTTCAATATCCAAACACATGTAAGCGTATTACCAAACAAAGAATTGAAAATTCTTATGCGAAAATACTACAATCAAAAAAAAAAAATTAAAAAAAAAAAAAAAAAAAAAAAACTTAGACAAATGTCATAAGCAGTCCCACTATGTTACTTGTGTTAACTAACCAGCAGTATGGTGGGATTATCAACCACAAAATGTTCTCCAAACATATTAACATCATCATTGCACATCTAATCCACCTTATTTAAGCTTGTTCATCAATCGAACATTGTTCATGCTCATACTTCATTCACACCCCATTTGAACAAAGGGGTGAATGTTGACGGGTATCACCTTATATTCATTGTTACACTGGCAATAACAGAGCAAGGCATAACAGGGTTCAGAATTGAAAAGGATAAAATCTTACTTGTTATTATGTGCCGTGGTTGCATAGTTCCTTGGCCCACCCGGCATGTTGCTCTTCTGCTCCACCTGTGCAAACCTATGTTCTTCTCCATGCCCAGGGTAACTATGGCCATAGCCAGAACCTGTTTCTTGCCTGTGAGATGAGCCAACTCCTTGTCCATAATTTCCCCCTGCACCTTGCCCGTAATTCCCCCCCGCTCCTTGTCCTTGCCCATAATTCCCCCCCACTCCTTGTCCTTGCCCATAATTCCCCCCTGCTCCTTGTCCTTGTCCATAATTCCCCCCTGCACTTCCCCCAGGCATTTGGCCATAATCTCCACCTGCTCCTTGCCCATGGGTTACACCCTGTGGAGGTCCATAATTCCTATTGTCTCCTCTTAGATCCCTCTGCCCAGGAGGCATATAATCCCTCTGCTCTGGTGGGATTCTTCCTCCTTGAGGATTATAATATCCTCGCTCGTTTTGGCTGTAATTAGCCTGATATGAAGGCATTGGATCTCTTCCTCCAGGAGCGTTGTTCATTGGCATTGGATCTCTTCCTCCGGCAGCATTGTTCATTGGCATTTGGTCTCTTCCAGGACCATAATTTGGCTGCATCGGATAATTTTGTTGTTGTCCAAAGTTCCTTGTATCCCCGTGCATGGGTCCCTGATTGCTATATGCAGGATTACCTTGTTGGTTTGGCATTGGATTTGGACCCCTAGGCCGGTTCCGGTTAAAATCTCTATTTCGATCACCATATCTTCCCCCTTGCCTCCCATACTGAAGTGGAGGTGGTCTAGGTGTGATTACTCCATTCTCATACTTATCTCCTGATATTTACAGCAGAATAATTTAAGTCTGAAACAATAAGAAAAGCACGAGGCAACTAATAGCTTACTTAAACAAGATGTAGTGTTTGTTTGGTTTAGATTATTTGGGCTCATTATCAACCCAAATATGATTAAACCAAACCAAATAATCTAAATTAAACACACACTTAGTGTATGGAAACAGGTGGAAACATCAAATCAAACAGTAACAGAATAAGATTTCTACCTCCATATTCTTTGTTCACTGGATCAATGTAGGAATCTGGCAAAATAAACACAACCCCGGGCAAACCTAATTCCAAAAGAAAAAAAAAAAGGGGTTTAAAATCAGCAACAGTAACCAAAACGAGGCTTCAGCATGAATGATACAGTGGCTTACCTCTAAACTTCTCAGACATTTCCTCCGTCACCAGACACTGAAAACCATGATAAGTTGTGGTGCTAAAAGCATACATCTTCTGCTTTGCCTCTTCGTAACTATAACCCAACAAAATTAAACCAGAAGGAGACCAATTATGTACAGCAACGAAGCTTCAAACAGTCAGCCCAAAAAAAAAAAAGACCCTAGCAACTAACAACCACTGAGGTCAAAACAATAATGATCAACACGATGAATACAATATCCAATAATATCAAGTATCGATACAAATAATACTGTTTAACTAAACAATCAACAAAAGAACCATCTTATGTTCTATTTGGTTCACGGGAATGTGATGGAATAGAATGAAATGATCAATCCTTAAGCTCCCCTATGGAATAATCATTTCCTCACAATGGTCCTCACTGGGGATGGCAAAATACCCCAACCCAACAAGTCCCCGACCCTCTCCAATCCTAATAAAATGGATTTGGGAGTTTCTCAATAGTGTAGGGTCAGGTTTGGGGTGAGAATAAAAAAACCCCGATAGGGTTTGGATCGGGTATGAGGGAGGATAATCCAGTCCCACCCTCAACACAATTATGTGCATTATTAAAACAAATCTCATTTTTTAACATATATTTTTTTTTTTTAATGATATAAAATTATCTTTTAACATTTTTTTCCTTCTATTTTATGTTTTCTTGATATCACACTTCTCTCAACTTATTCTACAATTCCACTAAGATCAATAACAAACAAAACCAATTATTATAATTTATAAGTTATTTATCATCAAAAGTTATAAAATCACAATATTAAAATTCAATACCAAAAATATAAGTTGTAAAGTTAAACTAGAAGGGTAAGGTGGAGGGTGAGATTATAAGCGGGGGTGGTGAAGAGGTGGGTAGGGTCAAGTATGGGACAATGTTCACTAAACGGAGGTGGGGGTGGAGTAAGGGTCCGCCGACCCATACCCACCCCATTTCCATTCCTAGACCTCGCAATGGTGGTGAAAGATAATTCCATTTGCAACATATTTTTCATTATCTTTTATAAACCGAACATGGGAATGGACATTTTGATGGAATGACCATTCTATTCCACTCCATTCCAATGAGCCAAACACTATAGTCTTCAAAAAAAAGAAAAGCAATTATCTTCTTGCTCACTGTTAAGGAAGGAGATCACATTTGACTGAATATAGAACTGCACCGAATAGTACAACTGAGCAGCAACAAAAACAACAACAAAACCCTAACTAAACAGTAGAAACAAGAAGAAGAAGAAAACACAAAATAAGCGATTCAAAATCCTATAATGACATGTATGAAATTGGGATAGGTGAAACAGACCTTCCGACGACTTTGGCTAGGGTTTGGAGGTAGGTCTCGATCATTTCTTCGCGAGACGGTGCAGGGTCCTTGGGAAAATCCATGGTAATGAGCCAGTGATTGTAATCACAACCCTCAAACAAAATCGTGTCCGGCCCTATTTCATCGTTGTTGTTGTTGTTGTTGTTTCGATACGGAGTTCTTGCCGACGAGAGCTGAATCGAGGACGACCTGAAGTGCCTGGACTGAAATAGAAGATGATGTTGGAATGGTTGAAGGAGATCGAAACTAGGGTTTTGGGGGTTGCTGGTGAGGGAGGGGGGTGATGGTGAGGTGGAAATGGAAGGGAGTGTGGAGATCGGTGTATGGTGTTTGATGAGGGAAGAGGAGATAGATAGGGCTCGGCGGAGACGGAGAGAGGACAGCGCCATGGGCATCGATGGTTAGAGAGAGAAAGTGATGGTATTAGAGAGAGAGAGAGAGAGAGAGAGAGCGCGCTAGAGTTTTAGGGGTTTAGAGATGATCAGCTTGGCACTGGAGTGACGAGCTATTGCAGTATTTTAACATTGCGAGAGGTCATTGGAGCGTAATGTTGGGAGGATCCGATAATCTGAATTATTTATTTCGTAAAATTTGTAAAGGGTATTTTGGGAAGATAGTTAAAAATTATTTTTTTTTTTTTTAAATTTTTTTTTTTTTTTTTGTAAGAGAGGGAAATGTGTTAAAAGTTTGAATTTTCCAAAATAAGTATTTTAGGCTCGTAAAAAATTATATTGATTGAATATTACTAGCTACTTTATCAGAATATATTTTTGTTAATAATTTATTTTTAAATTATATTTATCATTAATAAAAATATATTTCAATTAAAGGACTATCGATATTCGATCAATATAAATTTTTACACATATGAAGCACGTGACAAGCTATATATATTGAACAGTTCAAATTATCGAAACAAGAATCGCAATAGTTCGCATGAGTTCAAAAATATACTCCAATCTATAAAATAATGGTTTTACAAAATAATTATAAAATTCTGGAAAAATTTTAAAATTTTAATCATTAATAAATATAAATTTTAGGAAAAATTATTCTAAGATCACTGTCTAACTTTTGATAAGAGAAGAGGACCACAATAATATTTTTTGATGCTTAAAGTCCCTCAACCTTATTTTATGTTGTAAAATACCTAATTTACCCTTCTTTATAACATACATTTGTTTGGATTTTGGCAAATTGAATATTCTATTGCTGTTTTGTAGAAGATTTCATGCAGATGGACTTCATGGTGGAGATTTCGTAGGGATTTTGCAAGTCTTGCAATGGACTTGACGATGGAGATTGCTATGATCGTACAAGTGTTATAGTGGTATTGATCATGTAAATTTTTCAGTGGAGTTGAATCAGGTATGTTTTTTATGGAGATTTCATATGAATTTCGATCTTTGTTTTGAATTGTATGTAAAGATTCCGATTTCATATTAGTTTTTTGAGTGTATTTTGCATTAGGTTTTTGTTTTCAATTTTGATCTATTTAAAAGAGAGGCTAGCTCAGTGAATTTATTTATGATTTTTGGAGTTGATTTTTCATTCTCTATTATTGATCAATTCTAGAGAGAGGCCAACTTGATAGAGTTTGATTTTGATTTTTTGAGTTCATTTTTCATTCTTTGTTTTTTTTATCAATTTCAAAGAGAATTAACTGTTAGAAATTGGGCGCCTATGTGACATGGCCCTTTGAGCTTTTTGAGCCTGAACCTCTTGAACCTTATCCATGTAAATTTGAATTTTAATTCAAACTTATTTGGATAACCATTCAGGATATCTATATCTATCATATCAATAGATATGGATGGATGGATGGATATTTATTAGTTATTATTGATTATATACATCTGATAATGGGAGATACGTATATCAGATACGTTATGGGGTTTTTACCCATAACCTTTTTTATTCCCATACTCTCCTCTCTCTCTGACTCTCTCCCAAAAAATAACGATCAAGCCATTTGCGCTGTGATTTATGTGGGTGATATTCACTATTGTAATATCACCCCATTGCTGGGATGATTGACCAGATTCAGGAAGCACGTGATTTACCTACGAGGTTCTTCGCTAAAAGGTATGATCTAAACATTTTATCCGCTGCGTTAATGCTTTATGATTTACATTGGTATCAGAGCCTTGTATGGGTATTTTCGTGCTTTCTTTTATCATGTGTATATTTATATATATATATATATATATATGTACACATCGATACTCATGAATATTTATAAAAGAGGAAGAGATCCAAAATATTTCATTTTTAAGATCATAAATGTCATTTTTTAATGCCATAAATGTTTTTGTTTTGAAAAATGGAGTCCGACAGTATAAAAATCGGACCAGAAAACACCCTAGAAGGCGGCGTGTGGGCTGCACGCGCCACCTGACACAGTGAGCCGCCTCCACGCGCTTCCACACGCTGGCACGCGTTTCCACGCACCAGCCGCCCTTCCGACGCGCTTGCACGCGCGAACCGTCGGCGCCATGCACGCACGCCGCGTGCTGAGCCACGTGCCAAGCCGCGCGTCGAGCCGAGCCGCACACTGAGCTGCGCCGTTTTCCTCCGCCGGCTTGGCTGGCTTGGCTGCTGATGCATAAGGCACTGTTTGTTTTGTTTTTTAATTCTGTATCGCATTAAATGGTCATTATTAATTCATTACATATTTGTTTTATGCATGGTTTATACTGTTAGACTCAGAATTAATTTTTCTATATTCTGTAAAATTTTGAAAATTTTACGAAAATAAAAAATATTTTTTCTGTGTTAATAATTCATTTTTTATGCTTTAAAATGATTCTGGTATTGCATAAATAATTTTATGGGGTTGAAATTTTTATTGTGGACTTCTGAAATGTTTTACTCTTTACTGGTATAATTGTTTCAGTTTATCAGTTTCTGGATTTTTATTTCTAATTTTATGTGTGTTTATTAGTTATTTAAAATTTCAGAAAATTTCAGAAATATTCCCGAAAATTTCAGAATTATATACATTTTAATTATGGCATAATTTGAATATTGTTTCAGTTTATCAGTTTCTAGATTTTTTATTTCTAATTTTATGTGTATTTATTAGTTATTTGAAATTCCAAAAAATACCAGGAAATTCCAGAAAATTCCAGAAGTGATATACTTTCTGTTATGGCATAATTTGAATATTAAATATAGCATGTTGTTGTTTTTTGCCTAAAATTTCTAAATTGTTGTAATTAGAATAGCATGATTAATTGTTTTTTATTTTAATTCCGTTATTAAATGTAACATAGCATGTATTGATTGTGAATCTACATTATGATGCTGTTGTATGGAATTAGAATTTTTTATTATGCTTTTAGACAGGCCATAGTTAGTGGGAGGTTATTTGGTTGAGAGAAATCTTTGTAGATTAACTCCCGAAAACCAATATTTTGCGCATAAATTAAATTAAATTTTGGATAATTGTCACCTGTGGCGCAAGAGATAATTACGAGCATAGCGGATTTTCGATCTTGCGACTTGTGTAATATTGTCACTATTTAATTTAGATTTTTGCGGAAAAATTATATTATGCTAATCAAATTAATCCCAATGCAAATTTCTCACTAAATTGATTTAGCTTATGGAAGTTAATTTGGTTGACCTAGACTTAGTAGAGATATTCAAATGTGAACAATGTAATCCCATTCTTTAGATAAGCAAAAGTCTTGGAGACTTTAGGTCAGACCTTAATTAAGCCAAAGTAAGGAAACATGACTCAAAGTTGCCATGTTTTTGTTGCCTTGTTTGGCACAACAAAATTTGATGTGTGCGCTATGGTTAGCGGCACACTACGTAGTTTTGATTGGCGAGTTTTGGAGTTATGAAATTAGTAAGCCCTCAATAGATCTGTATATGATCTTGACTATTGAGTTGCGCGGATTGACTTTGTAATTTAACTTGTAAATAATGTTACATCATTGGATGAAGTAACATTCAAAAGTCACGTCATCCAAGAAATACGAGCTTAAATAAATTAGTCATTAAGTGTAAGATGAATAGCCTGTATGAGCAGTGTCTTGCTCTCTACCCAATTATTGGGAGTGGATGGAGCAAAATTTCATGCACTATAATAGTGTGCGTTGAAATATCACGTGAAGTTAAAAGATTAGCGCTTAGAAGCTGCAAAATCTATTAACACTATATGAAAAGATTAGCGCTTAGAAACTGTAAAATCTATTAACACTATATGAAAAGATTAGCGCTTAGAAGCTGCAAAATCTATTAACACTAAGTGAAAAGATTAGCGCTTAGTGGCTGCAAAATCTATTAGCATTGCCAACTTGTCTAAGTCTGGACACTTACTGTTTTCACACTTGAGTGTGAGACATGAAGAGGGGCTTCTTTGTATGATTCCTTTGCTAGGCTAACGTTTTTGAATAACGTTTACCACTAAGCGCAAACGTTGCAGCATAGTAATGAAAAGGTCAAGGCCGACAAGGTTGTTATGACTCTAAGAATTTGACGCATCCCTTGTGAGAGCATTATGTTGAATTAGACTCTTTAGCCTAATTCCCGCTTAAGTTATTTCAAGAGCTGTCACAAATTGATAGCTTATTCTCTCCTTCTTGTGGATAGTAGAATTAATTGCAAGTAACTATGAAGCGAGAAATAGATATGGCAAGAGGAGTATCGTCATCTTTCAATTAGATGCATTAAAGTGTATGGAGAATAAAATTGACTTGAAGGTGCAGGGGATTAGCACTTACTAGTTAAATTTGCGACTTAGGCGCACTTGATATCTCCATGACATCCTTTTATGATCTAGTGAATATGAATTAGTCCTGAGTCATTACCTAGTTAGGCCTAAACCTTTTAAACTTATCTTCGAGAACTCACACATTAAGATGATTAGAATTAGTTTATGACAATTAGTCATGAACCAATGGCTTATTATACTTAATCACATTAATGAGATGATGACACAATGGTTTGAGTAGGCCTTCTAGGGCCTACTCGCTTATGACATCCTGCTCTCATGTGAATGTGTAACTTTGTTCGCAATGGGTGTGCACAAGTAAGTAAGAAAGCCATAGAAGGTCATTTGTTTTGGTGCATTTAGTCCACTATGTTTTTTGTGACTAGATATGTGTAAGGGTATGATAGCTAGGCCTCAATCTCGACACATTTATAGATTACGATATGCATCTGAGTCAAGACTATTTGATCTCCCATAAGTCAAAAGTTTTGAGATGATTTTTTGACATTGCACATATGAGGTTGAGATCAATTAGATAACAGCTTTTTGTGCTTTTAGTTTTGATCAAGGTGGCGAGTATCTATTTGAGTTATTTTAGAAAACTCTATGAAGAGAAATGGATGCTTAGAAAATTGATTATTCCTAATACTCAACAACACAATGGTGTAGTAGAGATAAGGAATTAAATATTATTAATGTTAGGTGGATAATGGCACAAAATGTTTCCCAATTGGGAATTGCACTAGTTTGTTGCCTATATCCCTAACTATGTGCCCTCCATATCAGATTTTACACTCCATTTGAGTAATGGGTTAGCAGAGAGCCATCTATGGGCGATCTATAACCGTTAAGCAGCTTATCTTTATTTTACTTCTCATAAGATTGCGAAGTTAAGACCTAGGGTTTTATAGCGCATTATTGTATGCTGTCTTGTAAACACATAGGGTTGTGTGGCGCATTATTGTATGCAGTTATGTAAACCCTCCGGGTCATGTGCATATAGGTAAGTAGCTTTGTGGTAGTGTAACTAAGTCATATAAAGTTTTCTTAGTAAAGGTGACGTGAATAGAGTTTTGGAACTCTATAAGATAGAGAATTCTAAGCATAGCGTTTTATGTAGCCTAGTTGAGAATGGAAAGAAATTTCCAATATCCTAGGGACAGTGGGAGCGATGTGCCTACTAATGGATTGCTCCATTAGAGAAGAATTCTCTACATTCTTAGTTGCGTGGTAACAAATGTGAAAATTTTCCACGTCATCACTGGCTGATTGAGGAGGGAACATTCATGATTGCTCTGCAAGATGATAAAGAGCCTAGGATAATGCCAAAGGCTCTAGTCCTCTGTTTTTAGAAAGTGGATTAATGTTGTGCAGTTTAAGACAAAGTCTTTGAGGATTAACCATTTCTATAATTTGGTTGACTTTCCATTATGACGCGAAACGGTTTAAAGTTATGCGTAATTTGGATAGTCATTGTTGAGGCATAAGGCTCGTTAGATACTGAAAAGTCGCACCATTGAAGAAAGTGTAGACCATGAGAAGACTTCCTCTTGGGGAGTGAGGTTATTTTGACTTAGGCTATGATTGACATAAGTTCGGAACATTGATTTGTGGACATTGTGACCCAACTTTCTCGTTGAAGAATTGGATAAGTAGATCTGTAGGGATTTACCTTCTGCTTTTATGGTGAAAAGTTAGGAGCGCAAAAAGGTTGCTAGTTCCAATAAATCTTTTACAGCCTAAAACGGTTATCCAAATAGTGGTTCTTAGATTTCGTCAAGCCATGATAGGCCAACGATGATCGATGAAGACCACTGAGGCATGATCAATGGTCCAAAAGAAGTTTTTCCTTACTTAGTCATTATGAGCCAGGAATTTATAGGGTTGTCGCCACCTAGGGTGGGCAGTCCTCTGTTTTAGATATGATGGACATGGGTGATGTAATTTATATGCTCGGATGTACGATCCTTAGGGATTGTTTTGGGAGAATTCCTATTTTGTCTTCAATGACTTACATAAGGAATATCCTAGAATGATTCTAGATGCAAAATTGCAAACCCATTTACTTACCTATCGGTAAAAGCCAGAGCCTTAGCTATTGACTGAATCCTCGAATTGTCTTTGGGAGAAACAGATGACCTATATTCCTTGATCTTTTTCTTTGTTGTGGGAGCCTAAAGTACGCTATGTGGGCGTATTCGGCATGATAAGTGTTATCTTTGGTAAATGGTCAACTGAGTTGTTTAGACATTGACCTTGCTCATTGGATCGTGGATAGAATTCTTTACTAGTAATATATTAATTTGCTCACTGTAAAATTCAATGTGCTAGTTGGGCGCATCCAGAATGAACGCAAATTGGTCACCAAAATATCTTTAGAGAGGTTATTGCGCAACAGGTTATGATCATGAATCACTTCATGTGAGGCGCACATGGTGGATTCCATTGTATATACTTATCGCAAGAGGTGCTGATAAGGCTTATGTTTGGAATCTAGAATTGCGCAAGCTGTGGTCATTTTTTTTTTAAAAATCGATCACTTATTTTGAGATGATGGGATGTTGACACTATTATGGTTTGTGTCATAATGATTAGCAGATGATGATGTCAGCAGGCAAGATTGGCTCACTCATACGAGCAATCGCCCTTGGCGCTTGAGAGCGAGCGAGGATGAGACTAGTGGTTTATTTTTATTTGAAGCCAAGAGAGGCTTAAAATTATCCACTATGCATGTCGCATTGGTTACAACCAAGATGAGGTCGTGTTAAGGACCAAACATGGATGTTAGTACCCACTTTCCATGTTATGCCTGTTATGATTAGCCAGATGCGAGATCTCATTTGGCGCCTAGAAGGCCAGCAGATAGAGAATTCGGGTTAGGCGCTAGAAAGCGACTAGACTAATATATGTACGGTGTATCGAGTATGACGTCACTCTTTTGGAAGAGTTACTCCACCGTAACATGTATTCATACTGTATGTGCTTGGCGGCTGAGTAATGAGGTGAGAGAATGGATCCCTGTTTCCTCACCGTGTGAGTCTTACGTGTCATTATTGATATGACTTTCATTTTTGTACCCTTTTGTGACTTTTGACTATGTCATAAGGTAAGGGGTTGATGTTCTGCTACTTTGGTATGTTGCATGCGGTCATGTATGATTCGGCCTTAAGGGACATCACTGGGAAAGCGGTCAATCCTAAACTAAATGGCATGAGGGCAAAGGGAAGATCATCTAGTATTACACCACTGATGTATATTCACTGCCGGCAACTCACATCGCTCTGTATGAGAAGCGGATTGAGTGTGAATATATTGCAAGAATTGAGAGGGTCAAACATGCTCTTTTTAAGGGATTAGAGATGTTTTTTTTGGACCGGTGTAATTAGATGGGTCTGGGGTATATGAGACATTATTTCTGTTTTTTTTGGGTTGATGTCTCTATGCTGGCTCATTTTGAGTTTCTAGTATAGAGCTCCCACATGCAGGTGTTCTCAGCAGTCGCACGGTGCATTGGCTAGTATGAGATTGTTCATTTTTTGGGAGATTGAGATAAAGATGTGGCAGTGTCATGCCAACTCATGTACGAGTGAGAGATGTTAGAAATTGGGTGCCCATGTGGCATGGCCCTTTGAGCTTTTTGAGCCTGAACCTCTTGAACCTTATCCATGTAAGTTTGAATTTTAATTCAAACTTATTTGGATAACCATTCAGGATATCTATATCTATCATATCAATAGATATGAATAGATGGATAGATATTTATTGGTTATTATTGATTATATACATCTGATAATGGGAGATACGTGTATCCGATACGTTATGGGGTTTTTACCCATAACTTTTTTTTTTCCCATACTCTCCTCTCTCTCTAACTCTCTCCCAAAAAACAACGATCAAGCCATTTGCACTGTGATTTGTGTGGGTGATATTCACTATTGTAATATCACCCCATTGCTGGGATGATTGACCAGATTCAGGAAGTACGTGATTTACCCACGAGGTTCTTCACTAAAAGGTATGATTTAAACATTTTATCCGCTGCGTTAATGCTTTGATTTTTAGAGTTCATTTTTTGTACTTTGTTTTTAATCAACATGCTTATCAATAATAAGTTTTGTTTTCTATTTTTTCATACCAGAGAAATTTCTTTAAACCAGAGATAAGTGTAAATTTCTCATCATTTTTTGTTCTCTAAGTTTTGTTCTCTATTTTGTCTGCAGTTTTGTTGGTATAATCCAGAGAAAATTATAAGTTTGTTATTATAATCTAACGCAAATCACAGAGAAAATTATAAGTTCATATGGACATATTATTATAAGTTTCTAATATAGATAGAATCACGGAGAAAATTATAAGTTTGTAGTCCAGTGAAAATTATAATTTATTATGGACATGCTATTATAAGATTGTTATTTTTTTTTCTTTCTCAATTGAATGTTTTGTGAGCATAACAGATCTTTTCTATGAGTTTCTCTGAGTTTGTGTGGAATAGTTAGCATTTTTGTCAATTTGATATTAATGTGTTTTTGTTTTTGTGATCTTGAAAGTGAATATAAGTTCTTAAATTTCTCTGCAGAGAAAATTATAAGTTTTTTTATTATAATTCAGAGAAAATCATAATTTTATTTGGACATATTATTATAAGTTTGTTATTTTTTATTTTTAATGTCCTCTAGATTAGATATATAGATTGGGGATTTAATTGAATGTTTTATTTCTGTGCAAAAGTTATTTTTTGTGTTTTTTCTTTCAGTTTAGATGGATAGTACAATGTTTTTTTGTTATCTTGAAGGTGTATATAAGTTTTTAAATTTCTCTGGATTTGATTTGAGTGCAATACTACACAATCACACAGAGAAAATTGTAAGCTTGTAGTCCAGTGAAAATCACAGAGAAGTTTATAATTTCATAATAGATCTTTTGTGTGATTTTTGTCTATGATTATGTTTAATAGTTAGCATTAGCATTAAATTTCTCTGTGATTCTCTCTAGATTCGCTAAAAGTTTTTTGTGATTTTGTTTTTGAGTCCAGAGAAAATGTCTCTGAAATTTTATTTGAGTCCAGAGAAAATTATAAATTTGTTATTATAATCCACAGAAAATTATAAGTATTAAAAATTTCTCTGGACTTTTATGTTATTCTTGTGATGTGTTTTTATATTGAACAAGTTATTTTTCTTATTTTTTCTTTCAGTTTAGATGGACAGTGTAGTGTTGTTGCTGTGCAAATATATGAATGATACTATTGTCATTAATGTTTTATGTGAATTGAATTTTGAGGAATTGGTTAGCATTTTGTATAAAACATGGAAGAATTTGAAACCTGAGACAATGTATATATTTCATATTCTATTGTGGGCCATCCGAATTGTATGGTTCGAAATAATATTGATTTTCTGAATATGTTGAGGGTTGTTTGTACACGTGGTGTTGATATAGTTGATGTTTCAGTTATTAGGTGTAATATTTCTGATCAAGAGGAAGAAGTGGGGTGGCAAATGTGATAGGCTCGTGGATATTGAAAGGAATTCACGCTCAAAGTTTTGTTCTTACCAAGAAAATGTGTTATTGTCAATTGGTTGGCGAAATAATATTACAATTGTTGAACAAAAGTTTAAGGGTGGTGTGGTTGAGTTCCGTACTTTTTTATGCAAGTATGCTATTAAGGTTGGTTTTCAATTTACATATGTTAAAAATGACTAGCTGAGGGTTACGGCAGAATGTGCATATAAGGAATTAAAGGGATGTATGTGGTGTGTACATGCTTTAGTTGAAAAAACAAATGAGTTCTTTTACATAAGAACTTTGAACAATGAGCATACATGTGGTATGGTGGTTCGTACTAGTAAACATGTTAGGATGACTTCCAGCTTAGCTTCTGGGCTGATACTTGAAAATGTAAGTGCAAAACCTTTAACTTGTCTAGCGGATGTTCTCAAAGAAATGAAAGACAAGTATGGAGTCTCAATTAGTTATAACTATAGTTGGTTGGTTGGGGGTTAAAAAAGCAAAATGTAGCACATATGGGAATTCTTCTTTGTCATTCGATTATTTATGGTGGTATTTTGATGATGCATTGAAGAACAATCCAACTAGTCGTTTTGAGTTAGGTTTTGAAGATAACAAGCGTTTCAAAAGAGTGTTTGCGGCTTTTCATGCATGCATTGCTGGTTTCAAATATTGTCAGTCATTGTTGTTTCTTGATGAAACATTTTTTAAAGAACGATACAAAGGAGTTATACTTGCTGCCACGGGAAAAGATAGGAATATAAGGTAATTGTAAATTTATCTAATTTTCTCTAAGTATGTGAATTTTGTATACATGTGGGAATAGAGTGAATTTTCTATTTTTGTGATTATGTTTTGTGATTTTGCTCTAGAGGTGGCCACTGTGTGAATTTTCTCTGGAGGTGGCTACTGTGTGAATTTTCTCTAGATTTTGGTTAGTGTGTGAATTTTCTCTGGATGTTGTCATTGTGTGAATTTTATCTGTAGTTGGTCACTAAGTGAATTTTCTCTGGATATTGTCATTGTGTGAATTTTCTTAGTAGTTGGTCATTAAGTGAATTTTCTCTGGATGTTGCCAATGTGTGAATTTTCTCTGAAGTTGGCCACTGAGTGAATTTTCTCTGGAGGTTGCCACTATGTGAATTTTATCTGGATTTGGCCACTGTGTGAAGTTTCTTTGGATATTGTGTGAAAACCCATATTTAAATTATTCTTAAAAGAAAATAAATAAATAAATTAATTAATTAATGTTATTCAGAATCTAACAAAAAAAAAGTTTTAAATTAACCCAATTCAATCACTAACAAAGACCTTATTAAGGATAAAAATTTTGTGGATGTTCAATAATTATTGTTATAAATTATTAGTTAAAAAAAAATAAAAAATAAAAAAGAAGAAGAAGAAGAAATTTTGTGGCAATGCCACCTGCTTGTTTGCATGGTGGTATGGGAACCATAACCCATCATCCTTCTTAGAATTTAGAGAAGGCCATATTTCTTAGAACTTGGAGAAAGTGAATAGATTTATTAATGAAAAGAATGTGTGAGAGAGAGAGCCTCAGAGAAGTGGCTCTATAAATTCATACCACACACAGTGTTTATACACACTGTGTTCGTTCAAAGACTAATAAAAAAAATAAATAAAAAAAATAGAGGGAATTCTTGTGGAAGAAGAAGAGGAGGTTGAGGTTGCATATTTTCCTACCATTTCATTATTCCATTTCAACCCTACAACTAAGTAAGAAAACCCTCTCAAACCTCTCATTTTTTTTTTTTTTTTTATATATTTGAAATTTTCAGATTATATACATATGATAAATTGTCTAAACTTGTAGATAGGATTTTATTTATACTTGTATAAAAATTTTATGATGGTATATTAAATATTGGTAATCTAAAGATCATGATAATATTGTGGAATTTGGACTTGCATGTATAGTTTATGCAATTAAAAGATTATTGAAGATGTTATTTGACCCTTTAAATCTGCCAGAAAGTTGTATGAATTTTTAGACAGTTTTATACTCAAAATTTCGAGATAATTTCTTCTACAAAGTTGTTGAGAATGATATCTAGTTCATCTAGGAATTTTGGCAACAATTTTTGAGTTTTCTACAAATTTATACAAATTTTTAATTAAATCTGAAACTGTGTTGAAAATAATCTGTTTTGAATCTGCCATAATGTTTGCCTGAATTTTTAGACAATTTTATACTCAAAATTTCGAGATGATTTATTCTATAAAGTTGTTGATAATGGTGTCTAGTTCATTCAAGAATTTTGGCAACAATTTTTGAGCTTTCTACGAATTTGTGCGAATTTTTAACTAAATTTGAAACTGTGTTAAAATAATCTGTTTTGAATCTGTCAGAATGTTTGCCTGAATTTTTAGATAATTTTATACTCACAATTTCGAGATGATTTCTTCTACAAAATTGTTTATAATAATGTCTAGTTCATCCAGGAATTTTGATAATAATTTTTGAGCTTTCTACGAATTTGTAAAAAGTTTTAACTAAATCTGGAATTGTGAGACAAATTTTACTATGTATTTGAAAATTTATTTAAAATTATATACTAAGCCAAATCTGGTAATTTTTAACTAAAAGATGAAATTTGAGAAGTCTAGTTTCATGATAAATTTTTAGATTTTGGATTTGATCTATAAATTTAAGCATGGAATTAATGTAAGGAAATGTGACAAATCTGTGTCATAAAAATTGCTGAAAATTTTACAGGATTATTTACATCTTATTTTTCTAAAATTCTTTCTGAAAAGTGACCTAAACATCTCTATTGAGTATTCTGTTCAATTGCATGAATTTTAGGATTGTGTAAATAATTTATTTATAATTTTTAATACCTAAGTTATAATCTGAAATTTTCTGCATAGGATAAAATCATCACTTAAATATTGTGATGGTCTAATCTATCAACTATTATAAATTAGTAATCCACGTATGGGTGTGTTGTGAGTTATTTAATATTGTGCTAGTCTAATTTTGTAAATCAAAAAATTGCATGTGTGTAATTATGGTTTATTTCTTGTACCTAAGTTATTTTGTTCATACCATGGTTTAAATTAATTGTCTATTAAATTTTGTACATTGAATTATTTTTGGTGTGACATGTATAATGCTGGGAGTTTTGTTTTAGTTGGTATAACATTATTGGTGATTGAGAATTGAATAATTTGTGTTTAATATATAAATTAACCGAAATGATTAATGGTATATATATAAAGTTACTGACAGAGGGTTAATATCGGGTATTCAGGGTGAGCCATGGTTTTTAATACCTTTTAAGTAAATTGTGTCGCGAAACCCTAAGTTGGCATGGGGATTATTTGAACCCTTATCGGTATTTGGTTTTGGAATAAGGGTGGATGTGCGGGTGGCACGCAGGGAAGTTACGTACCTCTGGCAGACCGTTCCTTTGGAGCAGACCACAGATGCCACGACTTGAGTATATAACTCCGGGCGTGGGCATCTTTGGTAGTTCTTGAATATTTGACCAAGGGGGGTTTCCAAATTAACCGTGGCCATGACTTAGTGGTTGGTAAGTTAAACCTCTTTGGCGAGATTTCAAGGGTCACCTAAGTCATTAAAATTATTTGAATTATTTTATTGGTTGTAATTTATGTTTACAATTATATTATTATCTCGTGTTTATAATCTTATTATTTTCTCTAAAAAAGAATGCTAGGTTGGTTATGTTTTCTTACTGTGTTGCAAAACTCATGGCATATATTTTGTTGCTCTGGCGTTTCATGCCAGATTATGTCGAGGAAGGGACTAAGGCTGAAATTGGAGCTGCTGCTAATATCGAACCTTGGCTAACTTAGAGTCAAGATTTTATCAAAATAAAAAAAAAAAAATCCTGTCATTTCTTGTATTAGTATTTAACTATGATGTGATGTTGTGTGTGAACTTGTAGTTTTATTTTGTTGTTGGACTTTAACTATGTAAGAATTTAAAATTTCCTAATTAGTAGTTAAAAATTTATCTAGCAAGTTATTGTTATTTAAACCTTATGACGTTTCAAAAAAAAAAAAATTTGGGGCGTCACATGTTGGCAGTGTCAAATTTCTCTAGTTGTTTATTATTTGAATTTTCTCTGCATGTGTATATCTAATATGCTTGTTCCTATTTGTTTTGTAGTTTTTTTCCTATAGCTTTTGCCGTTGTTAATGCTGAGAATAAAGACAATTGGTGTTAGTTCCTTGAACATTTATGTGAAGTGTTGGGATCGAAGAGGGTGATAAGTTTTGTTATCCCAAGTAGGCAACCCAAGAGGGGGTGAATTGGGTTATAATTTTTTTTTTTACAATATTAAAAAATAATAAACACAATATTCAGAATTAAAAAAAAAAATTATCAATATAAAAGTAAGAGAGATAGGGAGAGAAAATCAAACACTGAGATTTATAGTGGTTCGGCACGCCTGGCCTACGTTCACTTCTCAAGAAACCTCCTTGAGAATTTCTTCACTATCAAAATGAATTAATACACCACCAAGGCTTCACCAAGCTTGTGAGATTTACACAGGTCTTACTTTTATCTATTGAGTCTCACTCAACAATAAATGCCTCACTCTTACAAAATTTTCTCAAAAAATAAAGAATAAAAATAAGAGGTACTTTAACCCCTTTTTACAATAATTTTCTTATAAAGAGTAGATATGAAAGTGTAAGAACAAATACTACATTTAGATCTGAAAGTGAAAGAGCATAATACAATACACTCAAAATTTTGGAGCACATAGATTTTTTTCTCTTCAAGTTCCTTCTCTTTTTTTTTTCTCCACACAAAACACTTCTATTTATACAAAAAAAATATATATATATCCGTTAGAAGATGTCTCTCAATAACTGCTCCAGATAGCTCATGAAAAAGATAAGCTTTGAAATGATGTCAAGATTTGAAATAATATGCACCATCTCTTTGAAATGATGTGCTCCAGCTGCTCAAGGTTTAAAATGATATATATATACATATATTTATATAAAAGATACAAATTCCACCAATACTAACTTTTATATATATTATAAAGTATTTGCTATGAAAAGTTGTGTCTTTACACATGCCATCATGCATGCATGTAACATGATAAAATATAAACTTAATCAAAAGTCTAATTGTACACATGGATATTTTTCTGTATGCCAATTATATCAAATATGAAAATTTATACCCTATTAAAATTTTATAGTTTTTGTGGAGATTTTAAATATACTTTTAAAAAATAACCCATCACTCCATGTAAATATACCAATTTGTCAAAATAAGACAACCCATCAAATTTGTCAAAAATAATATAACCAATCAATATCAAATTTGTCAAAAGATGAATAGTGATTAGCTGAGTTTTTCAAAACGTGAATAGTAATATTTTCAAATTATTTCTATTTAAATAAGATTAATAACAAATATATCATACAACATATAATTGAAACAGATAAAATTTCGTATCAAATTATATAAAATATGTATATAAAAAAATATCAATTAATAATTTAGATATCATCAAAATTAAACAATATAATTAACAATCTCTCCCTTTTGATGATGAAAATACATGTATGGATTTGACACAAAATTAAAATTAATAAAATATTTGATAACTTTGCAACAAAAGATATTTGATAATTAAAGTGCACGCACAACAATTCATAGCCAAATTCATATTTTTCTCTCCCTTTGACATCATCAAAATAAAATATGGAGAGAGAGAGGATGATAGAGAAGAAAATTTGCAGTGCCTAAATTGAAAATCATACAAACACATTGGAGAAAATAATCTGTATTGCAAAAAAATATGTATAATAAGGTTTTGGATGTCTTCTCAGGATCATTTTTGAGATTTTGGTGCATCTCTGGCGCCCAAAATGTTAACAAACAAGAAATTTGAGCAGATATGCATTGAGTATTAGATTGGTGGAGTATATAAAAAGTGACAAAGATGATAGGCAAAAATACGAAATTGTCAAGTGTTGTCAGAGAAAAATTTGTTTTACCTTCTTGTGTAACCATGTCATTCCTTACCTTAGCCATCAATGGTTCTGACATGCATGAGGTGCTTGTAATGCAAGCAAATGAGAGGTTACCAATGGTGCAGTCACACGCTATTCCTGCAAATGAGAGTCCTAGTGTTGTTGGCAATCGGAATGATATCGATGCTATTAATAATACGATGGCTCTAAGTACACAGGCAATAACTGCAGTTTCCAATATGGCTCGACGACTACAAGAAAATCAGCAATGGAGAGATGAGGTGTGCTTGTTAAAACAACAACTAACTAATATTCGTCAGGAGAAGAGAGAGCAAGAAAAGAAAAATTCACAGTTGGAGAATGCGGTGCAATATTATGCAACGGTTATAATACCAAGACTCACAAAAGTTGAAAATAAAGAGAGACATATAAATGAGGGTCAATTAAAGTTGTTGAGAGAAGTGAAACGAAAAAAATCTATGAAGCCTTCTGAAAACTTACATGTAATTGAATAATATTTTCTCCTTCTGAAATAAAATTGCAAGCATTTCTCTTTTAAAAAATTTTTTGTCTTTGCAAAAAAAATTCTTGGTGCAGATGAGGAGTAAAAAATATATATATATATATATACTCCCCCTAAAATTATGCATAGAATATACAAACACCCCTTAAGATTGTTCCCTCCCCCCCCCCCCCTTTTTTAATTGTTTTAATCTCAAAATATTACATAATATGAGTCTCCTTCTAAATTAATGCACTAAAATTACACAAATTTTAAGAAACAGATTACCAATTTATAATACCAAGCGCCATTAAGATCTGACCATAAACAACTACACCAAGTGCACTAACATAAAAAGAGAAAATACAAATAAAAATAATTTCTTCGTACTAGGTAGAAGCAATTGTTATTAAATACAAGAGAGTTTCTACCACATACAACCATATAAGAATTATAACAAAGTGCAAAAATAATTTTAAGATGTTCATCGGCGATGATGTTGATGGTTAGAAAGACTAGAGAAGATCGGGGATGAATGTTTGTAGATCTTTAATGAATTTTTGTAGATCTATGATGGATCTTGATGAATTAATCACGGATCTTGATAAATCGGTAATGGAACTTGATGAATCAGAAATGAAGTCAAAGATCGGTGATGAAGGTTTTACATAGAGCAGTAATGGATCTTGGTAGATCGGTGAGGGATTTGGGTGGATGATGGTAGTGATGAAAGTGATGGATGATAGTGGTGATGGAGCTGGTGGTGGACGATGATGAGGATGAAGATGGTGTCTGAGGATGAGAGGAAGAAAGTGAGAGCGAGAGCGAGAGAAAGAGAGATAGAGAGAGAGAGAGAACTAAAGCGAGAGAGAGAATATATAATATATATATTTTTTAAATTTTAATTTTATTTATTTATTTATATTTAAAAGAATAAACATTGTATAGGAGTATTCATCATACCAAGTTCAGTTCTAATGTAACAAAATTTTTCTTTATTAAGAGGCTTGGTAAATGTGTCAGCTAATTGACGATTTATAGGCACAAATTCGAGTTCAATGTCACCTTTGAGTACATAAAATGACGTCTTATTTCAATGTGTTTAGTGCGTAAGTGCTGAATAGGATTTTTTGAAAGGTTAATGGCACTTGTATTGTCATATTTTATAGGAATATGATCATAGTGAAGTCCAAAATCTTGAAGTTGTTGTTTCATTCAAAGCACTTGTGCACAACACCCAGTGGCGGCAATGTATTCTGCTTTAGCAGTTAACAAAGCCACTGAGTTTTGTTTTCTTGCAAAATCAAGAAGTGAGTGAGTGTCCAAGAAAGTGACAAGTACCACTTGTGCTTTTTTGATCAAGTCTACATCCCGTAAAGTCGGCATGCGAATAACCAAAAAGTTTAAAAGTGGTTCCTTTAGGATACCAAAATCCCAAATTTGGAGTGCCAACAAGATATTTGAAAATACATTTGACAGCGATAATGTGTGACTTTTTTGGTGTGGATTGAAAACGTGCACACATACAAATACTAAATATCATATCGGGTCTACTTGCAATAAGATAGAGTAAGGAACCAATCATACCTTGATATTTCTTTTCATCTACAGGTTTACATTGCTCATCTTTGTCGATTTTTATTGATATGCTCATTGGAGTTACTGCAGGTTTTGATGATTCCATTTCAAACCTTTTGAGTAGATCCTGTTGGGTCGGTGGACCCTGATAAGTATTGTTTTGGATACTTTTGTAATTCCCATGTGCTTCTGTGTAACCCTAATTCTATACTTATAAATAGATAAGGAGCGCCTTTTTTAGGTTAAAAAAGAAGAAGAGAGAGTTGTATTTTTCTAATCATAGTGAAAACCGCAGCAGTGGTGGACGTAACCCTATTTTGGGGTGAACCACGTAAATCCCTGTGTTCTTGTATGTGTGATTTGTTTGACTCGTTAATTTCTTTCTTGTTTGTTATTTCGTGTCTTACCAATCTTGGTTAGGAAATGTCAATTCCTAACAACTGGTATTAGAGCATTGGTTCGAATGGAAGCGATAGCTACAGACGAAAAGGTTAGAATTGATAAATTTAATGTGTGACACCTGAATTTTTAATTTAATTCAATACCGTGATTAGATCAATTACTCATGAATAGAATATATATATATATATATAAAAATAATAGTAGTAGTGATAGTAAAATAAAATAATGAATGTTGTATGTGATAAAATGTAATTTAATTGGATTATTAAAACAAACATTTTAGGCCAAAGAATAATAATAATAATAATAATAACAATATCTATATATATATACAGCTTGTCACCACCCTAGCACATAGGGTAGTAAATATGCATACATAGCTAGAATGAGTCAAGGAACAATTGGCATGAATTAAGTTATACGTGGTAGCAAATGGCATGAATTAAGTGACACATGGTGACAAAACTTACCACCTGACTTGCATATACCCCTATAAATAGTGCAGTCGTTAAGCTTTGAAAAGGAACAAAGTGAACAAAGTATACATAGAGAACAACAAGTGCAGCATACGTAGTAGGGACTCAAGAGTAAGAAAATAAAGGTTAAGGGTCAATAGTAAGGTGAGTTATATTATACCTTGATCTACCATAATATATTTTATGAATATTTTGAGTTATCACGATTTATTTTATATAATTTATATTTTATGGTTATGTTAATGTTTCAATTACGTGGATTATTTTCTGAACTCCACTTGCTTAAATTAAAACCCATAGATATGTTTGTTTAAATTTTAGAAATTATTTGACAATGATTTTGTGAACAATTATTTTCTGTAAGTACCACCACGAGAGTCTCATGCCTTGGGAGACTTAAATAACCATTGGCCCCTGTTTGGCCACTTTGTAGTCCTCTGTTTGTCATGGATTCATTGACCCCTGTTCTAATTGTCACTCCAGTGACCTCTATCCTATTCTATTTTGTACTGTGGTTATAGTTCTTTACATAATTTCTATATTTCAGTTCTGCCACTTAAATAATTTGTTTATTCAACTTAAATTATGTTAATATTTTAGCTTAAATAACTATCTATGGCCATTTTGTGCCCTTATACTCACAGTATAATATTTCTCACTCTGCTATGTGTTTATAGTTGTTACTCTTTTCAGGTGACGAGATTTAACGAGATCAAGATGAGGAATAAATCACAATGTTTTCTCTTTTTTTTTTTTTTTTTTTTTTTGTAATATCTGTATTTTTTTATTGGACTCTTGTAATAAAATAAAAGCCCAAATGACTATTTTTGTTTCCTTTTAATAAATTTTTGCTACCCAATTATTTTATTTTAATTTATTTAATTTATTCGTTGCACTGTTACTACAGAAATTTTAGAATTATTTTTTTTATCTTGTTGCGACGCCAAACCTTTGAGTATCGGGTTTGGGTTGTGACAAAGTGGTATCAAAGAAATATTTTTTTTAAAAATGTTATATGTTTTTGAAATTTGCTGTACAATTATTCACATTAATTGAATTGAAAATTATTTCAAAAACATATATATATACCAATTAAAACAAAATTTTAGTTTTTCTAATGCAAGTAAACCATATGTCTAGGCTAAGTTTTCCTGTGTTGTAGCCCAAATCTATTAGAAGGCTGGGGTGATTCGGAGAGTCTTGTCAGGCAAGTCCACCCGACACTTGACCAACTCATGGGGCGACCTGTGTATTTGCAGGCGGACCCCGATAAAGATTTCTTATTTTGGAGATTTAGCCAAGGCAGCACTCGTGAGAGGTACATAGGGCCGACCCACATTGTTGGCCTTGCTCCGGACCTAGGACAGTCGCATTTTTTGGTCGCAACTCTACTCCTAGGCTTCGCAGAGAGAAGGGGACATGCATATCCTAGCAGCCACATTCGCACTATGACACCTCCCCCACAACACATTGTCCAGACCCCAGCTGTGGACTTCACTGACAGTGTATCATACTTGGAGATACCAGTGCGGATTACCGGACGAGAGTTTTGGGGTTATGATCATGGTATTCCTATCTACATGGTCCGGGTAGTATGGTGGTGCTTTGGAGTAGAGCTCAGTGGGTGGGAGTTTAAGCCCCTCATGTAGAGTGAGTTTGCGGGGTTATTTCATGGGCCAGTTTTCCAGAGCCAGTTCTCATGGTGGCCTAACGGTCCTTTCTAGACATCTAATGAAGAGATTTTTGTGACCTGACCATGATTAGTCTAATCTTTCTGTTTTTGTATTAATAGGATTAGACACTAACTCTTGACTGTATTTTAAGTACGTTATACTAATATGTTTTCTTTTACATAATACTAATATGTTTTTTTTTGCATAAGTAAAAATGATATACGTACTGTTATAGTATCTTGTGAACCATAGATATGATATTGTGATACGTATTGTTATATGATATTGTGATAATTAATATATACTAAGTGGTTCAAAAAAAAAAGGGAGTTCACTAGCCGTTTTCACCTTGCAGTAATAGTTAATGATGGCTATGGAACTGGATCATTGGTCAGCGGTACCGACCCAATGGGGCAAATCATGGAAAGAGCAGTTACCAGTTTTCTGCGAGCCTTACAAACCAACATAAGTAACGAAATGCCTGAACGACGAGAAGAGCCAACTACAAGAAAACAGTTCCAGGACTTGAAACCTACCATAGTCACCGGCAGTACAAACCCATTAATGGCAAAAGCTTGGGTCGGAGATATGGACAAAATTTTCCACGCGCTACCTTGCACAGAAAAACAAAAGGTGACTTTTGCCACATTCACCTTCAAAGACAATGCATAAGAATGGTGGCTTCCTACCATGGAGAAAGAAGATATTGTGACTTGGGCAAGACTTTTGGAGGTATTCTATGAAAAATACTTTCCAGATTCGCTGCAGGAACAAAAGGCGGCAAAACTCATACATCTAAGGCAAGAAGCCATGACGGTGGCCGAATACGAGAGCAAGTTCACGCAATTGGCTCGATTTGCGACATACGTCATCCCCACTGAAACTTGAAAAGCCAGGAAATTCAAAGCAGGATTGGATACTGAAATCAAAGACAGGTTGGAGGTTTTGAAACTACCAACTTATGCTGAGGTGGTGGATCGAGCATACATTGCGGAAAAAGGGATTAAAGCCTTGTGTTCCGGGGAACCAAGCCAAAAGAAGCGATTTTGGGAAAGAGATAACAGAAGACCCGGTGTCACGCCTCCTAAGAGGGTAAATACGGGCACAACTAGTTCAACCAGTTCAAGCAGTCAAGGTCCTACAAATCTCAGAGGTGGTACCATCCCAACTTGCTTTACCTGTGAAAGGACTCATTGGGGACAATGCCGTCAAGACACGGGAGCATGCTTTAGATGCGGCCAAGTTGACCACTTGAGAGATTATTCCAAGCTTGCCAGTCCTACAGTCAGCCCCTCTGAACCAGTCCGAAAACCCGCGGTACCTGGAGGAGTAAGGAAGGACCAAAAACACCATGGAAGAGCCTTTGCCTTGGTGCCTAGAAATCCAGAAGTTACTGAGAATGTTGTGTCCGGTACACTTTCTGTTTGTGGTCACTTAGTCCATGTTCTTTTTGACTCTGGTTCAACTCATTCTTTTGTTACACCGCACTTTGCTACCAAGTTGGCATAAACACCCGAATCCTTAGGATACATACTATCTTTGTCTTTTCCTACTGGAAACTCCGCCTTTAGTGCTGATGTGTACAAATCTTGTACTGTATCCTTAAAAGGGAAAACTTTACATGTAGACTTGATTTCCCTTTACATTAGTACCTTTGATGTGATCTTAAGAATGGATTGGTTAGCTACCAACCATGTCTCTATTGATTGTGAAGCCAAAAAGGTCTTCCTCCGGTCACCAAACTAACTTGAGCTTGTCTTTGAAGGAACTGAAGTCTCTCCCCCTCTATGTGTTATATCCTTCATGACAGCCCAACGACTTCCAAGAAAAGGTTATTATAGTTATATCTGTTATGTGATCAATACTCAACAAGAGGCCCCCACACTTGATGCAATCCCTGTGGTTTGAGAATTCCTGGATGTATTTCCTGAAGACCTACCTGGCACCCCAGTTGGCTGAGAAATTGAATTCACCATTGAAACCCAACCTACTACACAACCAATCTCAAAAACTCCTTACCTCATGTCCATGACAGAATTAAAGGAGCCAAAGACTCAACTCCAGGAACTACTAGACAAAGGTTTCATTCAACCTAGTACCTTACCTTGGGGAGCTCCAGTACTATTCGTAAAGAAAAAGAATGGCACAATGAGGTTATGCATCAATTACTGAGAGCTAAACAAAGTCACTATCAAAAATCGATACCCTCTGCCACGAATTGACGACTTGTTCGATCAACTGCAAGGCGCCTAAGTATTCTCAAAACTTGACTTGTGTTCTAGTTACCATCAACTAAAAGTCAAAACAAAAAGCATCGAAAAGACTGCCTTCATAACTCGTTACGGGCATTACGAGTTTCTCGTCATGGTCTTCATTGACGACATTCTCATATACTCCAAATTACTAGAAGATCATAAACACCACTTATGAAAAGTTCTACAGACACTACGTGATCACAAACTATATGCCAATTTAAATAAATGCAAATTTTGGATCACTAGTGTACACGTTCTCGATCACATCATCAACAAAGACAGCATCTCAGTTGACCCCCAAAAGGTTGCAGTAATCGTGGGTTGGCCACGACCCACTAATGTGTCTAAGATTCAAAACTTCTTGGGTCTAGCCGGCTATTACCGACGCTTCGTGCAAGATTTCTCGAAGATAGCATCACCTTTGACCCAGCTAACTCAGAAGAACACACTCTTTGAATGGACGGACAAGCAGGATTGTTGCTTCCAAGAATTAAAGAACAAACTCGTGACAGCTCCTATACTAGCACTCCCCACGAAAACAGAAAGGTTCGTAATCTATAGTGATGCCTCATACAATGGTTTGGGTTGCGTTCTTATGCAAAATGGAAAGGTCATTGCATATGCCTCACGTCAACTAAAGACGCACGAGAAGAACTACCCAACCCACGATCTGTAATTAGTCGTAGTAATCTTTGCCCTCAAAATCTGGCGTCATTATTTCTACGAAGTAACCTACGAAATTTACACAGATCATAAGAGTCTTAAATATCTGTTTACATAGAAAGAATTGAATATAAGGCAACGACGATGGCTAGAATTTATGAAGGTTTATGATGTGGAGATCCATCACCATCCAGGGAAAGCTAACGTGGTAGCAGACATGTTGAGTCGAAAGATTACTAGAAGTTTGGCATGTACTCTTATTCCCTACAAGATTAATGGACTACTCACCAACATAATCGTGGAACCCGAGTTGATTGAAGAAATTAAAGCCCGCCAATGTGAAGATAAACTTTTGAAGAAAAAGTACGAAGAGCAAGGAAGCACGCCCGATCCTGACTTCATAATAAGAAATGGGATGATAAAATTCAGAATCAAATTTGCGTACCTAACCTTCCAGAACTCAAGAAAAAGATATTGGTAGAAGCTTATAGCTCGAGGTTTGCAATCCATCCCACCAATACGAAGATGTGTCATGATATGAAGGAACGCTTCTGATGGATAGGAATGAAAAAAGACATAGCAAGCCACGTCTCCAAATGCCTGCATTGTCAACAGGTTAAAGTAGAACATCAGAGACCTGTAGGAATGTTGCAACCACTCTCTATTCCTGAATGGAAATGGAAGCACATTACTATGGACTTCGTGGTCAGGCTACCGTAATCAGTCTCGAAGAATGATGCAATATGGGTTATCGTAGACCGATTGACGAAGTCGACACATTTTCTACCAATTAGAATCACGTACTTCCTTACCAAGTTTGCCACTCTATACATTAAGGAAATCAGTCGTTTACACGATACCCCAGTGTTAATCATGTCTGATCAAGACTCCCGCTTCGTGTCTCACTTCTGGAACAAATTATAAAAAGCTTTGGGAATTACTCTGAAGTTTAGTACGGTTTATCACCCGCAAATTGATGGGCAATTTGAAAAGACAATCCAGACTTTGGAAGATATGTTACATGTGTGTGTGCTAGACCTCAATGGTAATTCGGATTATCACCTACCTTTGGTGGAATTCGCCTATAATAATAGCTACCATGCAAGCATTGGAATGGCACCGTACAAGGCACTGTATGGAAGAAGATGTCGATCATCACTGTGTTGGACGGAAGTCGGAGACAGGAAATTATTAGGCCTCGAAATCGTGCAAATCACAAGTGATAAAATTCAACACATCTAACAGCAAATTCGCACTACCCAAAGTCGCTAGAAAAACTATGCAAATACACAAAGATGAGACTTAGAATTTCAAATAGGTGATCATGTGTTCCTAAACGAGGAAAATTAAACCCACGTTACATCGGGCCGTTCAAAATATTAGACAGGATTGGTCCTGTTGCATATTACCTTGCACTACTACCTGAATTGTCCAATGACCACAATGTGTTCCACGTTTCGATGCTTCGGCAGTACCTTCAAAATCCGGAACATGTTGTTGATTACGAGGACCTGGAAGTTTAAGAAGATCTTTTTTATGAAGAGCAACCAGTGCAGATTCTCGATCGTCGTGATCAAGTTCTCCAAAACAAAACTATACCTCTTGTAAAAGTCTTATGGAGAAATCATCGAATTGAAGAAGCAACGTGGGAAACGAAAGATCAAATGCAAGCCAAATATCCACACCTCTTCGAAAAATAGGGTATGTTAAGTTTGAGGACAAACTTCTATTTAGGAGGGGAGAAATGTGACACCCGAATTTTTAATTTAATTCAATACCATGATTAGATCAATTACTTATGAATAGAATATATATATATATGAATAATAATAATAATAATAATAATAATAATAATAATAGTGGTAGTGGTGGTGGTAGTGGTAGTGATATTATACCTTGAGCTATATAATATATTTTACGAATGTTTTGAGTTACCACAATTTATTTTATATAATTTATGTTTTATGGTTATGTTAATGTTTCAATTACGTGGATTATTTTCTGAACTCCATTTGCTTAAATTAAAACTCATGGATATGTTTGTTTAAATTTTAGAAATTACTTGAAAATGATTTTGTGAACAATTATTTTCTGTAAGTACCACCACAGGAGTCCCATGCCTTGGAGGACTTAAATGACCATTGGCCCCTATTTAGTCACTTTGTGGTCCTCTGTTTGTCATGGATCCATTGACCCCTATTCTGATTGTCACTCTAGTGACCCCTGTCATGTTCTATTCTGTACCGTGGTTATAGTTATTTACGTAATTTCTGTATTTCAGTTCTACCACTTAAATAATTTGTTTATTCAACTAAAATTATGTTAATATTTTAGCTTAAATAACTATCCATGGTTATTTTGTGCCCCCATACTCATAGTATAATATTTCTCACTCTATTATGTGCTTATAGCTGTTACCCCTTTCAGGTGATGAGATTTAACGAGATCAAGATGGGGGATAAATCACAGTGTTTTCTCTTCTTCTTTTTTTTTTGTACTATTTGTATTTTTTATTGGACTCTTGTAATAAAATAAAAGCCTAAATGACTATTTATGTTTCTTTTTAATAAACTTTTGGTACCCAATTATTTTATTTTAATTTATTGAATTTATTCGTTGCGCTACTACTACGAAAATTTTAGAATTATTTTTTTTATCTTGTTGCGACGCCAAACCTTTGGGTACCGGGTTTGGGTTGTGACACAATGGCACAGATTTTGGCTTTTGGAAGATGCAGATTGAAGACTATCTGTATCAGAAAAAACTGTATAAGCCCCTTTCAGGGACGAAACTATAAAAGTTGAAGGATAATGAGTGGACTCTTCTTGATCACGAAGCACTAGGTGTTATTCGGCTAACGTTGTCTCATAACGTTGCGTTTAACATAGCGAAGGAGAAGACTACAGCGGGTCTCATGGCGGCACTCTCAAACATGAACGAAAGCCCTCTGTCTCAAATAAAGTTTATTTGATGCGTAGATTGTTTAATATGAGGATGACAGAAGGTGCTTCGATGGCTGAGCATTTGAACCAATTCAATATTATGGTAACATAATTGAGTTTTGTATCTATCGAATTTGATAATGAGGTTAGGGCTTTGATTCTTCTATCTAGTTTGCCAGAAAGTTGGAATGGTACTGTAATGGCAGTAAGTAATTCTCCAGGAAAAAGAAAAGTTGAATTACAATAATATTCGAGATTTAATTCTGAGTGAAAAAATTCGCAGGAGGGAATTAGGGGAAACATCAGGTTCTGCCCTGAATACAGAAGCCAAAGGAAGATCAATAGGAAAAAAACCCGAACCGCAACAGATCAAAATCCAAACACAGAAGCAAGTCAAGAACTGGAGAGGGACGAAGTTGTTGGAACTATGGAAAGAAAGGACATCTAAAAGGAGATTGTCCAACATTGAATAAGAACAAAGGTGATCAAAATCAGAAGTCTGCTAATGCTGCAACAGAGGAAATTTATTATGCTTTGATCTTGAGTATTGATAGCCCTCTTGAATCTTGAATCTTGGATTTTAGATTATGGGGCATCATTCCATTCTACTTCACTGAAGGAAATCATGGACAATTACATTGGTGGTGATTTTGGGAAGGTTTATTTGGCTAATGATGAGCTTTTGAAGATTGTGGGTAAAGGAGATGTAACAATCAAGTTGCCAAACAGATCTATGTAGAAGATACAGAATGTTAGACATGTGTCTAGTTTGAAAAGAAACTTGATTTTTGTTGGATAACTTGATGATGAAGGTCATGTTGTAACTTTTATGGGTGGTTTGTGGAAAATCACCAAAGGAGCCATGGTTGTTGTTTGTGGTAAAAAAGAAGGCACCCTTTACATGACTTTGAACAATAAGGATGCAGTAGCAATTGCTGGTGAGAAGAAAGACTCAAATCTGTGACACTAAAGGCTTGGGAATATGAGTCAAAAAAGGATGAAAGTACTTGCATCTAAGGGAAAATTGTCATATTTGAAATTGGTGGACATTGACTTTTGTGAGGATTGTATCTTTGGCAAACAAAAGAGGGTCAGTTTTTTAAAGGATGGCAAAAAATCGAAGTCAGAAAAGTTGCAATTCGTTCATACAGATGTGTGGGGACCTGTACCAGTTTCATCTCTTGGAGGAACATCATACGATATCACCTTTATTGACGACTCAACGAGAAAGTCATGGATTTATTTTCTAAAACATAAATCTGAAGTTTATACTATTTTTAAGAAATGGAAAGCCTTGGTGGAGACTGAAAAAGGTCTAAAAATTAAGTGCTTGAGATCAGATAATGGAGGAGAATATGAGGATAATAAGTTCAAGAAATATTGTGCAAAAAGTGGAATTAGAATGGAGAAGACTGTTCGAAAGATGCCTCAACAAAATGGCGTTGCAGAACACATGAATAAAACTTTGAATGAACGTGCTAGAAGTATGAGGATACATGCCAGCTTACCAAAGATATTTTGGGCAGATGTAGTTAACACTACAACATATCTAATTAACTATGGTCCATCTGTTCCATTGGATAGAGAGCTACCAGAAGAAGCTTGGAGTGGTAAAGAGGTAAGTCTTTCTTTTTCGAAGGTATTTGGCTGTGTTTCATATGTGTATATAGATTCTGCTAATAGAAGTAAACTTGATCCGAAATCTGTTAAATGTACTTTTATTGGGTATGGCATTGATCAATTTGGTTATCTGTTTTGGGATGATAAAAATTGAAAAATAATCAGAAATAGAAATGTCATATTTAATGAGAAAGTAATGTATAACGATAGGGATAAGTCTACATCTGAATCTGAATATGTTACTTGTCATGAGCATGTTAAGTTAGAGGAGATTAGTGAGAATGATTTGAATAGTAGGATTCAGAATAATCCTGAAAATCTTATTCCACAAACTAAATCACATACTCCTACTCCTAAGTTGAGATGGTTAGAAAGAGAGTCTAAACCTACACAGCATTGGTCTCTATCTTTACATTACTTGTTGTTGTCAGATGGGGGTAAACTTGAAAGTTATGATGAGGCTTTGCAGGTTGATGATTCAATCAAATGGGAGTCAGCTATGTAGGATGAAATGAATTCACTCATGGCAAACCAGACATGGAAGTTGACTGAATTACTAGTGGGTAAGAAAGCTTTGCACAACAAGTGAGTTTACAGGGTCAAACAAGAACATGATGGGAGTAAACCCTACAAGGCCAGATTGGTTGCAAAGGGATTTCAGCAAAAGAAATGTGTTGACTACACTGAAATTTTCTTTCTAGTTGTGAAGTTGACCACTATCAGATTGGTGCTAGGAATTGTAGCTGTTGAAGATTTGCATCTTGAGCATATGGATATGAAAACGGCTTTTCTCCATGGTAATTTGAAGGAGAATATTTACATGAAGTAACCACAAGGTTTTTTGGCACATGGCAAATCGAAAAAGCTTGTATGGTTTAAAACAGGCCCCAAGGCAGTGCTTCAAGAAGTTTGATGAGTTTATGTATAGTAGCGTTTTACAAGATGTCAAGCAGATCATTGTTGTTATTTCAAGAGGTCTGACAAAAGTTATATTATTTTGCTCTCCTATGTTGATGATATGCTTATTGCAGGATCTAGCATTGAAGAGATAAAAAGAATGAAGAAACTTTTGTCCAACCAATTTAAGATGAAGAATCTTGGTGTTGCAAACAAAATCCTTGGTATGAGGATTCACAAGGACAAGGCAAATGGTACTTTAAAGTTGTCACAGGCTGAGTATGTCAAGAAAGTTCTTAAGAGGTTTAACAGGGATGGTGTAAAACCAGTGAGCACTCCATTGGCTAGCCATTTCAGACTTACTAAAGAGTAGTCTCTGAAGACTAAAAAAGAGCAGGCTTACATGGAACGTGTTCCATATGCTTCAGCTATTGGTAGCATAATGTATGCTATGGTTTGTAATAGACTAGACATTGCACATGCAGTGAGAGTGGTTAGTAGGTACATGAGCAATCCAAGCAAGCAGCATTAGGAGACTGTGAAGTGGATCCTTAGATACTTAAGTGGTACTACAGATATGGCACTTTGTTTCTGTGACAACCCTCACCTTTGATTAGTGCTCATCTGTGATTAAGCATGATAAGTAACTGATAAGAATGAAACCCTGATCTGTTTGTATGAGTGTGTTGCACTGATTACATTTCTATTTGTTTGTCATTAGACGATCTGTTCATGCTTTTAATTTCGAATTGTGAATTGAAGGCCTTATCGGCGGCCGAATCAGAAATTGAGTAGTGTTATATGCTAATTAGGATTTATGTGATTTTTATGATAGGTCTAATTAAAATTCGATTTGGAATGATTAAATTAGATTAAATAAAGTTAAACTACATTAGTTGGCTTTTATTACCAAATTGCCATTGAGTGGCCATTTTCTACAACTTTGTTTGGACTTAATTGTCGCATTTCATATCATCTCTTCAGCCTTTCACTTAGGCCAAAACCATGTGAGAGAGAAAGAGAGATAGGAGAAACTTGATTTCATTTGAGAGTTGCTTAGAGATTTAGAAGGAATTGAGGAGAATTTGCAATTGAGCTAGCACACTTGGAATTCTAGACCTAAGGTAGGAGATACATCCTCTTGATTGTGAAATTACGTTATTTCTTGCATGTTTCATAGAAATTTGGTGATTAGAGTCAAGAATTGATTTAAAGAGTTGGTTTGAGTAGCTAATTCATGCATGCATGTACATATTCTTGAAATTGAGGTTGTTTTCATGAGAATTTCAACATGCATGTCCACATTTTGGTTGTAGTCCATGGATTCACCATGTTTTAGAGTTCAAATCTTGCATTTGCTCATGTTTTGGAGCATTGGAATTCACTAGAACTCATGCATGTTAAGTTCTTGTACCGCACTTCAAGTTTCTTTGAAATTTGTGTTCAATTGGCTTACCTTTGGGCTTGATTTTACAAAATGATCTTCAAAACATGTTGTAGTATGGGTTTTCAAGTGTTTTTCAGAAAACTAGCCCAAAAGAATCGGGTTTGAAGCTTTAAAAGTTGAGTTTTGTACTTGGGGATCAATCTGGAAAATCCAAATTTTTGATCCACGCTCGAGCGGAGGACTTCACGCTCGAGCGTACACTCTGAGTACATGCACTTCCGCTTAAGTGTATAAAGTCACGCTCGAGCGTGAAATGCATATGCCCAGAAGTTCATGTGTTTTGCGGTCCGCTCAAGCGAGAGAATTCACGCTCGAGCGAGGACCTGAGTCTCACGCTCGAGCGGAGGTCGAGCACTCATCGAGCGTGAAAATCGTGCATCCAGTACTTTTCAGGAGTTTGCAGTCCGCTCAAGCGAAGAAAGTCAAGCTCGAGTGGAGCTCCTCTGTCTACTTGTCCGTTCGAGCGTAGAAAGCCACGCTCAAGCGTGGACCCCTATTTTAGCAAATTTTGAAAAGTGTTTTAAAGTACATCTTTGCATCCTCATTCCATTCTAGGCATTTCTAGGCTATGTTTAAGGCATCTTAATGAAGATAACGTTATAGAACTACACCAAGTCAAGGTTAAGGGGCTAAGTTGTTAATCCCAAGTGCGTAACTTAGTGTGTGTTCATTTTCCAACTGTGTAGGGTTGGCATCCGAGGACGCTCATTAGCTTGTCTATAGCCTAGTGCTCTGTGAATAACAATGTTGTAAAAATATGGTCAATTATGACTATTTTTTGAATGATCAACTGTACTGCTTACTGAAATGTGATTGTTTAATGAATAAATGTTTGTCCTATTTGCAAACTGTACTCGTGGCATCCATAGCAACCTATTGTTACTGTTACTGCTACTGTTACAGAGATCTCTGTCGGTTCCAATGTTAGGACCACTACTGTTCACTATTTGATGGCCATCAACTGACTGTTCGGTCTATTAAGACCTACTGTACTGTTTTGCTATTGGATGTACCACATATGACTACTATGGTTCTAAATGACTGATTTACTGATGCAATTGACTGTTTTAATTACTGAAAGGATTTTCATTCTTAACCCTTTTACGTATTTGTTATTCATTGGGCTTTACCTCACTATTTATATTTATATGTAGGTGTCCAGGCACCGAATCGAAGCTTGGAGCGTCAGGCTAAGCTCCCATTTTGTCAAAGCTGACCATTGTGCCTCACCTCGAGATTCCAAATGCGTTTAAGCTAAGGCTGTTTTGGGGTGTCTCAATTTCACCCTCTTGTCTCTGTTTGGTAATAAATGTTTAAGACTCGACTATACAGTTATGGTTAGGGATTTGGTCCCTAACATGGATGTTTGTGTATATATCGCATGTACATACGTTTTGGTTATCGATGTGGCATGTTTATAAAAAAATCTTTTTGCATTCAGGTTTTTACAACTCATTGGACATCTTTTATTTATTGTTTGGCTTCTGCCAGCCCCTTTACTCTATATTACTGTCCTTACTGTTAAGCAGGCCTTTGGTAATCTCGGATTACTGGCCGGTTGCGGTGCTAAACCCATCGGGGCGGGTTCGGGTCGTGACAGAGTGGTATCAGAGTGATATCAAAGCATGAGTTATACCGCACACACGTGTCCAAATGAGCTATAGGATGTCCTAGAAAAGTGATTAGGGCATTGCATAAACATTGTGAAAATGTGTGTGGCCATGATATGAATATATGTGCTAATGTGTTTAAGTATGCAACTTCCTATGTTTATTAGTACCATATTGCCTATAGTGAAATGGAGAATGCAAGAAATGCAAATGAATCTAAATCATCTGAGGCAAGAATGGCAAGGTTAGAAAGAACGGTCGAACTATTGACTGAAACCTTAAGGCAATAACAGAACCAACAGCCCCCACCTCTTCCAGTACAGCCAGAACCAAATGTTAATGATGATATAATTGCTTTGACACAGAAGTTCAGTAAAATGAAACCACCATCATTCCAAGGAGGCCTTGAACCACTACAGGCCGAAGCATGGGTTCTAGAAACTGAAAAATTGTTCGAAGTGTTTCCGTGTTCTGAAGCACACAAGGTGTTACTGGCTACCTTCACTTTACAAGATGTCACGACCCAAACCCGGCCCTATGGGTTTAGCACCTTAACCGGCCAGTAATCCGAGATTACCAAAGGCCTGCTTAACAGTAGAACAGTAAAAACAGAGTTCTGGGCCTGGCGGAAGCCAATACAGTAAATAACTAGTGTCCATTGAGCTGTGACAATCTGTATGCCAAAAACATTTTTCATGCATTCAAACAGTTTAGGACAGTACAGTCTATACAATCATTTACAGTCAGTCAGTACGGGGATCAAATCCCTTGACAACAGTACAGTAAGAGGGATAACAGTCTAAATAGTAACACAAAACAGTAGGGAGACAGGTGGGGAAACAAAAACACCCCAAGCCATGGCATGGCGTCTCGGAACCTCACAGTGAGGCACATAGGCTGGCTTGACAAAACTGGGGACTAACCCACGCTCCTAGCTCCGGTCTGACTACTGAGAACCTACATATATATATAAATAGTGAGCTAAAGCCCAGTGAATAACATAATGCGTAAAGAGGTTATGAATGAATGTCCTTACAGTAATGAAATCAGTTCATTAAACAGTATTTCAGTCTTTCAGTATTTCAGTCAATCAGTCATATGTGGTACATCCATTAACCTATCAGTGCAGTAAACAGTAGGTCTTAAAGACCAGGTCTTAACAGACCCAACGGTAGTGATGGCCATCAATCAATAAACAGTATGGTTCCACAAGCGAACCGACAAAGATCTCTGTAACAGTAAACAGTAAGTGCTAAGGATGCCACAGTACAGTTCAGAATACAGGACATACATTCATTCAGTAAACAATATCAGTTCAATAAACAGTTCAGTTCAGTATTCAAAAGATAATCATTTTGAACATATCTTTACACAATTGTTACTCACAGAGATTGGGCTAATAGCAGCTAGAGCGCATCCCCGAGAGCCAACCCTAAACAGTTAACAAATAGAACACACACTAAGTTTCACAGTCGGGAAGGATGATAATTAAATCCCTAAATTTCCTTGGTGTGGTTCTATGTCTAAATCCTCATTAAGAAGCCTTAAACTAGGCCTAAGAATGCCTAGGATGGGATGAGGATGCAAAAGTACACTTAGAAAACATTTTGCATAATTTGCTGAAATAAGAGCCTCGCTCGAGCGAGCCTTTCTTCGCTTGAGCGAGCTTCCAAAATCAAAGGCCTCGCTCGAGCGAACAATCCTTCGCTCGAGCGGTTTGATGAAACAGTAAAAGTACTGGATGCTCGATTTTTACGCTCGAGCCACCAATCCTTCGCTCGAGCGTGGCTCAGAGGAAACGTTGGTCGCTCGAGCGAGGAATCCTTCGCTTGAGCGAAGAAGCCAAATCTGGAATTTCCAGATTTGCCTTCCAAGCTTAAACCAAGCATTCTCAACTCAATTCTCGACCTCTTGGGCCCAAATTCTGGAAAATACATCCCAAAAAAATGTATAACAAGTTTCAAAAGCCAATTTATGAATTCAAGCCCCAAATGTGAGTCAATTAAATCCAAAATTCAAACTCATTTTCAAGAACAATTTCAAAACATGCAATGCATGAGTTTTTAACCAAATTCAAGGTTCAAATCTTGCTCTAATGAGCTCAATAGTTGGAAAACAAAATGAAAACATGGACTTTGATAGAAACATGAGCATGCATGTACAATTCATCATGAATTCAACTTCAAAATGCACCAAAATGGCCATGCATGCATGAATTCAAGCATAATTCAACCTCTATGCACTAAATCATGGCTTGATTCTACAATGGAGCCTAGAACATGCAAGATGAAGCTCAAGACAACAAGAAGAAGATGGATTTTCTTACCTAAGTCTCAATTACAAGTCTTGCAAGCTCAATATAGCAATCTATGTTACAAATCCTTCAATTCCCAAGCAATCCACAAGATGAATTCAATTTTCCTCTTAATTCTCTCCCTCCCTCTCACTTTGGTCGGCTGGAGTGTAGGAAATGGCTGATCAATTGTTTTGATTAGGTGATAAGGCTCAAACAATAATAATAAATAAAGGCCCACTATAGGTGGTAATTTGGTAAATAAGTTAAATTTGGCAATTAACTCCTTTTAATCTAATTTAATCATTCCTAATCAATTTTCAGATAAACATATCATTAAATCACAAATATTCTACTGATTCCAAAACTCTAAACGGTTTCTAATTCGGCCGCCGATAAGGCCTTCAATTAGCAGTTTAAACACATAACTCAAACAGATAATCAATCAATCAAACCGATAGAAATGCAATATAATAGATAAACTTATTCAATTTCAGTTTCAATTTCAATCAGTCCGTCCAGTACTTCAGTTAGTTCAATTATTAGTCATAAGCAGTCCAGTTTAGCAGTAACCAGTAGCTAATTCAGTAATTTATCGATAATCAGTACGAAGGTTGTTACACAAGAAGAGGCTAGACGGTGGTGGATGCTTGTTCGTGACACCAATAATACCATGACTTGGGCTCAATTTAAAGAAGTCTTCTTTGAAAAGTACTTCCCTTAGTGTGTCAGAGATCGTAAGGTGACTGAATTCGAACAGTTAAAACAAGGTACCATGTCCGTAGCAGAGTATGAATCAAAATTCACTGAACTCACCAGATATGCACCACACATGGTGGACACTGATTATAAAAAGGCCAGGAAGTTTGAAGGCGGGCTCAATGTAGAAATACTTGACCGAATTAATGTTTTGAA
Organism: Camellia oleifera; assembly: GCA_022316695.1. NCBI lineage: Eukaryota > Viridiplantae > Streptophyta > Magnoliopsida > Ericales > Theaceae > Camellia > Camellia oleifera. The sequence continues at coordinate 49,839,335 of CM039305.1, forward strand.
GTTACTTAAATATATGGATGTTCTTGATCGAGCAATAATAGCCGAGTCAAATATTGAAGCATTAAAACAAACTGAAACACCATCGACTGAGTGGCGCGGTAAGAGACGGGGTTTTAAGTTTAAGAAAGGCTGAAATAACTCATTGAATAAGAAGCAAAATATAGGGTCAATGACCAGTTCTAGTCAGGGAAGTGGTTCCATACCACCTTGCTCTGAATTTGGAAAAAGGCATAAAGGGGTTTGTTATAAAATTTCTGGTGCTTGTTACAAGTGTGGCAAGGTGGGCCACATGGTCAAAGATTGCCCTTCCACTCCCCAAGGCAATAGCAAGGCTGCAGCTAGCGCCACAGCATCAACTGTTGCACCAAAACCCAATCCCAAAGCTACTGGAAAAGAGCCTTTGAGACAAGACCGAGTGTTTGCACTCGTGCCGGGAGATGTGCAGAATACTGAGACAGTTGTGTCAGGTATACTCTCAATTTGTGCTCAAAATGCTTATATTCTGATTGATTCGGGATCTACACATTCATTTGTCTCGCATGTTTTTCCGCGAAAATTAAATAAACCACTAGAACCCATGAACTATTTGTTAGCTGTATCTTCACCCGCTGCAGGATCCATGACTTGTGCTTATGTGTATCCTGTATGCGAAATTATTGTCAGGGATGTACATTTGTATATTGATTTACTGCCTTTGAACATTGATCATTTCGATGTAATTTTGGGAATGGACTGGCTAACAAAATATCATGCTACCATAGACTGTGTAACGAAACAAGTTGTTTTCCGTCCACCTAGTTTACCTGAATTCGAATTTAACAGAGTTGGTGTAGTACCTCCCCCATATCTGATTTAATCCATAAAAGCCTTTGAATTGCTTAAAAAGGGGTGTAAAGGGTATTTATGTTGCATATTGACTGTACCTACTGACACTAAAGCTAATGTGGACAGTATTCTTATAGTAAGAGAATTCCCAGATGTTTTTCCAGATGATCTTCCAGGGGATTTGATTGATAGGGAAATAGAGTTCACTGTTGAAGTGTTATCGGGTACATAGCCAGTTTCTAAAGCTCCGTACAGAATGACACCTACCGAATTGAAAGAACTGAAAATTTAGTTGCAAGAATTGTTAGATAAGAAGTTCATCAGGCCCAGTACATTGCCGTGGGGCGCACCAGTTTTATTTGTGAAAAAGAAAGATAGCTCACTGAGACTCTGCATTGACTACCGTGAACTGAACAAGGTAACAGTGAAAAACAAATATCCATTGCCTCGTATTGATGATTTGTTTGACCAGTTACAGGGTGCCCAGGTTTTCTCCAAAATTTTTCTTAGATCCGAATACTACCAGTTGAAAGTCAAACCAGGGGACATTGAAAAGACTGCCTTTCGAAAGAGGTACGGACATTACGAATTTCTTGTTATGCCTTTCGGAGTTACTAATGCACCTGCTGCATTTATGGACCTTATGAACCAAATTTTCAAACCATTCCTTGATGAATTTGTGGTTGTTTTTATAGATGACATTTTGATTTATTCCAAGAGTAAGGAAGAACATGAACGTCATTTGAACATTGCTTTACAGACCTTAAGAGAACAGAAACTGTATGCAAAATTGTCAAAGTGTGAGTTTTGGCTTGATAATGTTATGTTTTTGGGACATGTGATTAGTAAGGATGGCATATCAGTAGACCCACAGAAAATTGAAGCAGTGGTGAATTGGCCTAGACCGACTAATGTTACCGAAGTTTGGACTTTCTTGGGATTAGCCGGGTACTACAGAAGGTTTGTGAAAGACTTCTCCAAAATTGCTTTACCATTGACTCAATTGACTCAAAAGGGGATATCATTTGACTAGACCGATCTGAGAGAATCAGCCTTTCAAGAGTTGAAGACTCGATTTGTGACTGCACCGATTCTTACCCTACCCTCAGGTACGGATGGATTTACTATTTTTAGTAATGCTTCTTATAAGGGTTGGGGATGTGTATTAATGCAGAATGGTAAGGTGATCGCATATGCTTTCTGACAACTGAGACCACATGAAAAGAACTACCCTACACATGACCTAGAACTTGCTGCAGTAGTGTTTGTATTGAAAATTTGGCACCACTACCTATATGGGACAACATGTGAAGTGTACACCGATCACAAGAGTTTGAAGTATTTCTTTACACAGAAAGAATTGAACATGAGGCAGCGGAGATGGTTAGAACTGATAAAAGACTATGACTTGAAAATTTTGTACCATCCGAGAAAAGCTAATACCGTTACTGATGCACTGAGTCGGAAATCAATTGGGAATTTGGCCTGTTTACTCACCGGACAGAAAGAACTGTTATGTGACCTTGAAAAATTTGAAGTTTAGATTGTTTTACGAGAACAAGGTGGAACATTGGCTGTTATTTCTGCCCAATCGGCACTTATTGAAGAGATCAAAGAGAAACAACATCAAGATGACTTTCTGAGAAAGGTCATTGATGAACGGGAATCCAAACCGAGGCCAGACTTTAAATTTGAAAACAATGTATTGAAATTCTAGGGAAGGTTGTGTGTACCGAATGATTTTGAACTGAAAAGACGAATTTTACAGGAAGGCCACAATTCAAAACTTTCCATCCACCCAGGAAATACAAAAATGTTCCAAAACTTGAAACTTAATTTCTGGTGGCCGGGAATGAAGAAAGAAATTGCTGAGTTTGTATCGAAATGGCTACATTGTCAACAAGTCAAAGCCGAACATCAACGACTTGCAGGCTTACTTCAGCCCTTACCAATACCGAAGTGGAAATGGAAACATATCACTATGGATTTCATTGTTGGTTTACTCGCTCCAGTAAAGGTATGGACTCAATTTGGGTTATTATTGATCGATTGACTAAATCTGCTCACTTCTTACCTGTCAAAACAATTTATAATGTGGACAAATTGGCTACAATCTATATTGATGAGATTGTTAGATTGCATGGAGTGCTTGTGTCCATTGTTTTTGATAGGGACTCGAAGTTTACATCAAGATTCTGGCAAAGTTTGCAAACTGCATTGGGTACCGAATTGAGACTGAGTAGTGCATACCATCCTCAGACAGATGGCCAGTCAGAGAGAACAATCCAGACTCTGGAAGACTTACTACATATGCGTGTTCTTGATTTCCAAGGAAATTGGGAAAGCCATTTACCTTTAGCTGAATTCACCTACAACAACAGTTTCCACTCGAGCATTGGTATAGCGCCTTTTGAGGCTTTATATGGTAGAAAATGCCGATCTCCTATTTGTTGGGCAGAAGTTGGAGATGGGCCTTTGCTTGGGCCTGAGATTATACATGAAACCACAGAAAAAGTGAAACTGATTCAACAGAGATTGCAAACCGCACAAAGCCGACAGAAAAGTTATACGGATGTCCGAAGGCGGGACAGGGAATATGAAGTGGGTGATCATGTTTTTGTTAAAGTGACACCAATGAAAGGGTAGACTCGTTTTGGGGCTAAGGGAAAGTTAGCGCCGAGATATGTCGGACCGTATGAGATAATTGAAAAGATTAATCCGATGGCGTATCAAGTAGCACTTCCTCTTGAAATGGAGCATATATATAATGTCTTCCATATTTCAATGTTGAGAGATTATCTTCAGGATCCCTTCCATGTTATTAAGCCTACCCGTGCAGTGCTAAGTGATGACTACACTTATGAAGAACGGCCTATTCAGATTGTCAATCGACGAATCAAGAAACTGAGAAATAAAGAAATCCCGTTAGTGAAAGTGGATTGGCAAAACCACGGTGGCGTTTATGCCACTTGGGAAAGGGAAGACGATATGATGAAAAGATATCCTAAACGGTTCCCCCTGAATCCAGTATTCTTCCAAAATGAAGGTAATCCGAGTTTAGAGGACCAAACTCTTTTTAAAGAGGGAAGACTGTGACAACCCTCACCTCTAATTAGTGCTCATCTGTGATTAAGCATGATAAGTAACTGATAAGAATGAAACCCTGATCTGTTTGTATGAGTGTGTTGCATTGATTGCATTTCTATCTGTTTGTCATTAGACGATCTGTTCATGTTTTTAATTTCGAATTGTGAATTGAAGGCCTTATCGGCGACCGAATCAGAAATTGAGTAGTGTTATATGCTAATTAGGATTTATGTGATTTTTATGATAGGTTTAATTAAAATTCAATTTGGAATGATTAAATTAGATTAAATAAAGTTAAACTACATTAGTTGGCTTATATTACCAAATTGCCATTGAGTGGCCATTTTTTACAACTTTGTTTGGACTTAATTGTTGCATTTCATATCATCTCTTCAGCCTTTTACTTAGGCCAAAACCGTGAGAGAGAGAGAGAGAGAGAGAGAGAGAGATAGGAGAAACTTGATTTCATTTGAGAGTTGCTTGGAGATTTAGAAGGAATTGAGGAAAATTTGCAATTGAGCTAGCACCCTTGGAATTCTAGACCTAAGGTAGGAGATATATCCTCTTGATTGTGAAATTAAGTTATTTCTTGCATGTTTCATAGAAATTTGGTGATTAAAGTCAAGAATTGATTTAAAGAGCTAGTTTGAGTAGCTAATTCATTCATGCATGTACATATTCTTGAAATTGAGCTTGTTTTCATGAGATTTTCAACATGCATGTCCACATTTTGGTTGTAGTCCATGGATTCACCATGTTTTAGAGTTCAAATCTTGCATTTGCTCATGTTTTGGAGCATTGGAATTCACTAGAACTCATGCATGTTAAGTTCTTGTACCGCACTTCAAGTTTCTTTAAAATTTGTGTTCAATTGGCTTACTGTAGACGTCCCTGAACGTCTTAAGAGAAATCCCGTTTTGTTCATTGGGCTCACTACAGTTTGGAGTCAATGTCACGGTTCTTAATCTGATCTCGCAAAGTGCAATACGAGATTGATAAATCATCAAAGAGTCCAAATCCGGCAAATCGTTTTGAAAAACTGATTTTTAGAAAGAAATGCCAAACATGGACTGCTTTGTCGGATACAGAGTCGCCGCCTAAATGTTTTATTTTGGAGGAATTTAGGAAACCCTGACTCGTGCCTAAGGCCACGTGTCTGTCATCACCAAAGTTGCCTCGGCTCGGGAACTTGGGTACGATTGGGGAAGGTCATGCAATGAGCACCCCCGCTCGCCTGATCAAAGATCGGCCTTTACTAACTATGATATCGAGTTTTGAAAACATTATGTGCTCTTATTCCGGTACTTAGCCTAGAATTACTATGTGATGCGCACAGCATACAAGTATAGACTGGATCGCCTAAGTCGGAACAAAACATCTCATGTTTGTTTTTGAAAGATGGTTTGATGGTGCTACTCGCAAGTAGGCTAAGACGTGAATTTGCCACCCTCAAGTGGGCTTAAGAAAACATGATTTTGCCACTCTCAAGTGGGCTTAAAACTCTCAATTGGTGAATTGTTCCAATTCAAATAACCCAACCTTCACCCACAGGCATTCAGGCAGTTATATCACATAAGCAAATAGCCTCATGGTAAGCATGCTATCATGGCAGTCACTCACACGCATGCAAGGATGCTAAATCATAAATACTTACCGAGTACTCCAAGCCAAAGAAAGAAGCTAATTAGAAATCATACATGAATCTTAACTATGTTGAAATGTCTAATTCAACACATGAAAAATGCAACTGCAATAAACTCGGTTATTCTAAGATGGCATATGAGATGCAACAATTGATACGTGTATTCAACTTGGAATTGAAATGCAGTTAGTATGATGCGCCGAGCCCGGTGCGTGCAATACGAATGAATGTATGCAAACATGCTAACATGAGGTATGCTAACCGAAACATGACCTAAAAACTAACCATAAAAAGCAGGTAAGTAAAAGGGAGAAAGACGTGGGGTTGGAAGACATTCACACATGCACGCACGCACCCTTATTACAAATTCGCCCTCTAGATGAAGGGTCCGAAAGAATAATACAAACCAAATGAATAATTAACTACTCTATCTAATTAATTATTACAGACCCTTAATTAATTAACAAATTAATTACAAAAAATAAACTAAGTATGAAATTCGAAAGGCCGCCTCAGCTCCGCCTTGAAATGATTGGATGATGCATGCTCGATTTGCCGCGCTCGAAAACCCGTTGCCATGCCACTGTTGCCTCTATTTGCACTGTTCTGCACCTCTAAGAATTGTGAAAATCCTCGGGATGCTCCTGAATCACCTCATAGTCATGCTGAAAAGTCACCGGCCACAGGGAAATGGTCATCGACTAGGAATGGGGATATCAGCCAATAATTAATGGCCAGTCGGCATTAAAGATGATCGACCGACCATCTATTCCTGCAAAACCTTGTTTTTGCTGCAGCAGAGGACAGGAAGTGCATGGTAAGGCGTTTACAAGGCAATGTGTGCATTGCCACTCTGCCTATCATGCAATGAACTCAAGGGAGCATGGCTCTCGACTCTCGGGCCACCAATCACGCATTTCGATGCATGATAGCCAAAGGTGCCAAGTTTGCAAATCAATGTAAAATGATTACAACAAAACAAATGAATGCTACACACTCTATCATGCTGAGATCAAGAGTGTCGGCGACCGAGGATCGAGGCGCGTTTCATTACTTGAGTACGAACGTCCCTCATTCCTCATGTTTGGTTTGACACCCCAAGCCAAACAAAATGTAATGTATGCATGCCATATACAATGCAAAACATGCAACCAATGCAATGCAACATGAGCATGTTAACTCAATGAAATCTAATGCTACCTAAGTATGCAAGTTAATGCCAATGCAACATGAACATGCCAAGTATACAACAAGGTTATGTAATGCAACTAGCTAAGCATCATGCAATATACTAAACATGTAAACATGATATAATGCAAGTATGCAAATAATATAACGCAACATGAGTGTGCCTACTCAATGCAACTTGCACAAGCATGTAACAAAGTGTAAACTAGCAAGCATGTAACAAGATACAACATGTCAAACATGCAACTATATACAAGGATGGGCTTAAACCGGAATGGAAGACCTCAGCCATGCCCCAAAACAGTGGCCAAAATACCAAAACTAAGGCACCGAAATGCAAGACAACCATGCACACATATTGGTCCATCACTTAGGCCACAGTGCACAACCTTCAAACATGAGCGAGATGTGATAAATATGAGAATATGGCATTACAATAAGCTCTAAAATCACATGAAGAATGATGCCAAATTGACTACACAATGCAAACATGGCATGCTAATGGAGTTAAAGTTCAAAGCTAGCCAAGGGACTTGAACCATGACTATGTCAACCAAGCCCCAAAAGGGCAAGGTAACCCAAAACAATCCCGAGGCACACCAAAATGAGGCCAAAATACATATGAAATGAGGCTAAAACATATTATAAGGGCGAGCACAAAACAAGGCGCATACAAGACCCAAAAGGGCAAATGCACTACACCTCTTACAACCGAACACGGCATGACTTAGGCCAATAAAATCAGAGTTATAATATGCCAAAATAAGCCCCAAAACCTAATGAGAAGGCATGTCAAAGACCTAATCATAGAGGCATATGCAATGGTCCAAACATGGAGCACAAAACAACAACTCTTCAAAGCATCAAGAGGATGGCAAATGTAAGTGTACAAGCATGGAACATGGACTGAAATGGCATGATAAGTGATTCCAAATCACTGAAATATCCCAAATAAAGCATACTCATGACTTACACACCCAAGACTAGTAAGCTAAGATACATGGTGGCCATACAAAACATGGCAAATATGGCTGAATCAACACCCAACAGAGCTTAAACATGGTGAAACAAGGTTAAAAACTTCTCAAAGTTGAGTTGAAACATGCTAGTATGGTGGTCTAAATGCATGATACATATTAAGGCAAATAATGGCATTATAAGACAAGCATATGATGCATGCAAGAGACCTCTAAATTAACCAAAAATAGAGGTATAATATGACCAAATGACATCAAATATCTACTGAAATGAAGCCAAAACACCTTAAGCCAACATGCTACCTTTACAAGCCGATAATGCAAGCATATAAGACACAAAGGGAGAGGGGTGTCCCTCCCCTATACAAGACCTCAAAACCACTTCTTTACTACTGAAAATCCTCTGGATTTTAGTGGTGAGAAGGCCAAGGCAAAAGGGTTACAAAGCCCAAAGAGAAAGGCACAAAAAGGGGCCAAACAAGGCCTAAGAGGGGGTGGACGACCCCCAACACAAAAGTAACCTTAATGAAACATCTTAAGCATGAAAAATTAGAACTTTTATCAGTAGAATACTAATCTTAAAAAAGTATGCAAGATAAGCTAAAAGCCCATGCAAGAATGGGGAACATAAAGTAACAGTGCTCACTCTTGAAGAACACTTCAAGAACACCAACTTCAGTCCCTCCTTCTGATCAAAACCAACTTAAAAACTCTGAAACCAACTCCTCAACACCTCAGTAACTGGAGTATAGTGTAACACTAGGTGTCTTAGTGCAAAACTAAGAACAAAAACCCATTTAGAACACTATTACATACACAACTATATAGAGAGAGGGAGATATAGAGATATATGGATATATAAGTTGTATCTCAGAGTTCTTCAACCCCTGGAAAGGGAGGGGAGGCCCTCCTCTTATAGGAGATGCAATCCAAAGCTTCCAAGGGAAACTAAGTAAATGATGAAATCCCTCCATACATGTGTATAGAAGGCAGGTTCTGTGCTCACCAGCTGGCACAGCTGGCATGCACAAAGCTTGAAAAAGGTAAAGAAAAGGTCCTTGCCAGAAAAGGGGTCAATCGACCAAAACAGAGACCGGCCGACCAGAAAAGGGTGTCGATCGGCCAAACATTTGGCCGATAGAAATAATACACGGCCGGTGGCATCATGCCAAGGCCGGTGAGGTGTGGGGATGGCCAACAAGCCATTCTCTACCCTCAGAAGCAAAAGCACAAGTGTTTGGTGTACAACCAAGTACAAAACAAACAAGTCGAGAGGTCTTGAGGTAAGGCGCGCGACTGAAACCTCCGAGAACTCAAGACGAACACGAACATGGATGATCACCGAGTGTTCAAACGATGACGTCCAAGTCTTGAGGACGGTCAAAAATGGGGTGTCTACACTTACCTTTGGGATTGATTTTACAAAATGATCTTCAAAACATGTTGTAGTATGGGTTTTCAAGTGTTTTCCAGAAAACTAGCCCAAAAGAATCGGTTTTGAAGCTTTAAAAGTTGAGTTTTGTACTTGGGGATCAATCTGGAAATTCCAGATTTTCGATCCACGCTCGAGCGAAGGATTTCACGCTCGAGCGTACACTCTGAGTACATGCACTTCCGCTCGAGCGTGAAATGCATATGCCTAGAAGTTCATGTGTTTTGTGGTCCGCTCGAGCGAGAGAATTCACGCTCAAGCGAGGACCTGAGTCTCACGCTCGAGCGGAGGTCGAGCGCCCATCGAGCGTGAAAATCGTGCATCCAGTACTTTTCATGAGTTTGCAGTCCGCTTGAGCGAGGAAAGTTACGCTCGAGCGGAGCTTTTTTGTCTGCATGTCTGTTCGAGCGTAGAAAGCCACGCTCGAGCGTAGACCCCTGTTTCAGCAAATTTTGAAAAGTGTTTTAAAGTACATCTTTGCATCTTCATTCCATCCTAGGCATTCCTAGGCCATGTTTAAGGCATCTTAATGAGGATAACGTTATAGAACCACACCAAGTCAAGTTTAAGGGGCTAAGTCGTTAATCCCAAGTGTGTAACTTAGTGTGTGTTCATTTTGCAACTGTGTAGGGTTGGCATCCGAGGACGCTCATTAGCTTACCTATAGCCCAGTGCTCTGTGAGTAACAATGTTGTAAAAATATGTTCAATTATGACTATTTTCTGAATGATCAATTGTACTGCTTACTGAAATGTGATTGTTTAATGAATAAATGTTTGTCCTATTTGCAAACTGTACTCGTGGCATCCATAGCAACTTACTGTTACTGTTACTGCTACTGTTACAGAGATCTCTGTCAGTTCCAATGTTAGGACCGCTACTGTTCACTGTTTGATGGCCATCAACTGACTGTTCGGTCTATTAAGACCTACTGTACTGTTTTGCTATTGGATGTACCACATATGACTACTATGGTTCTAAATGACTGATTTATTAATGCAATTGACTGTTTTAATTACTGAAAGGACCTTCATTCTTAACCCCTTTACGCATTTGTTATTCACTGGGCTTTAGCTCACTGTTTATATTTATATGTAGGTGTCCAGGCACCGGACCGAAGCTAGGAGCATCAGTCCAAGCTCCCGTTTTGTCAAAGCCGACCATTGTGCCTTACCTCGAGGTTTCGAATACGTTTAAGCTAAGGCTGTTTTGGGGTGTCTCAGTTTCACCCTCTTGTCTCTGTTTTGTAATAAATGTTTAAGACTCAACTGTATAGTTATGGTCAGGGATTTGGTCCCTGACGTGGATGTTTGTGTATATGTCGCATGTACATACGTTTTGGTTATCGATGTGGCATGTTTATAAAAAGTATTTTTGCATTCAGGTTTTCACAACTCATTGGACATCTTTTATTTACTGTTTGGCTTCCGCCAGCCCCTTTACTCTGTATTATTGTCCTTACTGTTAAGCAAGCCTTCGGTAATCTCGGATTACTGGCCGGTTGCGATGCTAAACCCATAGGGGCGGGTTCGGGTCATGACAATTTCAGACGAATCGATATCGGGTTACATGGTTATGTTGATACAAACTTGGCTGGTGATATGGATAATAGAAAGAGTACTACTAGTTATGTTTACACATTGGGTGGTACATCAGTGAGTTGGATTTCATAGTTACAGAAGATTGTGGCCCTTTCTATAACAGAGGCTGAGTATGTTCTTATTACTAAAGCAGAGTTGGGTAAGACGCAAGAGATGGGTACTTTGCATAGTGACAGTCAAAGTGCTATTCATCTTGCAAAGAATCTGGCTTTTCATTCTAGGATGAAACACATTCAGCTGCAATACCATTTCATTCATTCACTTGTAGATGATGGAGTCTTGTCTCTTGAGAAGATTCAAGGTAGTAAAAATCCAGCAGATATGTTGACCAAGACAGTCACCATTGACAAATTGAAGTTGTGTGCAACTTCAGTTGGCCTTCAAGATTAACGAAGGAATATCGAGTTGTTGCGGCGTTCCTCTATGTGATAAAGATGACAGAGAGCTTGTGTTATCAGGTTCCAAGTGGGAGATTGTTGGGTTGGTGGACCCTAATAAGTACTGTTTTGGGTACTTTCATAATTCCTATGTGCATCCGTGTAACCCCAATTCTATACTTATAAATAGATAAGGGGGCACCTCTTTTAGGTTAAAAAAAAAAGAGAGTTGTATTTTTCTGATCATAATGAAAACCGCAGTAACCGTGGACATAACCCTATTCTGGGGTGAACCACGTAAATCCTTGTGTTCTTGTGTGTGTGATTTGTTTGATTCGTTAATTTCTTTCTTGTTTGTTATTTCGTGTCTCACCGATCTTGGTTAGGAATGGTCAATTCCTAACAGATCCTTGATATATTTCGTTTGATTTAAATGGATTCCATCATTAATTTGTTTAATTTGTAGACCAAGGAAGTAATTTACCTTTCCCATCATACTCATTTGAAATTCACCCTGCATATCTTTAGTAAACTCTTTGCACAAACTTTCATTAGTAGCACCAAAAATGATATCATCAGCATAAATTTGAACAATTAGCATATCCTCCTTTTTAGTTTTTATAAAAAGTGTTTTATTAATTTTTCCTCTAGAAAAACCTTTGTCAAGTAGAAAATTACTCAATCTTTTATACCATGCTCTAGGAGCTTGTTTCAAACCATATAAAACTTTTGAGAGTTTGAAAACATGATCCGGGTATTTATGACTTTTAAAATCGGGAAGGTATTCAACATAAATTTCCTCTGAAATGTATCCATTTAAGAAAGCACTTTCAACATCCATTTGATACAATTTGAAATCTTTAATACATGCAAAAGCAAGTAATATTCTAATAGCTTCAAGTTCAGTAACCGGTGCAAAAGTTTCATCAAAATCAATGCATTCTTCTTGATTATAACCTTGGGCTATCAATCTAGCTTTATTTCTAGTAACAACTCCGTATTCATCCATTTGTTTCGAAAATCCCATTTTGTTCCAATATTTGGATGATCCTTAGGCCGAGGGGTCAAAAACCAAACTTCATTTCTTTCAAATTGATTTAATTCTTCTTACATCGCTAAAATTCAATTTTCATCATTTTCAGCTTCTAAAAACGATTTTGGTTCAATTTGAGAAACAAATGCTAAGTTATCACAAACATTTCTAATAGAGGAACGAGTTTTTATCCCTTCCGTTGCATCACCTATAATGAGGTCTTTAGGGTGGCCATGGGCATACTTCTATTCCTTTGGTAGATTTGATTAATTTTCTGGACAAGCATATTCTTCTTAAAGATTTTTCATTGTGGTTTCTTCTTTTTGTTCAAGAGATGGATTTTCTTCATTTGTTATATAAATGCTCTCCATTCTTGGATGTGTTTCTGCAGTATCATCACTTACAAGATTCTTGGAAACAACATTGTTAGATTCATCAAAGGCAACGTGTACAAATTCTTCAACAAGTAAAGTTCTTTTATTAAATACTCTATAAACTTTACTAAAATTCGAATAACCAAGAAATACAGGTTTATCTGATTTAGTATCAAATTTTCCTAAGTTGTCTTTATTGTTATTTAATACAAAGCATTTACAACCAAAAGCACGCAAGTGGCTAATGTTAGGTTTTCTACCTTTCCAAAGTTCATAAGCGGTTTTCTTAAGAATAGGTCTAATCATGGCACGATTTACAACATAACATGTAGTGAAAACAGCTTCAGCCCAAAAATATCTAGGTAAATTATTCTCACAAAGCATAATACGAGCCATTTCTTCAAGAGTTTTATTTTTTCTTTCAACCACACTGTTTTGTTGAGGAGTTCTAGGGGCTGAGAAATTATGATCTATTCCTAAGTCATCACAAAACATAATAAAATCATCATTTTTAAATTCTCTACTATGATCACTTCTAATACTACAAATATTAAGATTTTTTTCATTTTGAATTCTCTTACAAAGTCTTGAGAAATTATAAAAAGCTTTATTTTTGTGTACTAAAAATAATACCAATGTATATCTAGTATAATTATCAACACAAACAAAAGCATATAACTTTCTTCCTAAACTTAATGTTCTAGATGGTCCGAATAAATCAATATGCAAGAGTTGAAGCGGTTTAGTAGTTGAAACGATATTTTTAGATTTAAAAGAAATTCTAATTTGTTTTTCAAATTGATAGGCATCATAAAGTTTGTCTTTTTCAAAAATAATTTTTTGTAAACCAATGACTAATTCATTTTTTGAAAGTTTAGAAATTAAATCAAAATGAGCATGTCCTAATTTTCTATGCCAAAGTCAACCATTATCATTTATGGCAGATAAATATTTAATGTTAAAATGAGAAGACAAATCATGTAAATCAAACACATACATTCTCATGTCTATAACCTACAAATAAGGCTTTGTTTTCTAGGATGTTCTCAATAGTGCAATGAGTTTTCTCAAAAATAACTCTATAACCTTTATCACATAATTGACTAATGCTAAGCAAGTTATGTTTTAAACCTTCAAAAAGTAAAACATTTTCAATAATAGGAGAAGGATTTTTATCAATACTTCCTACAACAATGATTTTACCCTTGTTATTATAACTGAAAGTCACATATCCACCATCCTTTGATTGGAGTGTGACGAATATAGCTTTATTTCCGGTCATGTGCCTTAAACATGCACTGTCGAGATACCATTTATCGTTATTAGATTTTGTCTTGAAACATGCCTATAAAAATTTGATTTTTCTATTGGTATCCATATTTTATTGGGTCCATAAAGTTAGAATTAGACACTCTTGAGATGTTCTTAAAGACCCACATCTTTTTTATTTTAGCAAAATGATTTCTTTTAATAGGACATGAAGGTGAAATATGATCTTTTGTACCACAAAAATGACATGTGAGATGAGAGTGACTAGAAGATGCATGCACAAAACCATTTTTGACAATTTTTACTTTTAAAAAAGGTTTATATCCAATTTTGACTCTATCAAAAGTACGATTTTGATTTTTAAGAATTTTATCTAAAGTCTCTCTACTTTGAGTAAATTTTGAAAGAGTATTTTTCAAGTCTTCAATATTTTCTTTCAAAATAATTTGCTCATTTTTTAACGACTCATTTTTTTCTTGCAATACAATTAATCTTTTCTTAGAAATTGAAGACTCTTTTCGAGTTAAAATCTCATTTTCCTTTTTCATTTTTTTTTTTTGATAAACTTGAAATCACTTTCTTTTGACAGTTACTTTTCAAATTAAGTTTCTTAAATTCAGCATGTAATTCATCAAAAGCTAATTGTAATTCATCAAACGTAAAAGATTCGTCATTTACCTCATCTTTGTTTCCAAGTGCCATTAAGCATAGGTTAACAACCTCATTTTTGCAAACTTCGATTTCTGAGTTGCTTTCATCGCTATCTTCTCCCCATGTTACAATCATGGTTTTCTTCTTGTCCTTCTTGAATTGTTTCTTAAATTCCGGACATTCTGATTTGTAGTGTTCAGGTTTGTTGCATTCATAGGAGGTAACTTTATATTTTTTGTGATTTTCTCCCCTTCTAAAGTCCTTGTTGTTGAAGTCTTTTTTGAAAAAATTTCGCACACCTTGTTTCTTTTTCACAAACCTTTTCATTTTCTCATCATCATCCAAATTATCTCCCTTATCCTCTTGATGTTTCGAGGTGGATTTGAAGGCTATTCCTTTTTTCTTGTTGTTGTCCTCCTCTTCCTTCCTTCTTGCATTATGAGCTCATGAGTTAAGAGAGATTCCATTAACTCATCTAGAATTAGATTTGATAAATCCTTGGGGACTTTTGTCTCCCAACTTTTTGGCAATGACCTAAGTATTTTTCTTACAATTTCAGCATTAGTATATATTTTTCCAAGAGAAGTTAAACCATTTATAATATCAGTAAAACGAGTAAACATTTGAGGAATAGTTTCATCAGGCTTCATTTTAAAGAGTTCATAATTATGGACTAGCAAACTGACTCTAGATTCTTTAACTTGTTCGGTTCCCTCATCTCAAATTTTTTTTGCAGTTTTACATGTGGAAATTCTGTTGAACTCGTTGACATTTAAGGCGTAGTACAACATGTTTGTGGCTTTGACGTTAATTTGGGTTATTCTAGTATTTGATTCATTCCACTCATTTTTAGGTTTTGGTACCTTAAGGCCATCTACGGTTTGGGTAGGAATTTTTGGACCATTATAAATAATTTTTCAGCATTCATAATCATTAGATTGAACATGTATGGTCATCCTAGTTTTCCAATTGCTAAAATTTGTGCCACTAAATAGTGGTGGACTATTGGATGCTTATCCCTCAGGTAAGAAATAACTAGAGGTTACCATAATCTATTCTAAGACAGTTAAGTCACACAAACTAGAGTCCTTGCTCTGATACCAATTGTTATCCCAGGTAGGTAACCTAAGAGGAGGGAGAATTGGGTTATAATTTTTTTTTTACAATATTAAAAAATAATAAACACAATATTCAGAATAAAAAAAACAATAATTATTAATATAAAAGTAAGAGAGGTAGGGAGAGAAAATCAAACACTGAGATTTATAGTGGTTCGGCACGCCCGACCTACGTCTACTCCTCAAGGAACCTTCTTGAGAATTTTTTCAGTATCATACTGAATTAGTACACCACCAACGTTTCATCAAGCTTGTGGGATTTACACAGGTCTTACTTTTATCTATTGAGCCTCATTCAACAATAAATACCTCACCCTTGCAAAAATTTCTCACAAAATAATGAATAAAAATAAGAGGTACTTTAACCTTTTTTTTATAATAATTTTCTCACAAAAAGTAGATATGAAAGTGTAAGAACAAAGACTACACTTAGATTTGAAAGTGAAAGAGCATAATACAATACAATCAAAATTTTGGAGCACATAGATTTTTTCTCTTCAAGTTCCTTCCTTTTTCTTTCTTTTTTTTTTCACAGAAAACACTTCTATTTATACAAATATATATATATATATTCGTTGGAAGATGGGACACTCTTTAATAACTGCTCCAGACAGTTCATGAAAAAAGATAAGCCTTGAAATGATGTCAAGTTTTGAAATGATGTGCTCCAACTGCTCAAGGTTTGAAATGATATATATATATATATTTATATAAAAGATACAAATTCTACCAATACTAACTTTTATATATATTATAAAGTATTTGCTATGAAAAGTTTGTCATGTGTGTCTTTACACATGCCATCATGCATACATATAACATGATAAAATATAAACTTAATCAAAAGTCTAATTGTACAGATGGATATTTTTCTATACGCCAATTATATTAAATATGAAAATTTATACCTCACCAAAATTTTATAGTTTTTGTGGAGATTTTAATTACACTTTTAAAAAATAACTTATTGTGGACGCGCCCCGAGGGCCTTGCTTACCACAGTTCAGACTCAAATGTCACGGTTCTGAATCTAATCCCCCAAAGTGCAATGCGAGACCGATAAATCACCAAAGAGTCCAAATTCGGCAAATCGTTTTGGAAAACTGATTTTTAAGAAGAAGTGCCAAACATGGACTGCTTTGCCAGATACAAAGTCGCCACCTAAATATTTTGTTTTGGGGGAATTTAGGAAACTCTGACTCATTGCCCAAGGCCACGTGTCCGTCATCACCAAAGTTACCTCGGCTCGGGAACTTGGGTACGAGAGGGGAAGATCATGCAATGAGCACCCTCGCTCACCCGATCGAAGATCGGCTTGTACTAAGCATGATACTTTGTTTTGAAAACATATGCGCTCTTATTCCGATTATTAGTCTAAAATTACTATGTGATGCGCACAACACACAAGTATAGACTGGATCGTCTAAATTGGAACAAAACATTTCATGTTTGTTTATTTGAAAATGGTTTGATGGTGCTACTAGCAAGTAGGCTAAGACGTGGATTTGCCACCCTCGGGTGGGCTTAGAAAACATGATTTTTGCCACCCCGCAGAGTGGGCTTAAAACTTGCATTCAACGAATTGTTCCAATTCAGATAGTCCAACATTCACCCACAGGCATTCAAGCAGTTATATCACATAAGCAAATAGCCTCATGGCAAGCATGCTATCATGGCAACACTTACACACATACGGTATGCTAAAGCATAAATGCTTACCTAGTACTCCGAGCCAAAATAAAGAACTAGTTAGAAATCAATGCATGATCCTAGTTCATGTTAAGATGGCTAATGCAACACACGCAAGATGCAACTAGAAATAGGCTCGGCTAATCTAAAATGACATGTGAGATGCAATACTTCGATACATGCGTTCAAGTAAGAATTGAAATACAATGCAGTTAGTATGATGTGCCGAGTCCAGTGCATGCAATACAGACGAATGGATGCAAACATGCATAGCATAAGGTATGCTAAATGAAATATGCCCTAAAACTAACCATCGTAAGTGGTTAAGTAAAAGGGAGAAAGAAGTGGAGGTTAGAAGACATGCATCACACACACGCACGCTTATTACACCAATTGGCTCTCTCGAGGGAGAGATCGAAAGAATAATACAAACTATCTAATTAACTAACTAACAAGCTAATTAATTAATTATAAAACCACTTAACTAATTAAACAAATTAATTAAGCTATGAAAACAGTAAATCAGCCTCGGGAAGAGGGACGAATGCATGCTCGGACGGCTTCGCTCGGAAATCCATCACCATGCTACATGTTGCCTCTGTCTGCACTGCTCTGCACCTCTGAAAATTGTGCCAACTTCTGTGACACTTCTGAACCACCTTGTGGGCATGCTGAGAGGCCATCGGCCATGGGATGAAGGTCATCGACCAGAAATGAGGCTCTCGGCCAAATATAGTTAGCCGGCCGGCACTGAAGATGGCCGACCGGCCATCCCTTCCTGCTGATTGCTTATTTTGCTGCAATAGAGGATAAACAGAGCATGGTAATACATTTGCAAGACAATGTGTGCACAACCATCCTCCCTATCATGTCATGAGCTCAAAGGAGTATGGTTCTCGACTCTCGGGCCATCAATCACGCATTTCAATGCATGATGGCCAAAGGAGCCAAATGTGCAATTAATATCAAATGAAATGCACAAAAACACACAAGAGGCCCTAACCTC
This sequence comes from Camellia oleifera, assembly GCA_022316695.1. Lineage (NCBI taxonomy): Eukaryota > Viridiplantae > Streptophyta > Magnoliopsida > Ericales > Theaceae > Camellia > Camellia oleifera. The sequence continues at coordinate 49,857,604 of CM039305.1, forward strand.
TATCATGCTTAATCAAGAGGCAAGAGATGCACATACAATGCTATGCAACCTACCTAAGCATACAAGCAACTCAAGCATGATGCAAATCCAATGCAATATAAGCATGTTAACGACAATGCCATACAAGGCTAATGGTGACAAGCATGCCAAATGCAATGTAACCTAAACAAGTATGCAAGATGCAACATGAACCTTCAAGTATGCAAGGCATGCAAAGGTGGACAAGTATGAAACAACATACAAGATGAGACAAGTATGTGACAACATGATAAAGGGATAAGCATGCAACATACTAGCATGCAACAACATGCAAGGTACTAAATATGCAACAAGCATGCGACAACATGCAAGGCAAGCATGCAACAACATGCAAAGGATGGACTTAAACCAAAATGGACAGCTCTCAAATAGGCCCAAATCAGTGGCAATAGTGATGAAACGAAGATGTGAAATACACATACAAACATGCATGCTAATTAGCCTAAAGACTAAGGCATAAAAGGGCAACTCTTAAGCATAGTTAAAAGAGACAAATTTGGACATGTGACAAACATGTTAAGTTCTGAAATCATGCATGGAAAGGTGCCAAACCAATCAAACTACACAAGTAAAGCATTCAAGAAAGCCCAAAACTTGAGGCTAGCCAAGGGACTCAAACCATGGCCACATAAAACAAGCCCCAAAGGGCCGAGGGGGACCTAAAACAGTCCCAAGGCAGGTCTAAACAAGACCGAAAACAAGCTCGAAACTAGCCAACACAAGCTAGAACACAACGCCAAAAACATGAGGCATGCAAGGCTACCAAAGAGGGTGTTACACTACACCTATCAAAACCAAACATGGTATGACTTAAGCAACCAAAATCAGAGTTATGGCATGTCAAAGTAAGCCCAAAAACCCACTTAGATGGCATCCCAAAGACCTAAACATGATGGCATACACAATGACCCTTTCATGAGGCATAAAACATCAACTCTTTAAAGCATTAAAGGAGTGACAAATGCAAGTATATGAGCATACTATATGGACTGAAATAACATAACAAGTGATGCCAAATCAGTGAAATGGGCCAAGTAAAGCATACTAGTGACTTGGACACTCAAAGCTAACAAGCTAAAATGCATGGTGGCTATACAAAGCATGGCATACATGGTTAAAACAACTCAAATTAGAGCTCTAGCATGCTATAACAAGGCTAAAAGCTTCATGGAGTTGAGCCAAAATCATGCTAGAAAGACATGTCAAAGCATGATGCATGTTAAGGCAAATAAGAGGATTGCAAGGCAAGTACATGAAGCATGTAAGAGGCCATCAAACCAACTTAAAACAGAGGTGTATTATGGCAAAACAAAGCCTAATACATGCTGAAATGAAGCTAAAACAAGCTAAGCACACATGCTACCTACATAAGCCATTTATGCAAGCATTCAAGACAACAAGGAGAGGGGATGACCCTCTCTTATTTAAGACCTCAAAACCACCTTTCCACCACTAAAATTCCTCTAGATTTTAGTGGTAGAAAGGTCATGCAAAGATAAGAACAAGGGCCAAAAGGGATGGCCTAAAACAAGGCCTAACAAGGCCTTGGAGGGGGTAAACAACCCCAAACCAAAAAGTGACCTTAAACAAAGGTCTAAAGCACTAAAAATCAGAACTTTTATTAGGAAAGAGTTAAGCTTAAAACAATAAGCAAGATAGGCTAAAAGCTTAAGCAAGAATGGGGTATTAAAAGCAAAAATGCTCACCCTTGAAGAACACTTTCAAGAACAAGGCTCCAGCAACTTCTTCAAGCCTACACCACCCCAAAAACTCTGAAATCAACTCTCTAGTGCCTTAACAACAAGAGAATGGTGTACTAGTGTGTGTTTGTGTACAATAGTAAGACAATACTACACTTTAGAGCACAAATACACACACAAATGTAAAGAGAGGGAGATATAGAGATAGATAGATACAACTTCTCTAACCCTAAATTTTCAGAACCCCTGAGAAGGGAGGAGGAGCTCCCTTCTTATAGAAAACCAATTTCAAAGCTTCCTAAGCAAGCTAATCAAAGGGGCAAATCCCTCCATACACGTGTATAGAGGGGATGAATTATGTGTGCCAGCTGTGACAGCTAGCATAAAATATCTGTATAAAGCAGATGAACAAGGTTCGGCCAGAAAACATGGCTGATCGACCAACACAAGGGTTGGCCGACCAAAAAGAGTGCTGATCGGCCAACATTTTTGGCCGATAGCAAGAAAACAAGGCCGATGGCTTCAATCCTTGGCCGATGGGTTGAGGGGATGGCAAACAAACCACCCTCTTCCCTTAAAAGCAAAAAACACAAGTGCTTGATCCACAACCAAGCACAAAATAGACAAGCTGAGAGATCTTGAGGCAAGGCGTACGGCCGAGACCTTCGAGAACTCAAAACGAACACAGGCATGGATGATCATCGAGTGTTCAAACGTGACATCCAAGTCTTGAGAATGGTCAAAAATGGGGTGTCTACACCTATCACTCCATGTAGGTATACCAATTTGTCAAAATAAGACAACCCATCAAATTTGTCAAAAATAATATGACCAATCAATATCAAATTTGTCAAAAGATGAATAGTGACCAGCCGAGTTTTTCAAAACATGAATAGTAATATTTTCAAAATATTTTTATTTAAATAAGATTAATAACAAATATATCATACAACATATAATTGAAACAGATAAAATTTTGTGTCAAATAATATAAAATATGTATATAAAAATATATAAATTAATATTTTAGACATCATCAAAATTAAACAATATAATTAATAAGTTTCATATCAGATCGATATTGTGGTATTATAAAAGGAATTGCTAGGTTTTTCCCTAATTGCTATCATGGATTTTGTCTTGAACATCTAAAGAGAAATTTGAGAGATAGGTTATCATGTCGAAATACAAAGTTGGTTAGGGAGACAATTATGTCCAAGTTTTCAGAATGTGCATATACGCCAACAAAGGCATCATTCCATTTCAAGTTAAATGAATTAAAAAGTGAGGGAGGAGACATTGTAAGTGTTTTCTTGAGAAGTTTACCATATGAAAATTGGAGTGATGCATATTTTGAGGGGCAACGTTATGGTGAAATGTATTCAAATGTTGCTGAGTCATTCAATTCATGGATACAAGAAGCTCGGCACTTGCCAATAACAAATTTGGTGGACATGATATGGTTGCAAATCATGAATATGAGGTTTTATAGAAGGCTGCTCTCTAGTAAATGGAATAAAGTTATCCGTCCTCGTATGAATAGTGTGTTGGAGAAGGTTTTTATGGATGGGAGGACATGGAATGTGAGTTTATCATCTGATAATGTGTTTGAAGTGCATTGCTTTCCTTCAGTTATGGTTGATCTTGGGTTAAGAACTTGTTCATGTCGAAAATGGGAAATAATTGTGTATCCATGTCAACATGTTGTTGTTGTAATTTTTAGGAGTGGAAAGAATTTGAATTTATTTGTCGAACCATTTTTTCATGCTGATATGTATCGTCAAGCATACTCGTTTTCGATTGGCCTAGTTCCAACTGTTGAAAACCTGTGTGTAGCATTGATAATGCTATGATTTTACCTCCATTGAGTAAGAAACCAATTGGGAGGCCAAAGAAGAACATAATTGTTTCTACTGGAGAGTTTAAAAGGGTGATGAAGTGTAGTCGATGTGAGAGTATTGGTCGGCATAATAAGAGGACATACAAGGAACCTTTGTTAAATAGTTGAGGATAATACATTTTATTGATTGAATAATACATTTAAAGATTACTTTGCATATTTTGTTTTGTGAAATGTACTTTTTGGACAGTGTATATATAATACCAATCAAATTCATCTAGAGAAATTTTCCAATAGCAGTGAAAATTACTTTTTGTATTATGTTTTTAGAAACATATTTTGGGAGTGCTTTTATAATACCAGTCAAATTCATCCAGAGAAATTTGCCAATAGCAGAGAAATTACTATGTGCATTGTGTTTGTTGAAATGTGCATTGTGATTTGTGAGGTTAAATTCATCTAGAGAAATTTGCCAATATCAGAGAAAATTACAGTGTGCATTGTGTTTATTGAAGCATACTATAGGCAATGTGTTTATAATACCAATCAAATTTATCCAGAGAAATTTGCCACTAGCAGAGAAAATACTCTATACATTGTGTTTTGTGATGTCAAATTCATCCAGAGAAATTTGCCAATAACAGAGAAAATTATTGTGTGCATTGTGTTTTTTGAATTTGATGATTGTTTTGTACCAACACAATGCATTACAGATTACATGATTATATAGACACCCTCTTGGCACGATACGAGTTAAATTTCTCTATGAAATTTTGGTAACTTCATACCAGAGAAATTTCTACAGATAATTTTCTCTGCATGGATTGTGTTGACAATCACCACTTAGCATGCATTATAAAAAAAAAAATATTTAACCATTGATAGTTATGAAATTTACATTAGTCAAAAATATATATATACATATATGTCAAATATCATCATTCCTTCAATGTATGAAAAAACAAATTAAAGGGTTATTCCTAATTACATTGTGTGCATTGTCTTTCTTTCACTAGTGTGCTTTCACTATTATACTTTTGGTTCTTCTTCTGGTGATATTTGAATTGGTTCTGTCCATGACAGGCCAACTTCGGTCGCAAATATCTCTATGATTTCTACCCTCATCAACCTTACGTCTTATGTCAACAATTTCGAGCTGATAGGTTTATGATTGCTATATTGTCTCATTATGTAGCACACAAAGAGGCCACAATCTGCACTACATACAAATTATAGGTATAGTTAATTTTAAGAAACATTCAAATTAGATTATCTTATTTATAGATGTTGTATGAAACTTACGAATCATTGTCTTGTTATGGAGCATTGTTGACATATTCAAAGTCATAATTTGTGTTTTGTGAGCCTATGAGTTTGAAAGAATGTTGTGATTGTGCCTCTCTTTCAAGGCAAGCTTTCAAAAAATTCTTCACATAATCTTGCTGCAAAAAAAAAAAAAAAAATTTAAATAACAGAGAAATTTACACACAAATTAATGGGATTCTATGAAAATTATCATCATATAGATATTATCATGGATCAAAGAAATTTGCACTTGTTGCCAATTATTTTGCATCTTTGATATATTTGGCTTATGCATCATCTCTCATTGGCCTTAGTGAGTTGTAGTACCTCCATAAATTGTCTTGTTTGTCCAAGACTAGCAAAGTCCAATGATTTCCATCTATTGACTTCTCATTGTCCCCAATATTTATTAGGAAATAGAGAAACCTGTAGTTCCTCCATGCTGTTTCAAGATGCTTGTCAAATAATGAGACTCAGAAAGTTTGATTTTCCGTCATCTTGATGAAGTTCTGTGGCCAGAGAAAATCAAAAAATGGTTATGAGAAAGTTGAAATGACAGGAATTTCATAAATATACACATAAAGAAATTTTAAATGCACATAACTAGTTAAAGAAAATTAGACTACTGACACAACTAGCTTCAAAAAGCATCTTACCTAGAGAAAGTAGTAAGTAAATTTCAGAGAAAATCAAATAAAAGAGTAGTAACATACCAAGCTCATGCATGTGAAAAAAATAAAGTTGGCTGTTGTCCTTTTCTCATTTGGTCAGCAAATAAGATCTCTTCATAACCATCAATGTCCTGAAAAATATCATTTATAATTGTAACATTGATTTATAAAATCAATTAGGGCATACAAGTTAATGTGTTACAATTGTGGTCAGAGAAATTTGGATTCTAGAGAAAATTCATTACAATGGCAGAAATAAACCAGTGGTAATCAAAGAATAAACATAAATTGAAAGTTCAAAGAAAATTGATGTTAATCCGTTAAGGCACATAAGTTATTCCATATAAGATATTGCATTGCAGATAAAATTGATCTCAATCAATCAAGGCACAAAGAGGGAAACAAACCAGTGGTCAGAGAAATTTTGGAATTTCACTGAGACTTTAGTGTCTATAGAAATCTAACCTGTTGTAACAACCTTGACCTATGATTAGCCGATAAACCATGATTAATTATGCCTAATGAGTAATTAAGATCAAATTCTAAATTATTTGCATATGTGTTGCATTATTTGTGTTTCTATCTATTTATCGTAGAAATATCTGTTTGAGATTCTGTTAAATGTTACAAATTGAAGGCTTTATTGACATCCGATCACGAAATTGACTTGATTTTTGAGTTATTGGGAATATTTAGAAAAGTATGGTAGGTTTAATTGAAATTCGATCGGAATGAATTAATTAGAATTAATAATACCCATTTGCTTTGTTTAAGCCAAGTGTAATTAATGTTTCCTAATTGAGCCTATATAAGGCATATAAGACTTCAAGACTACACTTTATATTCTTATTTTCTTCCTCCTTGAGCTTCCAACATGAGAGAGAGAGAGAGAGAGAGAGAGAGAGAGAGACTTGGAAGTTTTGGCTTGGAGACTCAACAATTAGCCAACTAGAGCTCAACTAGACATCTAAGGTATGGAATCAAGCCTCTAAATTTGAAATTTAGTTGGTTAAGGCATGAAATCAAGTGAGATGGGGAAATCAACTTGAGAATTGAGCTAGAAATGGAGAAATTGAGGCCATACCATGCATGCTTGTACATTATCTTGCATTTTGAGTTTAATTGCTAAGAATTCTCACATGCATGTCTCAGTTCTCCCTTAGTTTTGAGAGTTTATCATGTTTTCCATCAATTTACCTCATTTAATCTTGTTTGAAAAGCTTTAAAGTCAAGAATTGTATGCATGTCATGGTTTCAACATTTCAAGTTTGAGTTTAAGCAATTCACATGCTTTTAGGGATTTAATTTTGCGAAATTGTTTTCAATTCATTAAGTTTTATGAGTTTATATATGTTTCCTCAAGTTTTGGGGCTAAAAGGATGTGAATTGTAGTTTTGAATTTGAGTTTTGGGACTTGGGAATGCAATCTGGAAATTCCAAAATTCGACCTGTCCGCTCAAGTTACGGATCCTGCGCTCGAGCGGCCACCTTTGTTTTTGTATCCCCACTTGAGCGACCAAAAGTTGGCTCGAGCGTAAATTTCATGCTCCCAAAAGTCTACACATTTTGTAGACCGCTCGAGCAACAAGAGTTACACTCGAGCGAGGACCTCAGTCTTATGCTCGAGCATGCGTTGAGTGGGAAAATTAAGCAACCAGTACTTTTATAGAGTTTACAGACCACTTGAGCGACTGAAGTTACGCTCGAGCAACCTCTCACATTATGAACGCCTGCTCGAGCGAAGGAAGTTGTGCTCAAGCAAGACCTTTGTTTTCAGCAAGTTTTATTAAGTGTTTTCAAATGCATTGTAGTATCCTCATTGCATCCTAGGCATTCTTAGGCCAAGGTTAAGATATAAATGAGGATAAAAGCTAGAAAACACTAAGAAAGACGTGAAATGAGTTAAGTATTATTCGGATGTGTGTTTCAAGTATGTATCTGTTATTTTGTGTAGGTCACGCGCCATAAGCTATTTCATTGCTTGCTTTGTCTGACAACTCTGAAGCCATCTGTGAGTAATAACTTAGTAAAGTTATGTTCAACTCTATTTATTTTTTGTATATAGAATAAGATCTGTTTTATAACATGTTATATATTCTGTACGATGAATGATTATCCAATTTCTGACAAGTATTCATGTAAACAATTCTGTGGCTCAAGTAAGTTATCCGTTCCTGATCCGAAGGTTCCTTTATGGAACTGACAAGTTATCCGTACCCGACCGGAGATTCCTATATAGAACTAACAAGTATGACCCTTGATGCTCTGTATGTGATCTGTTAGCGCTAACGGATATACTGTGTAAGGTTAAGCATGAACTCTGATTTCTGTTTATGACTCGAACAAGAACGTGCATATGAATCTGTTTCTGTTTACTGAATTAGTTAAGGGACATCATTCATTTCACCATTTATTATTATTCACTGGCTTTCCAAGCACTATTTATATTATGTATCTAGGTAAGCAGGCATATGACCAGACCTAAGCTATTGCATGGAGAGTTGGGTCAGCCAACCACTATGCCTCCCGGAGAGGTTCCCTTTGAGAAGTCAAGTTTTTGTGGTTTTAAGACCTGTTTTCTTTTTAGTATAATACATTGGGCTAAGTCCCATTTTTGTTTCATATGTCTATGGGAATGATGTATGACTAATGTCTTTTTATGACGTCACAAATGTGTTTATAAAGTTTAAAATTATCTGTCCCATGTATGTCTGCACAACTCAATGGACTATGTAAGTTTTATATATTTGCTTCTGCAACCCCTTATATTTTGTAATTCTGTTCGGAGGCCTTTGGTAATCCAAGGATTACTGGCCGGTTACAACGCGAAACCTTTAGGGACGAGTTTGGGTTGTGACACCTGTCGACATGCAATAGAGTGGATTGGTGTCTTCTGTAACTGTTTGGTCAAGCTTTGCAAGTTCCACTTCACACATCTTGGGAATTCAGTTGTGTAACTATCTTCCAAGTCAATGATAGTCGCATGTTTGCATAGCCAATACTATGATGGAAATTGAAGTAATTAAATTTTGCTAAACACACAAATTTGTAAGTATCATAACTGTAAATTCTACTTACTCTAAATTCTACTTACCAGCAATGCAATGACACACCCCGTAACTTTTTCTGGAGTTTTGTGCAATACTGTGATAGAATCGATCAATGTTGCTGTGATTGCTTTTGGCTAATCATACTGCTTAATTGATTCAAGAGGTTTCACGTACTTGATAAAAATCCACCCTATTGAATTCCCACTTGTTGCAAAAAATAAAGTGAGACACAAGTACAAGGTAACAATGATTGCTACATCTTTGAAGTCAGTTGGTTGCTTGCCTTTCATTGCTTTGACCAAGGCATTCTTAAGAACAAGACCAGTGAGCCTTGTGTCCTTTGGGAATCTTCGCCTTAGGAATGCAATGTTTGGCTTTTTTGAGTATCTTAATGACATGGCTCCTTTACCGCCTTGCAAACCAAAAATCAAGGTTATGTCATTGGTTATAAAGGTCAAGTTCTTTTTACCAACTGTGAATGCTTTTGTTCTTTCATTGTAGGGTTGGATTATTGTAACTACATCATCATCAGATTTTCTAGACTTCCTTGGATCTATTCTTGCAATGGTTAGAGCTTGGATCAAATACCAGAATATAGTCTTTTGAAGCTCTTCAAGTTGTTTTGAATTGAATTTTAAGTGTTTGAAAAAAAGGAGACAACAGATAAGAGGTTGGATCGGTATTGAATGCTGTAATGAGCTTTCTTTCTTTGGAGTTTAACAAGTTTTTTCCCCGTTAAGCTTGAGTCTTTTGAAATTGAGGTATTCATTTTGATGCTTGTTGCTTCATCACCTAGGACTTCTGTTTTTTGGCGAGGAGTTTATGGTGTTTTGCTGCTTTTTAATCTAAGATCATAAAAAGACTGAGAGAGTTTCTGTTTCTTTCTTGGTGTTTCTGGTATTTTGTTGCTTTTACGTTTCACCATTTCTAGACAATGAAAACATAAAGATGTCAACATTAAATCCTAGAGAAAATTAAACATAAGGGAGAAAATTAAGGTGGACAGAGATATAAATGTCAGAGAAAATTAGACACTGAAAATTAAATGACAGAGTACTAATAAACATGGCAAGCCAGAGAAAATTCTCATTCCATAATTAGCAAGATAAAATAAACAAAGCAACGTAAAGATGCCACAGAAACTTACAGAACAGAGAAACCAAGAATTGAACAAATTAAACATGTCAGAGAAAATTAAATATGCCAAGCCAGAGAAATTTTCCATTCCATAATATGAAAATGCCAAAGAAATTTACAGACAACCAGAGAAAATTAAACATGATAAACACACACAAGGGAGAAAAGTGATGTGGCCAAAGAAAATTATATATGCCAAAGAAATATAGACACAGACAAGAGAGTAAAATTACATATAGATGTAAAATATAGCCAGAGAAAATTCAAGAAAGAAACATAAATTTAGCAAGCACAGAAAATAAAAATGACACATACCAGAGAAAATTAAACATGGCAAGCCAGAGAAATTTATAGAGCAAAGAAATTTGCATAAATTGTATTTGAAAATTACACAAAGAAATACAGAGAAATTAAACATGCCAGAGAAAATGGGGGAATAAACAGAAACAAATGGGGGAATAAACATCTCAGAGAAAACTCAAAGAAGAAACATAGATCAAGCCAATACCAGAGAAATTCAAATGACAGAGAAATTTACAGACAAAATCACACAAACATCTTCAAGAATAAGTTCAAACTTAGAGAAATAATATTTTTCAAATTCATGTAGCTTTTTATTACGAAATTGAAACCCTAATTAATGGAAGGCTAATATAATATGCAATTAACTGTGTTTCCATAGAAAAACTCATTGAATTGTAGAAAACTTACTAGAGTGATAATGAAACCCTAATTATGAACCGATAGGCCCTGAGATGAAGATGAACTGAGATGACGACTAACAGTGAAAATGGGTCAGAAAAATTTGTGAGGAAGGAATGGAAAAGATTTTGGCAAAAGATAATGAAATTGTAATGTCGATAGTGAAGATAATTGTGAAACCCTAATTCTCTTGTTCTCTTGCTCATGAAGATGGTTGGATGTTTGAAATAGAACTGAGTCGTCGGAATCCAGTGGAGTGTTCTCAGTTGATTTGTGAAGGGTATTTTGGTCCAAGAAAGAATTAAAAATGCGCGCGTTCTAGTTGAGGACTTGATGCATCATCCCTTTTTTTGGTGTCCTCTATCCTCTAAATTACTATTATTAGAGACCTTAAAAAAAATTCCCCTAAATTTTACTATTAATTTGAAATTATTTTTTATAATTTACACTGAATATTGTTCCTTCTTTAATTTTTTTTATTATTTTTTATGATAATTTATTCTAGTCTTTTAAGTTTTGAACAAAATATAATAAATTTTATAATTTTAACATAACTACATTGATTTCCTTACTACAAAGATTTAAATTAATGTAAATTGTATAAAGTATAAAAATAAACGAAGTAAAATATAAGTTTTAATATAAAAGATATGATAATATTATTTTTTTAGTATTGTTACATCTATAAAATTTTCCTTTGTCTGAATGATGTGGCTGGAATTGTACCAAGTTGAGTCCTACTTGCCCCAAAAGTGGGTTTGTTTCACGCGTCAGCCAAAAGCACAAGTTCTTTTTCTCACTTTGCCCTCTTCTCTCTCATCTCTCATATGCTCTCCTCTCTCTCTCTCTCTTAGAGAGCATCATCGACACAAAACATAACCAAGATCACCATTTTTTTTTTACATTTCTCCATTTCTTCATCATCTTCATATACACTCACTTCATCATTTTCTTGTTTTTGTATTTTAAGAGCACAACCCATTGGCCTTGTTTCCACAAAGACTCATTCTTTTTCGCAATCTAAAGACCCAAGAGTAGGAGATCATTGAATCTTAAGTCTTTACGGTGGTGAAGAGTGGGAAGAAAAAGAAGATGAAGAAGTGGTAGGCATGGATTTCATTTCTGTTTTTTTTTTTTTTTTTGTACTGGAGTATGGAGAAAGGTCGCTAGAGTTGTTTCTTCCTCACTCTTCAGCTCTGAAGAAATCAAGAGGTCGTGTCCATCATTGTTGTTACAAATCTCGTGGTGGGTTTGAGTGAGAGGAGCGAAGAGGATAAGAAGAGAGAGAGCAAGGGGTTTCAATAAAAATAAGGGCGAGATAAGAAATATAGAGAGAGAAAAGGTTCTTCTACGCGTGGGCAGAATTTTACTTGGACTACTCCACGTGATTCGGGAAAAGTCGAGCGGCTATTTTTGTGTGGATTAAACATTATTCTTATTTTTTGGGGCAAACTTCACTTTATTCCCTGTGGTTTGGGTCGCGTGCAGTTTACCCCTGGCGTTTGAAAATCACCTCATAATCCCCCTGTGGTTACTAGATTGAAATGCACAGTTAACACTGTTAACATCATTTCTCATTCAACAGTTATGCATTTAAGAAGAGCAAGGAACAGAACTTAGGGTTTCGATATATGAAATTATTGTTTTGATTTAACAAATTAATTTAAACAACATAATTTCTATCAAAAATTAATTTAATTAATGTTCAATTTGCCTTCAAGTTTAAAGTTCAAACCAATTATTCACTTTTTTTCTTGGTTGGAATTTAGTGAGCATTACACAATAAATTATGAAAATTATTTCTACCAATATATATATATATATATGCAGTGGTGTAATTTTAAACAAACCAATTAATTAATCAAACAAACCAATTAAATCAACACACAAATATTACATACAAATCTGTGAACATTGAGATCGATTCAGATACAAATTCATCGATAAATCAATTCGAATTTGGATACTGTAATTTGAAATCACGGATGGATCTATGGAGTACCTTTTGTTCTCGTAACTCCTGCCGGAAGCGTGAATGACATTGTTAGAAGCGTAGTCGGCGGCAACATCGGGATTGGAGTTTGAGGTTGTTCATGCTGAGCTAGATTGTTCATGCTAATGCTTTCTTCCACGACATCTTTCATCTTCTTCTCAAACCCTAGCTACCTATACATATTATATTTTATATGTATATATATGTGAGAGACAGAAAATGAAGATCAAACCATATTCGTTGCCGTTGCAAGCTGTGACCTCAAACCCTAGCCACATTTGTTGTTGTTGCGATCTGAGATCTCAACCCTAGCTGCCGTCATGATCTGTGACCTCAAACCCTAGCTACTGTCGCGATTTATGGCGTCAAACCCTAGTCACCTCCATCGTCGTCACGATTTGAGTTGGGATGAGCAGCGACCGACGATGGTGGTTGGGCGATAGTAGCAAGGAAGAGAGAGAGAGAGAGAGAGAGAGGAAAGGGCTTGCGACGGTGGCTTACGGTAGTGGCTTTGGATTGGGGTTGTCCGAAGTTGCTGGGGGTGGTCAACTGTGGGGGTCGCGGTGGAGTTGACCGGAGAGTGGCTCTGGACTGGGGTTGACTGGAAAGTGGCGCCGGCGGTGGAGGTTGTGTCAGGAGCTGGCAATGGTTGTAGTGTATATATATATACTAGGGATAACCTGTGCTTGAAGGCACTGCGAATGATTGTTTTTTAATACCACACATGCTACGAAATTCAATTATAATAAATCAATTCAAAATGATAATATCACTCTAATTTAAAACTTCACATAGAAAAAGGAACAAAATATATAAAGAAAATTGAAATAAATAACTAATAAATTTCAAATCTTTTATTTTCTAATGAATTTATCATGAATTTAAGCTTCTCACCTCATTCACATAATTGGGGTGGTGCCTTCAAGAGTTCCCATCTCATTCTCTAACATATTTTCAAAATCAGCCATGTTTAAGGAATAGTTCAAATCAGTTTACTAAAACATCAAATATCAATAGGAATAGTTCAACTCCTCCCAACTTTTTCACAGTTTCAACTAACTACTTATAAATAAATGAAATAAAACTAACCCAAGTTACTTTGAAGACTAACCTTATTGTTGATACTAGAATATTAGGGATGATACAACAAACCGAAGCTACTTTCACAACTAGCTATGTTGGAATGTCAGAGGTCTTGAAAAGATAAATGAATTCAAAAACAAACCATGAAAATATTGCATCAAAATACATTGGTCTTTTTTAATCAAGAAACATAAAATTCATAACAATGATCAAATTAGAGGGGGGGGAGGGGAATTGAAGTCAAGTATATAAAAATTAAGAGGCAACAATACTATAACATCCTCCTTCTTCAACCCACTAATAAATTATTCTTTTTCAATGTAACTCTAATATCCTGCACAATAGACACTAAATTTACACAAAAATCCATGTCAAGCATATGTGACTTCCACCAAAATATGCAAAGATACTAAATTAAATTGTTGCTCTTAAATTTAGTAAATTTTCAAGGGCACTTTACGGTCCACACTCAATAAGCATCCATAAGGTCCAATCTTTTACAGTGATAAGAGACTTTACAAAAATATTAGAAATCCATTGAAGTACATATCAGTAGGTAGCTTCACAAAAGTGGTTAACATCAAGCTTTACAAAAGTACTTTTTGTCAACTTTACAAAATGTATGCCATATAATGTCTTCAAACTTGGACGCCTCTAAAGTACGTGGACGCCTCTACAAAAAGTAATTGGATGCCTCTACAAAAACTTGGGCACCTTTAGAAAAAGCGCTTGGACACCTTCAAACTTGTTCTCCATCACATTTTGAAATGTCCATGTATCAACTTCTGTGTAGTTTTTACAGTGAGAAGCATGCACAATAGTCTAATATTTAAAAAATAATAACATTAGCATATTGAAACAATACGAAAAATAGATATTGAAACAATATAGACTAAGGATACCTTATTACAATTCCATCGGAGTAATGTACGCTTATTTATCCTCTTGAGCCCCATAGCTTTTTCAACCCAATTCTACAAAAGTTTGACTTGATCATAATTTAAACAAAATTTTAATTAAAATACACTTTCAATTTATTTCCTTCTTTCATCATTTGTATTCTTTTTTAAACTTTAGTTACTTCCCTCTTCCATTTGGAAAATTTTATATATCTTTGTAAAAGATCCTTTATAATTTTTCTAGTGTATTGTTTTTTAAGGATGCATAATTTAGTATGGAAATTAGTAATATTACGGATTAAAAGCACCATGCCCATCTTCACAAACTTTACAGTAAGAAAAAATTACACATAAATTATGCATGCTTCAAAATAAATTTGATTAGTGGGGTTACCCCACAAACACAGAGGACATTGAAGTCCCGTTCATTATGGAGCACAACACTGACATTTCTGTTTTGAAGAAACTGAACCTGTGTATATATAGAAATGCATTTGAAAGGTAAAAGAAAAAGTATATTAAGGAATGTAGATTAAATAAAAAAAAATTAGTATGGAGATCTAATATTACTGTTTCCTCTAACATATCATCCACCTGTGAAGAATAATACAAAAACATTTGATTATGAGAAAAATTATAAATAATAAGTAAGAAATTAAGGCTCAATTCATAAACTACAAACTAAACATACATAACCAAAAATATGAATGTTATCCATGATTTGAATTAAAATGAACTCCAAGGTTGTTGAAGAGGTTGAAACACCACATACTAGCAGTGAAGAAATAACTCATTTAATAGTGCTATAAATAGATTGGGTTTAAATAACAATGGGTTGTACAATGACTATTTGATTACTTAATTGTGCCATAACTTTAGTACAATCAAATAAAAGGAAACCAATTTCTAATTTTTAACAATCAAATAAAAACAAAACATCACAAAACATTACTTTTCATATTAAAAAATGAAACCCAAATCACACATTTATCAAAATCACTCAAATCATTTATCAGAACACTAATCATATTTGAAACACTTAATTCTCGTTAATGCTATCCAAGCCTATTGAAAGTTTATTTAGCAAAGTTGAAAGTTCCATCCACTAAACAGCAAGTTCTAGACAGTAGAAGATATAACTCGTTTATATAAAACACATTATCAGGAACTAATCATTATAGTTGAGAGCCATTATCATACACATATTAAACACATTATATTTGAAACACATTATCATAAACTAAAATCCCGTTATATCTCATAAACTTCAATCTCATCCCATTTAGACTGTAAATCTATATAAATATAACAAATGACTGGAAATTTTAGAGGTAGCTGCAACTTAGTATTGCCAAAACCTGTAATACAAAAGTTAACTTCACTAAATACATATTTCAATAAATACTTAACATATCAATGGCAATCAATAGATACTTAACATATCGATGGCTCCTACATTATTGTTAGGAATCAAACATATCGATGGCTTAAGTTTTCTTGAATTTTATTGAACTAAAAGAGGTTAAATGAAACTACAAACGTTATGAAGCTAATTCATATACCATGAATAAAATATCTCATTCAAGGAATTAATAAAAAATCACATAGATATGCAGACGCCAAACTAATAACCTACCAATCATTTTCCGCCACCAAATTTTACTAAAATTAAACAATTGATCAAAATGAGTCATGTTTCCAACGGAAACTATCAATAAAACACATCAATTACTTAGTACTTTGCTGCCAAGAATCTATTTATTAAAATTAACAAATAACAAAAGATTTGCACATCTACACAGTTTTAAAATAATAATTTGACACCAAACATTAAATAAAAATAATGAATTTGTCTAATATGAAGACATTTTCAGGTATTGGTAACACAATCTGACTCCAAAGAACATGAAAAGAAAATATTAATGAATCTTACCATTTTTCTTACAAATTAATAAATCCTAAAATTTTTAGATATGCCACATTACCCCAACCTAGCAAAGGGTGCAAATGAGTAAAAATATATGTAGTAGTAAAGTCAACAAATATATACTTATGCACCTAAAGTGGACAAATAGATAGAGAAGCAACAAATATATACTTTTGCTCCATACAACCAACAAATAATTTCATCAAAAATAATTCATCCAGCAAGTAGTCAATCGCAAAAACATTTCCGAGATATAATATAACTAAGCCAACCTTCTTTTGACAAAAGATAGATATGATAAAGAAATATTATAAGAATTGAATTATAAACATCAAAAGATTTTTTAATTTTTGGGAGGAAAAAAAAAAGGAGGAAAAGATTAAAAAAAAATGTGGTTGAAGAGTAAATACTTGTTTTAGGTGTATTATGTACAGACACTAAAAATTCTTGGCTCAAAAGATTTGTATTACTTAATTTATTTTTTTCTTCTATAATTTGGTTTTGCTTCCTCTTTTATCCCTAATATTCAAACTATCTGTCATTCAATTTAAGAAAAGTTATGATACACTGCTTTAGGCATTGATAAATTGCAAATAATGTCTTGCTCATTATGATCTTGTGCGAAAAACTAAACATTAACAATTTAATTCTTTTAAACTGTATTTAGATCATGAATTTGAATAGGGATTTGAAAAAGAAAATAAAAATGAAAAAGAAGAAAAAATTTAAATTATATTGCATTTATATTTTACTCATTTTTTTTCTTTTATGTTTTCAAATCTCTACCTAAAACCATGATTCAATAGCCTTAATAGATTCATACAAAAGAACTCTTGTACTGAACTAAAGATTACATTTTCAATACCCTTAATAGATCCACAAAAATTACATTTTCTTAAACAAAACCAAGAAAATATAGAGTAGGGATGAGGTTGCCAATTAAAATATTATTGAAGTCTAAGCATATGAAAACAAACAAACAAACAAAAAGGAAGCTCATCATACTGGAAGATTTTATCATGAGTTGAATTTTTTAATTTAAAAATTGTTGATCAGTCATGCATTCGGATACTTTGATTAAGTCAAGAAAGTGATGTCCTTAACTTTGATTATGTTCACAAATTAAGCTTGCAAATCAGTTATTATTCAATCACAATGATGGATAAACAAAAATGATGACAGGTTATCTAACAAAGGTATACATAACAAAGAAAAACGCAAGAATGATGATTCTTAAATTGTCTAAATTCATTTAGTTTGGTTTGTAATGGGCAATAAATTACAAATACCACCTCATTACATAGGTTATCTACTCAATGCTCTATCTAATCAGCCATATTTGCTCCTATTTCTATTGGCCTTATGGCCAAAGTAGAGGAGAAGAAGGTGTCATCTATCCAACAAACCTGCTTTGCCATGTTCATACAATTTTATATAATGTTCCAGCTAACTGAAGCTAAAGGAAGACAAAGATAAGGCTAAAGGAAGCTTGACAATAGATAACTGAAGCTAAAGGAAAACAAAGATGAGGCAACTGAAACCATATAAATCCCCAGAGATATCTTATATTTACCATAGCAAAACGTCTTAACCATGAACAACAATAAATAAAACCATTCCCCAAACATATTTTATCTTTAGCATAGGTATTAATGGCACTTCCAAACACAATCAGACTCAAATCAAAATTGAGTGAATTCCTGTAACAAAGCTAATTAATTCTAGAACTTAACACATTTCAATCAAGCATCTTCTGAAAGCTAATTGAGATCCAACTCACGTTATCTAAGGCCTAGAACACACCAATAGAAACCAAACAGGATAGAAAAATTTTCAAACCAATACGGTGGATACAAATAATAGAAACCAATATGGTGGATACAAACTAAACTATAAAAAAAAATGTAGTGAAACAGTCTGATTTTCTGAGCTGATAAATAAAATAAAAAATAAAAGATTTCCTGGGTTTCGTACCAAACATGATGGAAAAATTTTCAAACCCTTAGAAACACAAACACAAACACATATGAAGGCCACTAGTGGCCAAAAACAGACCTTTATTGGCCAAAACTGTCCGATTTCTTGATTAATCCCCAAAAATTGTCTGACCCGAAATGTCTGATTTCTTAATTAATCCATTTCATGAGATGAGGTAAAACAACAAAGAAAATCAATCTATTTATAAAGAAAATTTCCATAATGATTTAAAAAACATGAAGAGAGTGAGAGTGGGGAGTTTCAAGTGGGGTTAGGAAGATGGAGGGACTGAGACCTTGAGGGAAATAGAGAGGTGTTACCTGAAAGTGAACAATCTTGCTGCTACCGATGACAACTGCCGAAGCAATGAAGAGCTGGTAAAGCAACGAAGAACCATCGAAGCAATGATGATGAATGGGTTTGAATACAACCACTATAGCAATGAAAGAGAGAGAAACAGTGATGATGAAATGGGTTTGAAATTTTGGGCGGTGAAGGGAGAGTACCACTGAAATGGGTTTGAAATGTTTTCCACTTTTAAGCTTATATCCAACGATGAAGATAAAAAGACACAAAATCTCAAAATAATCTCAGCCTTTAAATCTATTGCCACCTAAGACACATGTCTCATCAAGATTCAAAAGCAAAGTTGTTCTATTATGTAGATGGTTCATCAATTTTCATCTCTTTCTAACTTATTTTCGTCAAATCTCTGAATTATGACCCACTTCAATTTAAAATATCAAATTTAGTAAACACATAAAGAAATCCAGTTAAACTAACCTAGAACAATGAAACTCTCAACAACCAATTAGAGAATGCTAAGAAAATACAGAGACTTTTACTAATGAGATTAATTAAGGGCTCGTTTGGAAAGGGAGGGTTTGGGCTTTTTTGGCTAAAATAGCCACAAAAAAACAAAATAGGCTTTTTAGCCCAATAAGACAAAATATCACATGCAACTCATAATCATTACATTCTTTCTCTCACAAAAAAGCCAAAAAAGCCAAAAGTCCTTTCCAAACAAGACTTTTTAACCCTAGGCTAAAATAACCAAAAAGCCAACCTACTTCCCAAACGAACCCTAAAGCTTGAACAGTATAGTACCACAAATTCAAACAATATAATATGATAGTATGAATTTAAAAATCAATTAATTTAAAAAATTAACTCATGAATTCTATAATTCTATTAAGAGCCTATTCGTTGAAATATAAAAATGAAATGCGGTTTAGATTTAACTGAGACAAAATGTTTTTTAAAAAAAAAAAACATATAATATAATTGATTTCTTAAATCATTCATTTTTTCTTGCTCCCCATACCGCACCCACCCACCCTAATTTGATTTTAATAAACCCAAATAATGATAATTGTAAGAAAAAATTAAAAAAACCATACTTATAAATTTTCTACACAACCAACCAAAGAAGTAATCGCAGAATAACAATGATCAATCATTGCTTAAGAACACAAATCAAATTCTTACCACAATGTTTCGATATGAAAGGTCTTAAGGAAGTCCATAATGCTTCAGACACAATATTTTAATCACAAACTATAAACATCAATAAAGCAATTAAATTGGACAACCTGTTGTCAATATTATTGAGTAACAAACCTACAAGAAATTAAAGATTATTGAAACAAAATATATCCACAAATTAGAGTAAAGATTATTAAAACAAAAGATGCTGAAATAGGTGAGGTTCGAAGATAGAGCAAGAGAGAAGTGGCATTACCTCGATGGTGGTCCGTTGAAGAGAGGGTAAGAGAGAAACGAGAAGAGATAATGCTGTAGAGCCAC
Source organism: Camellia oleifera (assembly GCA_022316695.1). Classification (NCBI taxonomy): domain Eukaryota; kingdom Viridiplantae; phylum Streptophyta; class Magnoliopsida; order Ericales; family Theaceae; genus Camellia; species Camellia oleifera. Next base: position 49,877,733 of record CM039305.1, read on the forward strand.
TGAAATGGATTTCAAATGGGATAAGCTGCAACTTTGAGTAGTGTAGTTCACAGATCTAATCATTCATTATTAAATTGAATTGTAAACTAAATCATCTATGCAAGGGACAAATGTCTTGTCAAAGCTATCTAAGCCAAAATCGTCACCATTGAAAATGACATACACAAATGTCCTTTCAAAATTAAAAAACGAAGCTTTAAATAATCAAACTCCTCAAAAAATGCTAATAAGATATGGGTGTTTCACAAAAGAAACCAAAACTCCATTGCCATAAAGAAGTTGAATCCACTGCCATAATCACATTGTTGAAATAAAAGCTCCAAACATGTCATGAGCAATTCAAAAAAGGCAACACCCAACTCACAACAAAAATAAATAGAAGGATATAATTCTAAGGTTTGGAAAAGGTATTTTAGGAGACCAAATAAATAGAGAAAAAGGTATTTTAGGAGAACAAAAAAACTGTGTGATCATTGAATACCCACTTCACTAAATGATGCTGTGACATTCATTCTATTTAAATACCCACTCCTCTAACATCCACCAAAACCACTCACAGTAAAGCTACTGAGACTTCCACAATACACTTTGGACAAAAAAGATAAAGAAAACCAATAAAAGAATGCCAAACTTATGGAAAAAAGTGAAAAAACTTACGGAAAAAGTGACAAAACTTACGGAAGAAAGTGACCAGATGGTTGAAGCAAATCATAAAAAATAAAAATAAAAATAAAAAGTTCTAGCATTACTATTTTTTGGCCACTACTCCAAAGTTCCTTCCACTCCCAATTTATCCACTACTTACTAGTCCTATTTTGCTTCAGTGCTCATATTCTCTTTTATGCAAATAGAAAGGGGGATTTTTTTTTAATAAAAAATTTGAAAATCCTAAGTGATTCGTGATTAGATTAAGATTTAATTACTCCAATTCCCAATCATTCAAAACACACAATCTAAATCATCAAGCACTTACGAAAGTGGTTTAGATTGTTGTTTTCAAAAAATAATAAATCGACACAAAAGATTTTTACGTGGAAAAATCACAATTGAAGCACCTTCAATTGTGATCAAAAAATCACGGGCGAAATGCCACTAATCAATCCACTACTAAAGAAAGAAAGATTACAAAGACAACAAACAAATTACCCAAATGCTTCCAATTTATCTTCAAATTTTCTGTATATCTTTCATCACAACCTTCGTCTCGGAATTGATTATACTGAAGTTGAATCCACAACTTCTATTGTTGCATCAATGACTGCGCACAGTATTAAACTCCTTTGAAACTCCACGCTTGAATCTCCGGATTCCACCGAAGAAGAACACTCTTGAATATAACCAATCAACCTCCTTGATATGTGCTTATCAATACATGAGTTTAATACTCACTCAAATCATCAAGGAAAACTCACAAAAAACTTCAGAAGAAAACCTTAGAAGAAACCCTAAGACCCTTAAAGAAGATCTAGGAAAAGTAACCCTAGAGTTGGACCAACAAGCGAATTTATAAAAGCAGAGATCGTGCAGTCCACTCGAGTGTGGGAATGGACGCTCGAGCGGGGACTCTATATCGCGTGTTCCAAATCAGGGTTCACGCTCGAGCGGAAGATCCCATGCTCAAGCATAAAAACATATCACTCAGTATTTTTGTAGACACGCAAAATACTGTAAGAGTGTAAACTTCGCTCGAGCGGCCCTTTCCCCGCTCGAGCGGGAAGATCAAAACTGGAAAATTACAACTTGATTACTATAAGAGGAGCTAATTTGAGCCCACTAAATTAATTAGGCCCAATAGTCCAAGGTTGGTGGGCCCGAATTCATCGCAAGTCCAAGATTGGTGGGCTCGGATTTATCGCCATCAAACGGGCTGAATGGCTCTAAGCCTCGAAAGGGTTTGGATCCACAAACTTAGAGACTTACTCGGGCCCAGACTCAAAAGGGTATTGAGCAAGCCTAGAGATCTGAGGCACTCGGACTCGAAAGGATTCGAATCCACACACCTAGAGGTCCGAAGCACTTGGCTTCGAACGAATTCAGATGCAATCTAGAAGTCGCTCCGTTAATGAGTCCCAGAACACTTGCGGACTTGGCGCTTTCCGGGATCTACATATCAGAACCATGGGCGTAATGGAGTTTGAACAAAGGACCCGATCCCGAGGACGATGAGTGGAGATAAACTCACCTTTCGATTAAACTAGCCTATACCCGGGTCAAGGTGGCAGGATCTAGGGGGTCCCTAAGACTTGGCAATATTTGCGGCAGGGCGTTCTCTTGAACTACCCCTGACCCTTCTATGGCAAGGCGTCCTCTGGGACTACCCCTGACCCCTTGGGATGATTGGGGATCATTGGTTAGATGTGGCTAAGAAGAAGGGTTCGCCGAGAGGTTGATCTCCTCTTTGGAGTTTTCCTCATCCTCGGAGAGGTCACCTCCTCGAACAAGATTGTTAGAGAGAATATTCCCCATATGCCTTGCACATGGAGCTCCATCCTACATCATGAGGTGCTTATAAATAGCACCCACTCATAGCTTTACAAGGGATGGATTGTGGAGAGATAACTCATGGGAAAAAACTAATTTCCCTTCTCCATTATCAACCTTGAGAGTGAAAATGGGAGATCCATGGGAGAGCCTTGCCATTATTCTCTCTCTAATTACTTTGCCTTCTTCTTCACCCAATCTCTTATCTCCATCATCTCTTTGCTTTTGTGTTCTTAATTGAGACTATTGAAGAATCTAAGCCTCTCATCATCTTCTAGAGAATTCGAATTTTTCTTCAAGGATCTTCGAAGATCTTCGAATTTTCCAACAATATTCTTGAACCCTCTCGTACATTTGGCGACTCTGCTGGGGAGACGGATTGGTTATTGGTCTCAACGAGATCTGGAACTCATACAACACCGACAAAAATGGCAGGTAATGAAACTCCTCAACAAGGCTCTTCCAATGGTGGTGATGAAAGGACTCAAGTTCAAGACACACCTTTCATCCTTGAAGCCATTCAAGGACTCCAACACACTCAACAAGAGATTCTCATGACCCTTCAAAATCTCACCCACACCATATTGGTGATGGGTTTGAATTTCACACCACCAGCAACAAATGGAGGTCAAATCAGCATCAACAACTTCATGGTAATGTGTGGAAATAGTCAAAACTGTCAAGATCCACTCCAAATCCTCCTTGAAATTGTACAAAATGGCGTGCAAAATCAAGTGCTAGGAGAAACAAGTCATGACCAACCTGCGGTCCATAGAGCGCAAAATCACGCACCTGGAGGATCGAGCCATGGTCCAGCGGTGGTTGAAGGAGTTTCCGGCGTGATGAATGGTGTTCCAGCGGCTGTGGAAGTTCAAGGAAGGCCTATAAAAATTCCTCTACAAAATGGTGTTCCATCCATGCCTAATTTTGTTCTACCGATTGTAAATACTCATGTACTGAGTGGGTCTCCTTTGGCTCCGACGCCAAGTTTGCAAGTCCAACCTAGTATAGTCGTGGCGTGCAATGAACTTTATGGGGCCCAATGCAACGTTCCATCACCAAATGGCATGTCCATAGGTACCGATGGCCAATATTGTCATGTGTTTTCACTGATGATGAATTCTCAACACCAGAGTGGCCAAGTTGCTCCTAGTTCAGTCTTGGGGTCTACAAGCCAAGTTCTGGAAATACCACCATCAAGTTCTCTCCCTCAATAATTTCTCACCCTTGCAGATGTGCAAGCCATGTTTGAGCTAGAACGGAGCAAGAAAACTTTACCTTCTTTGCCTGATCCAGATGTCAAGCCACCATACCCTATCGAGATGTTAAGTTATCCATACCCGGAGGGGTATACAGTGCCAAAGTTTATCAAATTCGATGGCAAACAAGGAAATGCTCGAGAACATGTTATTCGGTTCATCGAGACTTTGGGGATTCATGGTTCAAATCATGTCCTCCAACTAAGAGAATTCTCTAAGTCCTTCACCGACCGAGCATATAGTTGGTATGTTAACTTGACCCCAAACTCTGTTCGAAGTTGGGAGGAGATGGTCAACAAATTCTACGCCAAATTCTTTCAAGCGGTTAAGAAGGTAACCGCACTTACCCTATGTAAGGAAAAGCAGCAAGAGGGTGAAGACATTCTCGAATATGTGAAGAGGTTCCAAGACAAAGCCGTAGACTGTCACGAAGCTGTAGAGGAAAGCTTCTTGGTCCAAATCTGTGTTGAAAGGGCAGTGAACGGGTACAAGATACTTCTTGTTAATCACAAGCTACCCACCTTCTCGACACTAATTGAAGCATCTCGAAACATCAACATACCTCAATCTCAAGAGATTGGGTTCAAGACTAGTTATAAAACCAGCTTCAAGTCATCCCGAGGACCTTCTGTCACTGCGGTTTCTGCGTCTTCTACTCAAAAGTCATAGGGGGAGGAATTCAAAGGTCAAAAGAGGAAAAACTAAGAAGATGACACTCCTTTTCCATACAGTGTTGAGGAGGTAAAGGCCTTAGTTAAAGAATTGGTGGCAGATAGGGAACTGAAGTTGCCTCGTGTCGAAGAGCTTTTGCCGAAGAAGAACCGCAAAGGTCCTAATTATTGTGTTTTCCACCGATCACTGGGACATCCTACAGAAAAGTGCAAGACGCTTAAAAAGATCTTTAGAAAGAAAGCAGATGAGCTAGAATTCAAAGAACAGGGGCCCCAGGATATCTTAGAAGATGTGGCTATGATGGCATATGACGGCCACAAGCCGAGCAATTGGTGAAAGTTTTCTGAAGGACCTTGCAACTCTAGGGGCAAATGTCAACATTCCATAGAAGAAGTCTATCTATGACATTTATAATTTATATTTACTGCATTATCCAAGAAGTTCTATCTTTCTAATGTTATGAAGAAATTTATTTCCTCCATGTTGTGTATCTCCATTAGAAGTTTATTTTTTCTATATTGTGTATCTTCATTGTGTTATGTTGCTTGAGGCAGTTTTCAATTTTTGTTGCCCTTCAAAGAAGAAAGAGAAATAGTAAACTCGGTTACCAACCTGAAGGGACCTTTCTTGACGCAGTAGAAGTGTACTCCCACTCGGACCTCCGAAGAGCAGCCATTGCTTCCATCAATGCAAGCTTTGAAGGTCTTTCTTGCTGAAGTAGAGTGTCTGCTCCTACTCGGACTTCCGAAGAATAGCCTTTACTTCCGTCAATGCAAGCTTTGAGGGACTTTCTTGCTGAAGTAGAGTGCAAGCTCCCACTCGAACTTCCAAAGAATAGCCCTTACTTCCGTCAATGTAAGATTCGAGGGTCTTTCTTGTTGAAGCAGAATGTGTGTTCCCACTCGAACTTTTGAAGAATAGCCCTTGCTTCCATCAATGCGAGCTTCGAAGATCTTTCTTGTTGAAGTAGAGTGTGTGCTCCCTCTCAAACTTTCGAAAAATAGATCCCGCTTCTGTCAATGCAAGCTTCGAGGGATAGCATTTGCTTCCATTGGTTGCTGAAGAAGAGAGTCTACATCCACTCGCATTTTCGAGGAACAGCCTTGCTTCCGCTCAGACTTCCGAGAAATAATCTTTACTTCTGTTGGTGCAAGCTTGGTAGACTCAGTTGCCTTCCAGAGGGATCTTTCTTACCGAAGTAGAGTGTATGCTACTATTCAGACTCTTGAGGGACAGCCTTGCTCTTTCGAAGAACAAATCTCACTTCTATCAGCATAAGCTCGAAGGATCTTTTTTTGCCAAAGTAGGGTGTGCTACTAATCGGACTCCTAAGGGACAGCCTTGCTTCTGTTCAAACTTTTGAGGGGTAGCCCTTACTCTCATTAGTGCGAGTTCTGAGGGCTCCGAGGTCGTGGCCTTTGCTTCCATTAGCTGCCGGAGTAGAAGTGTGCATCCACTTAGATTTCCAAGGGACAACCTTACTTTTGCTCAGACTTCTAAGGGACAGCCTTGCTTCCGCTCGGACTTCCGAGAAATAATCTTTACTTCTGTTGGTGCAAGCTTGGTAGACTCGGTTGCCTTCCAGAGGGATCTTTCTTACCGAAGTAAAGTGTATGCTATTATTCGGACTCTTGAGGGACAGCCTCGGACTTCTGAGGGACAGCCTTGCTTCTGCTCGGACTTCCGAGAGACAATTTTTTACTTTTGTTGGTGCAAGCTTGGTAGACTCGGTTGCCTTCCAGAGGGATCTTTCTTGCCGAAGTAGGGTGTGTGCTACTTTCAGACTCCCGAGGGACAGTCTTACTTTCGTTCAGACTTCCAAGGAACAGCCCTTGCTCTCATTAGTGCAAGTTTTGAGGGCACTGAGGCCGTGGAGCTTTTCAATCAAGAATTCATTTGCCTAAAATATTAAAGCCGACAAATGAGATGAGCAATATCAATTTCATATCATGATTCAGGCATTATCAGAATGGGGCAACATCAACAACTACACATTTGTTCTATTCTCTTCAAATTTTCAACGAATAATAATGATCTATGTAGGTTACAACAATATTATCCCTTCAAGCAAATTTATGAAAATACAACAATCAAATTTTTGTCTCTCCGGGCCAGTTCCTCTCAAGCCAACATAAAGCAACAATGTTCAAACAAGATTTCGGCATCAACAAAACAGCAATCAAGATTAATACTCAATTTATGGCAGATTTATCAACACAAGGCCAAATTCCAAAACATGAATTTCAATACTACATTTCCCTCACAGCTTCAAGATTCAATAGCATGGATTTCAAGACAACAAAACCCAAATTTCTTCGATGGGATTAGGAAGGATTCAACATTGATTATTCCCATATTCACAAAGAAAAATCAAGTTCTCTTTATCAAGATGTGCAACACCAGAAATTTATGGGTTGCTTATTCAGAAATTTATAAATCAGAGTTTATACAAATAAGAAATTCAAGAATGGGTTTTAATATATAGTTATTCACATATTTGGAGAAGCAAAAAATATATGAAGCTAGCTTGGAGAGGGGTTGAACTATCACAAACTGAAATCGGCAAGCTAAGGCTGATGCCGACCAAGAAAGACAGCAAGGGGCAGCGTCAGAGAGAACTAAGGCCGAGATCCGTAGAGCCAGCGCCAGGGACAACCAAGACAAGTCGGCAGCAGTGCGTATAGCTTAGACAAGCAGTCTGTGAGAAGGGTGCTAGACGGACCAACGACGCGTTGCAAGGGCGACGTGGTCGGCACTGGCAGGTCGCATCTGACAGAAACAGCGATGTCACAGGTGCTGGACATGAAGCGCACAAGCTGCGCAAGTTGGGTGGTCGCGTGCAAAGAACAGTGCCGCGGCTGACTCTCGCGTAGGCCGACGACGGTGGTCTGTGTGGTCTTCGATGATTGTCGCGTAAGTAATGTGCACGTGAGCTGACTGTATTCAGGATAGAGTGGACGACAACGGCGCCCATAGTTACACAACGAGCAATAAGCAAACGATGGTGGCCCTGTGGGGTTATAGATTACATATTGTTCTTTGAAAAAGATGAAGTTTGGGTTGGTCTCTGTTTCAGACAGAGAGAGAGAGAGTGGGCTGAGAATAGGGTTTGGCAAAAAAATGTAAGCACAAAATTTGTTTGGGAACCAAAAAAAAAAAAAAGGAAAAGTATTCTGATCTGATGGTCCTCAAAGTGTGCCAACGATGTAGAGAGAGGATCCTCTCCTTGCAGCCTTGGTGTTTGCAATTGTCCTTGCAGGTCTTTGGGTCTACTTTTAGGCCTAATTTTGATAATCTGAACCGTTCATATTTTATGATTTATTCAGTATATCATACCTGTAAAAATTCAAGTTGATCGGATATCGGGAAGTATGTGTTCAAAAAATTGAACTAAAAATTATTTTTTAAATAATTTAATAAACAGTTTTCTGAACATATGCTTCCCGATATCCGATCAATTTGATTTTTTACAGGTATAATATACTGAATAAATTATAAAATATGAACGGTTCGGATTATCAAAATTGAACCTAAAAGTAGATCCGAAGACCTGCAAGGACGGTTGCAAGCACAAGCCTGCAAGGAGAGGCTCTTGACTCAACGATGTATATATATATATAATAGCCTTCGAATATTCTGGAGAATCCATAAATTTGAAATGATGTATGTTGTTTAAAGGCAAAGCAAAGCCAAGTTTGACTAAAAAAAAATGTGGCCCTTATTTTTCAAGAATAAAAAAATGATTGATGATAGGTGCTTTAATTTGTCCGGGAGTGGAGAAATATTTTTCAGATGTTAAAAAAAAATAGTGGCAAAAAAAAAAAAAAAAACTTAAAAAAAAAAGTTTAAAATATATATATATATTTATTTTCTTTAATATTACTTGTCGATTTTATCTGTAAATTACGACGAGCCCTCAGCTTTATCCATAGACTTTGTTAAGACCAAAATATTTTTTGAGAGAATGAAGTGCAGCATGGCCGCAGTAATGGTAATATGCATGTCCAAGAAATTTGAAATTTCTCATACACGCAAGGGGCAAATGTAAGAGGAGCTAATTTGAGCCCACTAAATTAATTAAACCCAATAATCCAAGGTTGGTGGGCCTGAATTTATCCCCATCAAACGGGCTAAATGGCTCTAAGCCTCGAAAGGGTTCGGATCCACGAACTTAGAGACTTACTCGGGCCCAAATTTGAAAGGGTATTGAGCAAGCCTAAAGATCCAAGGCACTCGGACTCGAAAGGGCTCGGATCCACAAACCTAGAGGTCCGAAGCATTTGGCTTCGAACGGATTCAGATGCAATCTAGAAGTCGCTTCGTTAATGAGTCTCAGAACACTTGCGGACTCGGCGCTTTCCAGGATCTATGTACCAAAACCATGGACGTAATGGAGTTCAAACAAAGGACCCGATCCCGAGGACGGTGAGTGGAGATAAACTCACTTTTCGGTTAAACTAGCCTATACCCGGGTCGAGGTGGCATGATCTAGAGGGTCCCTAAGACTTGGCAATATTTGCGGCAGGGCGTTCTCTTGAACTACCCCTGACCCTTCTGCGGCAAGGCGTCCTCTGGGACTACCCCTGAACCCTTGGGATGATTGGGGATCATTGGTTAGGTGTGGCTACGAAAAAGGGTTCACCGAGAGGTTGATCTCCTCTTCGGAGTTTTCCTCATCCTCGGAGAGGTCACCTCCTCGGACAAGGTTGTTAGAGATAATATTCTCCATGTGCCTTGCAGATGGGGCTTCATTCTAAATCATGAGGTGCTTATAAATAGCACCCACCCATAGCTTTACAAGGGATGAATTTTGGAGAGATAACTCATGGGAAAGAACTAATTTCCCTTCTCCATTATCAACCTTGAGAGTGAAAGTGGGAGATCCATGAGAGAGCCTTGCCATTATTCTCTCTCTAATTACTTTGCCTTCTTCTTCACCCAATCTCTTATCTCCATCATCTCTTTACTTTTGTGTTCTTAATTGAGGCTATTGAAGAATCTAAGCCTCTCATCATCTTCTAGAGAATTCGAATTTTTCTTCAAGGATCTTCGAAGATCTTCGAATTTTCCAACGACGTTCTTGAACCCTCTCATACAATTACAAACTTAGTTTTTCCATGGATTTTGACAACAAGGGTCCTAACAAAATCAAGTGGCAAAAATAAAAATGAAATGAAGATAAAAATACAACAGTGAATATATAAAACAAGGGTTGAAGATTGACAAAGAGTATATTAACATTAAACATTAACAAATTGAGATCACCTTGAAGATTGACAAAGAGTAAAAAAAAATTAAAAAAGAATAAAATACCTATTTTGGATCTCCTCCCCTCTTAGCCTCCACTATGGGATCTCTTTACACAGAACACCCATAGGGCATTGTTCTCTGCCTCATTTTTGACCCGTTTCCCTCTTTGTCTTCCAGAAAAGGTGAAAGCCGGGATTTTTTTTTTAATAAAAAATCAGTGGCAAAAATAAAAATGAAATGAAAATAAAAATACAATAGTGAATATATAAAACATGGGTTGAAGATTGACAAAGAGTATATTAACATTAAACATTAACAAATTGAGATCACCTTAAAGATTGACAAAGAGTATAAAAAAATTAAAAAAGAATAAATTAAGGCCTCATTTGGAAACAGGCTTTTTTAGTAACTTTTTGGCTAAAATATGACGTAAAAAAAACTAGTATGTTCGGGATGACTTTTTGATTTTTTTATGAAAAGATGTGCAAAAAAGTAAAGAAAAAATAGAATCTTTGACTTTTTGGTATAGGTTGTTGGTTTTTTGATTTTTTGGTTTTTTTAGTGACTTTTTGGTTTTTTGGCTAAAATCACCACTTGTCAAACGAGGCCTAAAATACCTTTTTTGGATCTCCTCACACAGAATACCCATGGGGCATTGTTCTCTGCCTCATTTTTTACCCGTTTCCCTCTTTGTCTTCCAGAAAAGATGAAAGCCCTAAAACAACTTATGCGAGGAGGAGATGGTTGACACGATGAATGGAGTCTTGTGAACGAGAGGCTGAGACGATGGCAGAGAAGAAAAGAGAGTGAAGGTGAGATGAGAAGAGGCGTTGAGAGGCCGATGTAGATAGAGTTTCAAAATTTGAAACTCGTTCTATCTCTAAGGCATCTGAACCGTTGGATTAGAATATAAAATCTTAGCCTTTGATTCAAGAGAAAAGTTAGGGATCACGAAAAAAATTTCATGAAAATGATCATGAAAGAGTTATGATCCTTGGATTACCTTGATTAGTGTGTGGTACTTTATTCTAAGTGTAATCCAGGGGTCATAAAGCTTTCATGATTATTTTCATGAAAGGTTTTTCATGATACCTATCATTGCTCTTGATTCAATTTATATTTCTAGCCCTTTGGTCCACATTTTGACACATAAGACAAAAATCCCATCAGATTCAAAAAAACCCCTTCCTTGTTGGATTAGCACTTCATTTTAAAGCCAACTTACCATAGGAGGTGATTATGAATCAAGAGGATTGGACTGTATGATATGCTTCAACAATAAGATTTCAATTTGAGGTGGTTGCTGATTTTGCATATGAGACGGGAAAAACAGAAAGTGGAGAAAGTAGAAGAATTATCCCTCTACAAAAAATATACAAAATATAGACTTAAATTATACAAATCCCTCTACTAAGAAAGTAGATGATAATGTTGGACCCAAAAAACCAATCTCTACCTTTCTTTGACCCATTTACAAATGGATATGGTCATGGCTATGCAAAGAAATTACATAGTACATTTAAGTCAACAAAAAAAAAAAAAAAACCACACCCACAGAGGTAGCTCTATCAAGGCTTTAATGGTCTTAAAAATAAAAGAATCATGGGATTGTTGATAAAATGTTACTATTTGTCAATAAAAAAACAAAGTGTTAAATGAATCAATATAAAATTAAATTGCTAAAAAAATAAATAAAATTAATGTGAGCATACCAAATTTTTAGGCAATAAGAACACATAAATGTAATCAAATACCAACGACAATGTTTGGATGCAAAAGATTCTTAAAAAGTTTCACTTTTTCTCAAGCTCTCTAATGTGAGCCTATTAAGCAAATTGAAAGCAATGCTTCAGATATGAATAAAAAACAACAAAAGTTAGGTTTTCAAAAGTTAGGTTTGCAGATGAAAAACACTAAGATGTGAATAGCTTACCTATTATAGAATAAGAGGAGAGAGAGAAGAAGGGCCAATCCACCTGATTGTGCCATAGCAACCTAAAAAAATTAATCAAAATCACACCATATCCATCAACATGAGAGCAAAAAGGGAAATAAAATTTTTCCCCCAAAATGAGAGCAAAATAAGAAAGCAAAAGGGTCATGCTAGGTTTCATGAAAACCATCATGAAAACCATCTGCACCGTTAGATCAGGTATGTGTCTCATGATCCAATGGTGCAGATGGTTTTCATGATGGTTTTCATGAAAATTCTTCATGAAACCTAGCATTTCTTAAAACAAAATAAGGAAAAAAAAGGAAAAATAAACATGAGAGCAAAATAAGATCAAAATAAAGAAAACATTTACTATATACTATAATTAATTTATCTAAGTTTCTTAATCATCATCCATCCTTCAAGAGATGCAAAACAAGTTCACCTTGATTTATCAGTAGCTTGATTACCAACAAAAATAGAAAATAAACAAAAGGAATATTAAACTTACATTTAGAACTACATGTTTAATGTTGAATACCCTATCAAAAGACTTTGTTTTCCAAGTTGAAAACTTACTATAAACGTTGATTTTTAAGAGTTACTATAAACTTACTACAAATCAATTAATTTTTAAGAGTTAATTAAAATAAATGTTGAAAAATTCTTTGATTTGTGGTCTTACTTACGAATTATGTGTACCATGCACCATAATTCTAATGATTTGTGGTCTTACTTAAGAATTATGTGGCATTTAGTTATAAGATTTTGTGATGGTCAAATTTATGATGAACTTGATTATTAGACTTTTTGTAGTGTTTATGGTTATAACCCATGGTGGTTTTGGTTATAAAATTTTGTCATGTTTAATTATAAATTTAAGTGGCCTCAGTTATGAGGATTTATGATATTTTTTTGAAATTATGAACTGCTGTGATTAAAACTTTGGATGCATATCGTTAACAAACTTTTGGGGTATATATAGTGGCACTTCGCATGAGCATTTATTTATGATTGAACTGGAACAAATTCAATATGACTTATTGGGTCATTCTATCAAACACTTGCAACACATGACTTAATTGGGTCATTCAATCAAACACATGTGTAATGATCGTAATTGATTTGAGTCCAGTAAAACTCACACCAAAAAAAAAAACAAAACAAAACAAAAAAACATGATTGGTTCAACAATCATAAAAATTTTGAAAAAAATAATTAAAGCCAAAACGGTGCATTGATAGTTGTGTGCCTATATACATTCCCCAAAATCAAAATAAAGAAAACTTATTGGATCATTTTATCAAACACTTGCAATACATGACTTATTGGGTCATTCTATCAAACACATATGTAATGATCGTATAAACAATCAACTGAACAATATCACTAATTGATTTGAGTCCAATAAAACTCACACCCAAAACAAAGCAAAACAAAACAAAACAAAACAAAACATGATTGGTTCAATAATCCTATAAGAGCAAGGATCCTCTAGAATTTTTTTTTCCTAAAGTTTCCTAGAGTGGTGCACTGTGTGGTTGAGATTTAATGACAAGTCACATCAATTTTTCAGCATTAAATCTCAACCACACAATACACCACTTTAGGAAAAAACCACTCTATAGAATCCTTGGTGAATAATTAAAGCCAAAACAGTGCATTGATATTTATAGTTGTGTGCCTATATATATAGATTGGGATGAAAATGCATATATGTACATATATATCCATAATCATCTATATACATACATATCAGAATCATATATATACATACATATTGGCTTGAGAGAAAGAGAGAGGGGGTAACCGTAGCCGGTGCAGGGACAGGCTTGGATACTGTTCCGGTAGTGAGGACTTCCTTTTCGACTTCCATCTCTGAATCTCTCTGATCTATTTACTATTTTATTTCAGCTCATTCGGTAGTGGCTCCGTTCGGTCTTTGTCAATATTGAAGAGGGGTTGGGGTTGCCACTATTGATGATGATTAGGATGGTGGAGAGAGGGAGGGAGGAAGAGAGAAGATGAAGAGAGTAATAGGGGGTTTAGAGTTCGATCGCCGGCAAGAGTTGGACTCTAATAGGAAAGCACGAGAATGGGCTCCGATGAAGATAGAGAGAGAGACGGGGTGTGTTCAAAATTTGGAATAAAAAACAGATGAGAGGAGTAAGTGTGTGTGTGTGTGTGTGTGTGTGTGTGAGAGAGAAAAGATGTGTGTTGAAAATGGTCTAGAGAGGGTGAGTGAGATATTTTCAGCCTTTAGATTGAATCAATCTAATGATCCAAATTTTGATACAGGGACAAAAGTCCCATCCGAATTCAAAATCTGAGTTGTTTTTTTATATAAATGTATAAAAGTTACAGTATCTACACAAATATAGATGTATGTATTTATAAAATATAATTATATGAAAATTAAGTGAAAAGATTATGTATTTTCTTTTCTATTTTTTATTTTTTATAGATCTAACAGTCCTTTCACCTTCTTTTTCTTTTTTCTTTTTTTCCTGGTAGAGGTTTACAGATCTAGATATTGATGATGAATATTAGGGCATTTTAGTCATTTAATTCGGAAGAAAAATCATCTTTCCATGCCCATTTGCATATTAGGCGCTTGTCATGTACGGACTGTTATGTTAGATGGAAATGCTAATTGTGCAATTCAATCTAGTAACCACAAGGGAGTTGTGTGGTAATTTCCAAACGTTTGGAGGTAAACTGCACGCAGCCCAAACCGCACGGAGTAAAATGAAGTTTATCCTATTTTTTATATATATGACTAATAAATTATTGATAAAAATAATATTAAGTATTATGTGAATTAATTTTATTTTTTTAAAAAAAAAATCACAATGTAATTATACCAAATTTGTGAAACTTATTATATTTATTTAAACTTCAAGAAAAATTATTGCAACTTATTCATTTTTTATATTTCATCCGTAAGCTATTAATTTTGATTATTTAGTTCATAAATATTTTGTTTTATATTTCATTCCTAACTCGAATTTTTTGTCATTGGTATGTTTTTACCGCACATAAATAGTATAGTTTTCTCTCTTTCTCATATTTTTTCTGACAACTACCCTAACAACCAAGAACCAAAGTAGTAACCTTACCACCACCTACACCTCTGCCACTAACATGCTCTTGTTACCAATCCCACCTAACACAAAATCCTTGGACATACTTAAATCACCCATCAATGGATGCCTAAATCAACCATTTTTATATTTGATTCTCTACCAAATCCAGAGAGCATTGCCCTTATCCACAACAATGAAGTTGCCCTTTTCTACTGCCTAAATCAACCACCTATCTCGACCCTACTCTACCTTCACCAACTTTTCCTCACGAAAATCCATATCAGCCTCTCATCCATATGGCATTCGAAATATCGAACACCGACATCTATGACCTCCAAATCACAGCCAAATCGCATCACTATTTACCAATTACCCATCATCGACGTAAATCTCACGAATCCATGAACCAACCACCACTTAATTTGATCAATTGTATTCGAGGGTGTTAAAGAGAAAAGATGGGTGTTTGAGTGGCGGTGGTTGTGGTATTGGAAAAATGAGTAATTTGTCTAGTCTGTAGTACAGTGGCAATGTTTGGTAGAACTTTTTTTTAAAAAAAATTTAAAATTTGATAATCAGAAAGTAGAAATTAAAAATACTCTTTTCCGAAATTTTAAATAATTAATTTTATTTCAGCTTATTTAAACTATTTATGCCTAATAATATATAAATAAAAGTTGCACTAAACAGTCTGACATAGACTCTCAAATTAAAAGAAATTATAACTACCTTTTATAATCTATACCAAAACAACTTAGAGAAATGAGTAAACAAAAGAATAAATAAAAATTTATAATTTTTTATTTTATAAATACTCCATCCGTCCCATTTTATTTTTCCACTTTTCCATTTTAATCCGTCCCAAAATGTTTGTCCACTTTTTATTTTAAGATATTAAATTTTATTAGATTTCTAAAAATGCCCCTTATAAATCATTATAAACACATTTCAAAATTCAAAAACAAAAGTAATGATGGAAAAATCATTTCAAAATTTGAATTAAAATGTAATGATTATATGTCTACTCAATAAATTGGATTTTCTATATAGACAAATAAATTGGAACAGAGGGAGCAAGGGCATAAGAGTAATTTTGTTTTTAATTGGAGTGATAGAGATATTTTGGAGATTAAAGCGGGGTGACAATGATATTTTAAATAAACAGAAGGATGTCAGTGTAATTTACCTTAAAAAAATTGCAAAAATAAAATTTGCGCCAGGTGAACCAGACCGTTGGTAGTGTCATTGTTTATAACAGCCTAGAGCGAGAGAGAGAGAGAGGCAACAAACAAATAACTCTGCCATGTGGGAAGGTTGGACTTGGGAACCAAAAGGAGGGAGAGAGAGAGCAGCAGCAATTCCAATGAATTCGAAGATGGGTTTCTTTAGAAAATCACAACACACAAAACACAATCCATATAATACTCCAACAAAGACCAAATCTCATCAAGATTCCACGTTCAATTACTTTTTATATAAATCATATATTATATACACACTTTCCTGGATCTTCCACCGTCTCCTCCTTTTCTCTGTCAAGAAAGTTCAAACTTTTCTCGAGAAAATCTTGGGTTTTTTGTGGGAAAAGTTCATGGGTGTTGTTGGATGTTGATGTGAGAAATGGCGAGTGTGATAAGCTTAGGGAGGTCTCTGGAGGAGACACCAACATGGGCAGTCGCATCAGTCACTACAGTTATGGTTTTCGTCTGCCTTCTAGTCGAACGATCCATCTACCGATTCGGAAAGGTGAGTCCACGAGTTGGGGTTTTAGGGTTTTGATCTTTTTTGTTAATTTGAAGCTTCTTCTGATTTGTTGATTTTTTTGCTATTGGTGTACAGTGGTTGAAGAAGACTAGGAGGAAGGCTCTGTTTGCTTCTTTGGAGAAGATTAAGGAAGGTGAGTGAGTGTTTTCACTTTGCCAGTGTAAAAAAATAAGGGCTTTCATATGATTTGTCTGTTTGCTTGCTGTCTTTCTCTTGGATTCTGATGTATATTAATAATTGGAGTAAGAAAAATTCCATGTACCTTGATTTTTTTTGCCGAAATTTACTCTGAAAACTTGGTCTATGGTGTAAATTTAAAGTTGTTGGGATGTGGGTCACCACGTAGCATGATTTTGGGATGTAGATGTATTGTTCTTAGTATGTAACATTGTAATTGGAGTAATGGTAGGTGGTTTGGATATTATGTGATTCGGCACTTAATATAGACAAAACAAAATACTATTGTTTACTGTTTTTTAGATAAAAAGTGTGACTCCTCATGTGATGTGATTAGTGTCATATTAGCAGTCATTAGATGTGTATTAAATGTGATCATCACAATATTAGTTTAGAGCAACTGTTTTTACCAACTTATGTGGCACCGACGACATTATTAAAGTGAGTCGTAATTCTTGACACATAAGTTAGTAAGAAAAGTTTGTGAGATTTATTAGTTTGTATAGCGTTTCCCACTACTTTAATAAGTGATGCATTGAAGTAGTATTGTTGATATGTTTTGTTTTATGTAATTTGGTTTTGTTGTTTTCATTCCCCCCTCCCAAATGTTCCAACTTTTTTTTTTTTCTTAATTTTGTTGTGCAGAGTTGATGCTGCTTGGGCTTATATCTTTGATGTTAGGGCAGTGGGCAGGGTGGATTTCTCAGATATGTGTGAATTCATCTCTTTTCAGCAGTCGATTCTATCTTTGTTCTGAAGAGGATTATGGCAAAAATGAAAATTTTTTGCTCACCAAAACCTTCTCATCTTTAAATGAGAGCGATATTCCTCCAGGAGTCAACTATCCTTCATCTCATCAATGTGGTGAGGTAGGCAGATTTGCTTGTGTTTTGTACTTTGTTGGTGGTTATGGTAGTTGAATCATTATACTAATGCCAATGGCTAATTGCAGGGGCGTGAACCTTTTGTTTCATATGAAGGTCTTGAACAGCTTCATCGCTTCTTGTTTGTTCTCGGTGTCACTCATGTGCTGTATAGTTGCGTTGTGGTTGGTTTGGCTATGAGCAAGGTGTATTCTCGGTTTCCATTGCAACTTTACTTTTATAGCTTTTTAATATGACAACGAAGGCGGTCTAGTTATTAAGTTTGATCTTTGGATATCCCAGAGAATTGGGATCGTACAAACTTGTTTTTGAAAACATTAGGCATAACAAAATGGACTGATCTTACCCCATGTGATGTCCGATGCCCCCTAAATAGATACAGGATTTTATTTTCTTCTAAGTGCATCATAAATTTGCAGATTTACAGCTGGAGGAAATGGGAAAACCAAGCAAGCCTAGCACTTGATGCAAACTTGCAAGGTATGTGGCAAAATAAGATAATTGATGGCATAGAAACTAACCTCAGGATTTCGCAAGCTCCTTTTTCTGATTCAATCAATATTTAGCAGATTCCACTGTTTGACATAAGACAGTCAGGAGTGGCATGCAGGCTTTCCCTTTTCCTATGTATGAAAAGTAGTTTAACTTGTCAAGAATGTAAACATGGAAGCTATGGCATTGCAGATGCCAGCTCGGAAGCCATGTGGCAACATTTGCCCCAGTTTGTCTTTAGTGTGGCATGTCCAAGTGGCATTTACTATCATTGGTTGTTATACTGGATATTGATCATTATAGGAATAGTTAACAGCATTTCAATGCATGTAAATTTAACAATTGTGTAGGATATGCAGACTGTTTAGTGACCCCCAAAATATTGCTGGTTATTCTTGTATGGCATATCCTAAAACTGCATCAATTAGACTAAATTTACAATAATGCTACATTTACCATATTTCTATATCATATTATGCTTACTGGTCAACACAAAATTGGGGTAATGGGTTCCACTACTCTTGTATATCTCAAATGTAGTGCTTACAACTAGACTAACACATCAAATGGTAAGATAAAATGATAGAAATAGATGGTCATTGTAGCATTACTCTTAGACTTGAGCATAAAACACAAACGAGGTACTGATTTGCAGGTTGTGACGAGTCCTGCTGAGAATTCTGAGCTTGAAGGGCTTCTTTGCTGTAAAAAGGTAGTGAGTGTAGTATTGCAGAGGGGTTCTCCCTTCATGGGAAGTTCATTATAAAATACTACATGGTCTGGGATAACGTGTAGTCTTTTGTATGCTTAATGTGCACGAAAAGTAAAATCTAAAACTACACAGAATGTATTTAAGAAACATTACAAATAAAAAGTTGCTCAACCTTCCTAAGGTTTGTGCTGAAACTACACAAATGACCTTAGGAAGGTCATTTGTGCTTAAAAATTCTTTAGAATTAATAAATCCTTGAATGTTTCCTTTTATGGGTTGTTTTGTTTCCAGTTTCTGATAAATTGGTATTGTTTAATAGCAAAGGTGAACAAGGTGATGAAGCGGCAATCCACTTTTGTTTTACATCATGCCTCTCATCCTTGGAGCCGGAGCCGGGTTCTTATCTGGATGGTAAATATTCATGCTTTTGATATATACAAATATTGATTAGATACCCTTTTTGTTACTTTATTTGCATGTGCTTTCTTCTTGGATGAGACCATCAAACATGAAAGCTTTTAGAGATGCAAGCTTAAAAGTATGGGACTTGTAGTGTTATTTCAGTGTAAAATAAGTCATGAAGTACCTTTGCATTAGGGTAGACAGTTTTTCTTAGATCTGAAGTACCTTAACCGCCTACTCAGTTCATTTTCCTTGCTTTGACTTGGGTAACATTCCGTGACCCTTGATTAAATTTTGTTTAGATAACTTTGCCTCATCGAAGGGGTGCATTGATTATTTCTCTTCACATCCTTTCCTATTTTTGCCAGCTCCCCTCCCCATTTTGGCGAGTACTTGCTTCTTTGATGACTAAAATAAATAAACCATATCATTATGTTTGCTTTGTCAGTTAGTTAATTTATCTTTTTATTATCTTCCATCGTTAAACTTAATTTAGTGATCTAATGATGCAGCTTTGCTTTCTACAACAGTTTAAGAGTCCAATACAGAAGTCAGATTACTTAGCATTGCGATTGGGTTTCATCACCGTGGGTATCTAATTTGTATTAATGCTTTCTTCTGTGCATGCTACTTTATTAGGTAGATCTTTCCAATGTCACAATTTTTTTTCTTCTTCCACATTCTTATGGTTCAACTTACATGTTCTCATTGATATCCGTCTTCATATTTCAATCTTTCTAGGATCCTTCCACACATTTCTATTGCCACTGGCTGAAAAAGATATGATATTTTTGGTGAAGTAGGAAAATTTCATCATATATGGTGAATAATAAGGTTTTAAAAAGCGGCAGCAACCGTTACGTAAAGTTATTACGTAACGATTGTGGTGGTTACCGTCACCTATTACGGCCGTTATAGCGGTGTGATGGAAATTCACATATATAACGGCCGTTTCAGTGTTACATACCGGCCGTAGCAATACCGTAATAGCCATAATGGTCCGTTAGACACATTATGTCCAAGGTTTCAAAATGCAACGTTACGTAACAGTTGCGGCAGTAGGCATCACGCGTTACCCCCGCTTATGCTGTGTGATTGAGATTTACGGGTGTGTCGGGCGTAGCGACTGCCATAATGGTCATAACGGTGCCGTAATAGTCTGTTACGCACCATTACATAACAGTTCCAAACTGTTTCTTTCAAAAAAAAATAAAAATAAAAAATTGAAAATATGGGAAGAAGGATAGAGAGAAGGGGAAGATGGATGAGTAAGAGATAGAAAGAGAGAAGAGAGAAGATGGAGAAGTAAGAGATAGAAAGAGAGAAGAGGGAAGAGGGAAGATGAAGAACATGTTATTGATTTGTTGAAGCCAAGGTTCTGAAAAGCAGTTGCAGTCGCCATAATGGTGGCGGCGGTGCGGTTGCGGTTGCGATTGCGATTGCAGGTGTAAAGGCCGTAGCGTAATAGTTGCAGTAACCAGAATCGAAATTTTTTTTATTTTTCGCATAATTTGAAAAAAACTTACC
Organism: Camellia oleifera; assembly: GCA_022316695.1. NCBI lineage: Eukaryota > Viridiplantae > Streptophyta > Magnoliopsida > Ericales > Theaceae > Camellia > Camellia oleifera. Next base: position 49,898,372 of record CM039305.1, read on the forward strand.
GATACGCATATTTTTTTTTCATAATTATATTTATTGGGTTTTAAAATAAATATTGATCAATTTTTATAAATTTTAAGTATGATCCAATATATTTCATATTTTAAATCACTATAGACTGAGTTTTTTACATTTTATTTTAATAATTAATTACTTTATATGTCATAAATCCATATTACGCTTCTGGAAAAGAAAAGAAAAAAATTATTGGACTTAGATGTATAAAATTATTTTTTTAATTATTATACTTGTGGAAACATATGCAAATTTTAATTTAAATAATTTTAAAAAATAAATTATACATGCTAATGTAATCATATAAAAATTAAAAAATAAATTATAGAGAATTTTTTTTTTTTTTTGATTACTTGAATATTCATTCTCTTTTTGGATAACCTGTAAATAAAAATAAAATAAACTAATCAAAAAAAAAATTTGACATGTATAAAATATGTATTAATATATAATTATAGGTGTTATGTTTTCTAGATATTTTACAACAATCACTAACTATTATATATAAGATAAACAATCACAAAAGTAAGAGAATAAATAAGAGCCTAAATATATATATATATATATATATATTAAACAAGTCAAATAGATAATGATCACACTTATTATTAATATTTTTTTTTTTTTTAAGCATCAACAAAATTTCATTAAAAAATAAAAATGAAAGAGGACATGAAGTCCTTATACAAAGAAAGAGAAAGAGAGAGCAAAACAAAAACACGAAACTCATGGTCCCAGGGAAGGCAAACAGCAGCCCAATCCCTAGAGATTAAGAACAAAGGGACTCATTAAAAGGAGCAGATACAAATGTCCAAAATGACGCCAAATATTCCACCCTATCCCACAAAACCTCTACACTTGTTTCCTTGCCATCAAAGATTCTAGCATTTTTCTCCAACCATATAGCCGTCCACATTGTAATAGCAAAAGCAATGCTTGTCCGCAAGCCAAATAGATAATGACCACACTTATTATTATTATTATTATTATTTTCAAACATTATATAGATAGACACACACAAACAAATTGGTTGAGTGATAGCAGCCGAATAAAATAGCATAGGTCTTACAGTTTGGAGTAAGAGATAGAGAGAGAGAAGAAAGAAGATGAAGAACATGTTATTGATTTGTTGAAGCTATAAGACCTATGTTATTCTATTCGGCTGCTATCACTCAACTATTTTGTTTGTGTGTGTCTATCTATATATTGTTTGAAAATAATAATAATAATAATAATAATAATAATAATAATAATAAGTGTGGTTATTATCTATTTGGCTTGCTTAAAATATATATATATATATATTTAGGCTCTCATTTATTCTCTTACTTTTGTCATTGTTTATCTTATATATAATAGTTAGTGATTGATTTTTTTTGTAAAATATCTAAAAAACATAATACCTATAATTATATATTAATATACATATTTTATACATGTCAATTTTTTTTGATTAGTTTATTTTATTTTTATTTATAGGTTATCCAAAAAGAGAATGAATATTCAAGTGATCCAAACCCCCCAAAAAAAAAAAAAAAAAAAAAATCTTTATAATTTGTTTTTTAATTTTTATATGATTACACTAGCATGTGTAATTTATTTTTTAAAACTATTCAAATTAAAATTTTCATATGCTTCTACAAGTATAATAATTAAAAAAATAATTTTATACATCTAAGTCGAATAAATTTTTTTTTTTTTCCAGAAGCGTAATATGGATTTATGACATATAAAGCTATTAATTATTAAAATAAAATGTAAAAAACTCAGTTTATAGTGATTTAAAATATGAAATATATTGGATCATACTTAAAATTTATAAAAATTTATCAATATTTATTTTAAAACCCAATAAATATGATTATGGGAAAAAAATATACGTATTGGTAAAAAAATTTCAAATTGTACGAAAAATAAAAAAATTCACGGTTCCGGTTACCGCAACCGTTATGCTACGGCCTTCACACCCTGCAACCGTAACCGCGCCACCGTTATCAACCGCAACCGCTTTTCAAAACCTTGGTAAATAACAACTTGCATATATTAGAGGACTAGTCAACTTGTCATGTCATTGTAGCAAATCTTATTCAGTGAACAAAGACACAAATGTCTATCTGCAGTGAATTTGTAGTGTGCAAAGAGTAACATTAAAAAGAGAAAAGAAAAAGAAACATATTTGAAATAACTATGGCAGCAATAGTGGCTGTCTCAGTCTGACACATATAATTGCAATACTTGTCAAAACAAATGAAATGTTAAAGTAGTAGTGTGGATTAGAATTCCTTATATGACTGACTTAATTTCGGTGATCCCTTTTAGAAGTTCGTAATGTTTTTAATGGGGTACTGGAACAGAAAAATGCATGGTACACAGAAGAAATGCAATACCTTTGCTTTTTCCATATGCACAAATACGGCTATATATACCCATTTTGCAAGTACTATGCATTATTCATATTTTCTTGGAGTGTTCTCTTTCACCTTTCTTTCTTCCATTTAGCAAACTTAACTTCAGTGCGCACAAATGTGATATTGATGCTTGACTACAATGCACATTTTCAGCATGTCTTGCTGATTTAGGTCATCATGGGAAACCTAACATCATTGGATTTCTAATTTCTCCATTGGTCTTTGAATTATTACCATCTGTGTTGTTGGTTTAATGTCTTGTTATATATTGCTCTACTGGATTCTGAAAGTGGTGCTGTGATTTGCAGAATCACAAACTGCCACATTCTTATAATTTCCACAGATATGTGGTTCGGAGTATGGAAGATGAATTTTATGGAATTGTGGGGATCAGGTGGGTGCGCACTCATTGAATTGGATCGTTGTATTTAGCTTAAAATTAGTACATAGGAATTTATTTACGACATCTCCATCAAATATTTAATCCGCTGAATTTGCTGAATGTTACATTTCTTATGAAGGAGAAGCACATTGTCCTGTTTTGTCAATTGTTAAGAGGGTCCTTTTTCGGAAGTTCACCTTAATTGATAATTATTAAATGAATGCTGACAATTTCAGAAGTCCTTTAAGCAAATGGGACATGGTTTGTGTAACATTTTTTAGCAGACAATATCTAAAAGGCTAGGTCTATTGTAGCGCCAAATTCTAATATTCTATCATCATATTAATGCAAATCCATGGAACTTTGAATTTCTTTGGTTACACACCACAAAATTATCTGATACCTTGGGAAGCATTGGGCAAGGAACAATTTTTCGTTTCGTTTCCATCCAAACAGCCAAAACATTTGCGTTTCCTAGGAAACTAATACAAAACATTAGTAGAATACCAAAATTCCAATGCTTCTACTATAACATATCAAAACAATGAGGTGTTTCAATACCTATTAGGAATATTCAACAACGGTAATTTCTATCTGTCTCTTTCTGTCAAAAGTGAAGAGTTGAGAAAAATCTTAAATTTACTAGAGATTCTGATAAAGGAGAAGAGGAGAAGAAAAAACAAACGTGATTAAGACACTTCTCTTGTTCTTTGTTACCGCAGTTGTCACCAATATTTTTTTTCCTTTTTATTTTTATTATCCCTACTACTGCCATATATATATATATATTCTTAAAATGACAAACCCCCTTCTCAATTAAGCCTTTGAACCTTTTGTTTATGAGTCTCTAATATTCATAAACTTCAATATAACAATTAAGAATGTATTGACATTTATATAGGTTCTAGTTTTTGTTTCCAAACATTTTCATATGCTCCAAATTTTTTGATATTTCCCTTATTATTAAAAGAAATATATAGATCTAGTGTGTATTTTGTTGGCTTCTCTTAGAGGAAGCTTGGTTGCCTTATGGCTTTCTTTTCAGCTCCATTCTATATCTTTCTTTTGGGTAATAAAATTCTCACTAACCCAAAAAAAAGGGGATAAAAGAAAAAATTGAGACTAACCGATGGTTCAATTTTGCAGCTGGCCACTCTGGGGTTACGCCATACTGTGCATCTTCATAAATATTCATGGTAATTTGTGGGTTTATAAGAAATTAGATAAACATATTTTGGGTTTTTTGATAAAGAATTTTGTAATATCAATTTGACCTAATGTCACAGGTTCAAATATTTACTTCTGGCTTTCCTTCATCCCTGCAATTGTAAGTTTGCTCCTATTCATGTTGTTAATCCTACGATAAATTGTCTGCTCTGGTTAATATTTCTAATGTTTATTGATTTATGAATTATTTTGCATACCAATATATAGATATATATATTTCTAATGTTCAATTTTTCCCACGTGTCAAAGCTTGTCATGTTGGTTGGAACAAAACTCCAGCATGTTGTATCATTGTTAGCACTTGAGACTCTGGAGCCAAGGGGACAACCTACTGGAGCTCAAGTAAAGCCTCGTGATGAACTTTTTTGGTTTGGGAAACCAGAAATATTGTTGTGGTTAATACAATTCATCTCATTTCAGGTGATGTTTTGTAATACATATATATTTTGTCTGGATGACCAAGTAAGTGATCAATTCATTTTATTTTAACCCTCATTGTTCTTATGTATGTGCAGAATGCTTTTGAGATGGCAACATTTATATGGTCCTTGGTAAGATGAGATTCTCTCTCTCTCTCTCTCTCTCTCTCTCTATATATATATATATATATATGAGTTCGTGTGTGCAATGGAGGAAACCACCAATATTTTGTCTTCAAAAACTTATGATTACAATTGCATTTACTTAAAGCAGCAACCATGTGCTATATAGTTGCCAAATCATATAACTGAATTCTTCTTCTTTTTTTTTTCTGTATGTTAGTGGGGATTTAAGCAGCGATCATGTTTCATGGATAATCATGCAATGATCATCATCCGGTTGATTTCTGGGTATGTTTCTCTTAAGAATTGGACTTCAATTGTAGAAAGTAAAAGGTCAAGTCTTATGTAAGGCACAGAACAATTAGTTGCAGGTGACATGATCTAAATAAAACTCACATTTATTTGGATTATTCACAGTATGATGGGATGTTCATGCCAAAAACCATGTCTGATTAGATGTTCTTGTATCATCTTCTTTATTTTACGAAATAATAGTTTATGCTTCTAATTTTATAGGAAACAAGGCCTGATTCGTTCTATTGTAAAGTCTTTCCCTGATTTGATCTCCAGAAGGAATTAATTTGCTTTCTTTCATCCTTCAACCTATTCAACGTAGATTTATTGTCATATTCCTATCTCTACCTCTGCATTCTCTCTCCTATTTTCTCTATCCCGGTATATGTATAAATCCGAAGAACCAGAATCGCTTGTTTACTAGTGTAGTCTAATATCCAATGCTAATGCAACATGCATTTCCGCGTACTTTAAGGTAACATATACCAACACTGTGTTCCTTCCAAACTTAAAAACATTTGGGACAAATGAGAGAATCTTTGTTTGGTAACATGTACCAATACGAGACAAAACTTTGTTAATGTAGCAATGAGATCCACATTTATTATTCACGGATATTTGCATCTCGTGCACCTAATTATATTGCATTATTCAATAAAATAGATTTGGTAAAACACTAAAATTTTTGTTCATTTTTTTTCTTCCTGATAATGATTTGTGGAATTATTCAGACAGCGCATGTAACGTGTTCTTTTTGGTGCAGTGTTCTTGTTCAGTTCTGGTGTAGCTATAGCACCGTACCTTTGAATGTACTCATCACACAGGTTTGTTTGTAATTGAAAATTTTTAAAATTCTATGTTGATGCCATTTGACCACTATAGTAGATTTTACTTCATTGTTTGACATTACATACAAATAGCCAATGCTGCAAACATCATATAAGCATGAATCTCATTTCGAGCACTTCATTTGAGTGAAAGTGTATGTGTAATCATCTTTTCCCATATATTTTCTTGCTCGTCTTGCATCTTTTGATAAACGTCCCTGTGTTCTTGGCACTAACTCCTAAAAAACAATGAGTCGTCCAAATAATGCTCATGATTGTGTTTTAAGTAGGAACGTATACTTACCTTATTTTAATTAAGATGTTTTTACGTGTTCAGATGGGATCTAAGTGTAAGAAAGCTGTGATTGCTGAGAGTGTCCGAGAGTCACTCCATAGTTGGTGTAAGAGAGTAAGAGCAAGGTCCAAGCGCGATGCTTTGCATTCGCTCACTACAAGGTCTACATGTTCCCTCGAATCTGTAATTGATGAGAGGGATGAGATCATCACTGTCGGATCTGGTACCTTATCAAGAAGCTCTTCTATAGGCACACTGGATCATGTTGAGTTAAATGTAACATCAGCAAATGAACAACTCGAGACATTTTTTGAGACTTCGATTCCAACCCAGCACGAATTGTCATTCCAGATACCAGAAAATCCATCAGAAACCGTAGCTGATGGTGCAGAAGATGATAACTACTTGCATGGTGGAGAAGGTGGCAATGGTGAGACTCTTTTCGAGTTGTTTCAAAAAACTAGATAGTGTTTTTCAAAAGTGATATCTTCTTCGACAGTGTTGACAACTTGGGATGAGTTCAAGCTTCATTTCCAAATTGGAAGTTACTTTAATAGATTGACTCTGATATTTGTACAACACTGGTTTGTTTGCATAGAATTTTTTTTTTTTGCAGCTTTGGTTTGTCACAATGGAGTCCTAAAATAGAATTACATATGTACTGGATCATGAAATATGTTTTCTTATCCAATCCATTGGAATGTGTGATGATTTGTGATTCCGTAGAGGTTGAACTTAATCACCAATTATTTTTGTATCTTCATGGGATTTGAATAAAAATAGTAATGTTACGTACACAGAAAAATCTTAATCTCAACTAATATGAATTTGGATTACTTTCTATTTTTGGATACGCTTTCTTTATACTTTTTTGTGCACGTAGGCCTAGTTTGGTTTGGGCTATTTTAGCCTAGAAAAAATCGGTTTATTTTTGTCTTATTAAGACTTTTTAAATTTTTGATTAATTTTCTTTCCTTTATTTTTCTTTATCTTTTGTTTTAAGGGTCTACTAGCCGTGAAGAACCTTAAAAAATGATTAATTTGATGAAAACTTTGCTCATACTATTACTGGAATTTTAAGAATCTTTTTTGTTTTACATTAGCATACTTTTCATGAGTGGAAAGGGGAATAAAAAGCTTTTCAACATCTATACTATTATATAAAAGCGGACAATTTAGAAGGTTTTAAAACTTTGTAACTTTTTTTTCCTTTCAAAATTGTCAATATTGTTAATTATTTCAGAAAATAATTACGAACAATTATCAAAATCAACTTGTATTATACATTCATCAAATAAACAAAAAATTTAGACATAAATTGCAAATGTATTGCGTTTGCAACCACCAGTAAGTTATTGAAGCTTACAATCATTTCCCTTATGGGGAATGTAAAAGAAACCAAGGCAAAATTAAATTACTCAAAGCATAACAATCATGAGAAAGACACAGAGTACATCGAGAAGAAGTAAACTAAGCAGTGAGCTCCTCTTCCTTGTGTGTCTCAATGACAACATCAGATTGAGGATAAGCAACACAAGTGAGAACCCAGCCCCCATCCATCTGATCATCATCAAGAAAACTTCCATCCGACTGATCAACCTTCCCTCCCACCACCTTCCCGGCACACGACGAGCATGAACCGGCCCTGCACGAGTACGGCAAATCAATACCGACCTCCTCGGCATGGTCCAGAATGTACACATCATCAGGACACTCAAATTCTTGTGGTCCCTCTGGAGTTATGAGCTTCACTTTGTATGTAGCCATGGCTGTTATCCTGGCCCCACGCCCTGTCTTGACTCCAAACAGAGACTGACCCACATTAGGAAGCGACCGGAGGCTCGTCACCGGTCGGTTTCGGAGGAAGGATGTGCTGATCATGGTGCCTGAGATTGCAGCCGAGGTTGCCATTTTTTTGATGGGAGATGAAAGGTGGTGGTTGGAGAGACTTGTGCTGATAATAGAGAGGCTTGTGGGAATAGTGTGGTTTGGGCAAGAGAGAAAAGGGCTTGGATGAGTTGGCATGGACTCCTATCCTCCACGTGTCAACTTGATGTGGATCACTTTATCATTTTATCTTCAGAAGGGGTTCATCAGTTTTTATGTGATTGTGGTTGCCACAATCCTCAATTAAAATTTTGGCCTTTCAATTTGATTGTAGTGAAGTAATCTAGTGATAAATCTGAATTATATTTATTAAATCTGGTTATTTATTTATATATTGGCGGTGTTTGGAAACTAGGAAGATAGGCTATTTTAGCCCCAAATTGCAAAAAAACTTTTAACCTCAAATTGTCCCACCTAACCCATTGATTTAAAATATATATCTATATATATATGGGAAAGCAGCGACTGTCTGACAGCACAGCAGCCTACTCTGTCACCAACAGTGTAGGATTCAAACAGTTTAATGATACTTCTACCCCTATAGATCAATTTTGAAAAAAAATAAAATTTGGGGTAAATTTATCATTTTAACCTTAAACATCATTTCAACTACATTTTTTAATACAATAATCAATCCAAAAATTTAACGCAACTTCCCAAACACAAAAACTAAAATAGTCAAAAAAAACTAAAATAGTCAAAAAATCTAAAAACAAGCGACTCCCCAAACACCCACATTATATAACTGATATTTTCAAATATAACAAGATTAAAACCTCGTAATAATACTTAAATGCTCATTTTTACTTCTTTATCTATTTATCTTACAAGGAGAGGTTGGGAATTTAACTCTCCCAAGCTAATCTACCAACTTTAACCAATAATAATAATAATAACACCAAAATAGCAATCCTCTAAATCAAAATTTTGTCCATTCTCTATGATCAACTTTAGTCGCAAAACATCAACATCTGTTTTATTACATCCCATGATTTGCAGAGAAATGAGACAGACAGAACAAATTTTAACCCAAGGGTGAAAGTTTCCAAATTCAAATTTAAGTGCTAAATTAAAAGAAATTGGAAGGGTGTCGATTAATCAGTACCAAAAAATAAACCAAAGCTTCAAGCATTGCCCAGTTCGCTCGTCTGAGTATGTCACCCATTGATCACGGTTTCACATACAGATAAGACATAAACTGGCATCAGAGAGAGAGACAGAGAGAGAGAGAGAGAGAGAGAGAAGCATCCCAATCTTTTAATGACTCAAAATGCTTATACGCAATAATGCAAGTTATAGAACAACTTTTGATTGCACATGTTCACCACCATAAGATTCATTTCCTTGATATCCTTCCTTCCGTCAAAAGCATAATACATATAGCACAATAAAATTAAATTAAAGAAACAAAAACAAAAAAGAAGAGGAGCCACTAAGGGAAGAGGAGGAAAAATAACTACATGACAAGTGAGTGAGTCACATTTCAATGTTATCTTTTTTATATTTATAAAAACAATCTCTGCATATCCTAAATTAAAAGTAAAGAAAAAATCACTTACAGCCCAGGGAAAAAAGGGTAAAATCTCAGGGCTTCGTCATATATCTAGAAAAGTTACATGCCAATCCTCAAACTATATATGATTTCCATCTGTAAACAACGGTGGGTTCCCCCCCCCCCCCACATACATGACCGGCGGCTTCCTCTCATTCATTGTCAACAATCAAGACGTCTAAAAAAGCTCATGGAAGTAACCATCCGATCCATTCCTTCTCAGGTGTGCCCTAATCACACTTGATGTTTCTGTAGATCCTCCTCACAAACAAATTGGAGCCCAAATAACCAACAGCTCCTGAAATTTTGCATGATATTGAACCCCAAAGTTATTAGCAAAATCTTTTCAAAATTAAAGTTAAATACAATATCAAAACAAATTTCTTAAGAGATGGCATATCATATGACATTTAAATCAGATCATTCATCAAGTATAGAACATGAAAGATCAAGTTTAAAATTTCAACAGGGTTACAGAAAGCCACTTCAACCGGTCCTTTATACTTCGCCACTAGTTCCACTAAAATTCAGGCAAAAAAATAGATATTCCAGTTCTGTTTAACAGATCAAATATCAAAAAACCCTAATACAAAAAGGAAAAGCTTCAGGACTGGAGAAAAAAGTTGCATATATGAATGAAGAAGCAACAATAGAGAAGCGCAGTAACACAAAATTTATAGCAGTCAAAACTCACCGCAAAGAATTCCTAATCCGAGGCAAAACATCAGAGTGTATCCAAAATAGAAGCTGGTCTGGAAGAAGCCAGACATCTTCGTCTTCACATAGTAGTAATATATTGAATACAAATACACATAGACAGCCGTTGAGGCAGCGGAGAAAAACGAAGTCCACCGCCAGTGATAGTTCTCGGCATTTAGCAAGAAATATGTCCCCACAATTGTAACACAAACCGTAACAATAATGAGAATCAGAAAAACCAGCAGCATAAAGCCATAAACATAGTACACCTGTCAAGTAAAAAAGATCAAAAACATATCATTAAACTCTGACTAAACACTTGATTAAAAAGAATGGGTGGATCTTTTCTTCCAAAGCTTTTTTTTCTATTGGCAACAGACATTTAAATAATTCAAAGCAACATCAAAAATGGACTACTAGATGCAAACAATTGAACTGTGGTGAATAGGGCCAACCCAACTTAAGGGTTGAAGCTGTCAAATTGTGCAGCCACCATATGCTTTAAATTGGCCACAACAAAATCTATTCACCTCTTCCTAGTTAAAAATAAATTTTAAGATTCTTGCAAGTTGCAACAAAGTAATTTTAATTATCTACCGAAGGGTTCTAATGAATACTGGTTCCCAAGATGTCATATATCAAATGCTACTGGGAAAATTCAAGACGTCTTCTCCAAATTCATTTCAATCACCAAAATCATATTCACTATGCCCCATATTACCTTTTCCATATCATTGAAATCCCCGCCTATAAATATCTTCTCACGTACACATTTCTCTAGCATTAGCTCATCCAATTGATTAAAAATTGTCAATTAAATATGCTTCTCCAATCCTATTTGGGGTGTAATGCTAGTTACATTAGTCATATTTTCTACAGCACATTTCATTAAACATTATTTTGTCTCCTATTCTTGTAACTATTATTACTACATTAACTTTTCTGGTACAATAAATTTTGTATCGAGTATTTTCTATTTATTTCCTTCCTCGCCTACCCACGTAGTTTCTCCTAAAGCATACCTTCTATTCATAATACTTACTAATTCCATAATTTTATCAGTCAACGTTCTTACACTCCACAATCCTTAACTACCTTCCTTAGGCGCATTTGTCCAGGAAGATGCAGGTACCCTTGCCTATTTTTCACCACCCGGGTGTCAAAAAATTTAGCATGCACCCCTTAAATAATTAGACTAAACTCAAGATTGTTGACATTATCCTTCACCAAACAAAAGTATAAACCAATATTGCAATCATCAGAAATTTAAATCTTATTGATCATAAAGGGTTGCTGGGCATTTCATTTATCTATTCCTAGATAAGAAAACCCAAGCAATTATATTTAAGCCATTCAATGCATGAGTATGATGTTATCAGATTTACCTTGTAATTCCAGAAGGACGTGAAGACAAAATACATCTCAATGAATATGCTGCCAAAGGGTAGTAGTCCTCCCATCACAGAAACTACAGATGGTGTGAGGTACCATTTCTTTTCTGGGATTGGACGGGGAATGGTCTTCACACGGCATGGATTGTTAGGGGCACCACTCCAATTTCTTCCTACAACGGTACCAAGAAGTGCAAGGGGAAAAGAGATGAAGGCCCAAATGACGAAAACAACTACCATCGTGCCAAAAGGAATAGCTGCTAGGGATCCATAGAATATAGCAATTGTATTCAACATGAAACCAATCCCGAAACACATAAATGGGAAAAGTGATGCAGTGAGGATCATTGATTGTATCCAGTTTTTACCTGACAAAAAGACAAGGAATATATAATTCAAGAAAATATATACATATATATATATATATATCCATGCTTCGAAGACACCAATATAGCACACCAAATACATACAAATGAGAGCAAAATAAAGCACCAGTTGGATATAGAGATTACCCCCATTGCGTGAATACATTCCACCACTCACGTAACCCGAAATGAATGACGTTAAAGCATAGCATACAATGAAGGTTGTGACTATTGCTCCTCTCCTGAAGTAGATAATGAGAACTTAAGTAACAATTTGAAGCCTATACTTAGAAAAATTAGCACAAGGAGGAAAACTTTTGACGACATGAACGGATAGGGCAAAACGGTTCATGCTGACAAGACCAAAAAATCAGATGACAATAGAAGCATGAGTGTAGAGATCAAGGGCCACCATTACCCAAGGGAAAAACCCTACCAAAATCAGATGAAAGCCAACATGGATGGAAGGATCAAATTTACAAGTTGTACTCTAACAATGAATAGATAAAAGGGCAAATTACCAATACCACTCGAGGTTTGCCTAAAACACATATTACCTTCTGTGATTTTGGAAATAACCATTACCCCCTGTAAGAGTTTATCTATTAACAGGGTTAAGAGAAATGAGAAAATTACCTTAATACCCTTAATTTTTATAGGACAATTACTTAATTACCCTTATTTTCCTTACCCACCCAAACCTGTGCCAACACTTGTCTTCTCTTCTTCTTCCTCCTCCACTACCATCGCCATGAAAGTCAACCACCAACATACACACACATACATATCACCATGGCCAGTCCCCCATCCCTTCCCCACCCGCCATACCCATTCCTCCCTCCACCCTCAGCCACCCACCCCCAATTCTCAACAACCATCCCAGCATCTCTTCCCCACCTCAACCGCTAGCCCGTACCACGTCCCTTAACCCAGTTGCCACTCCCACTCCATCTGTTAAGTAACTTTGTTTCACCTAATTCAGGGAAGATTGTAATTCATGTCATGTCCCCCAACAACAAACTGAAGATTGATTCGGGTGAGGGAATTAGCCAAAAATCTGTACACTGATGAAAGTGATCAAGATAAGAATGATGATAAAGATTCCAAATTTCATCTTAAATCTGCTAGGTGGGTTTGTTATGAGAGGGAAGGTGGTGTAGTATTTGAAGGTTAAAAATGGCATTTTAATCACATATACTGCTAACATCATCAAAAATCGCTAGTTGACTAAACGGTTGACTAATGGAAGGGGTCCATTTATTATATGCTTGGAAACCTCAAGAGGTGAGATGTAATTTTTAGAACCACGAATAATCTGCATTTTAAGCAAACCCCAGGGTGTATTTGTAATTTTCCCTAGATAAAAAGCCCTTCAAACAGCCACTTGAAACAACAAACTATACTTTCATCATCCATACAAAAAATTGCAATTAATTATTACAATAATGCAACCAACAACAATGATCTGCTGCTTGACGACAAACATGTTGATTGAAGCTTCTTAATTAATTTTCAACATACCCGATATACAACATCCCAACAATTGCAAGCAAGATGACAAGGAGAACAAGCAATGCCAGCTGAGCCCCTGTCCCAACAACAGCTGAAAGTAGCACCAGATTGCGAGGAGGCCGAAAAACATCCCCATGGACAAGCTTCCAACCAGACTCCTCACTCACATCTCTTTCCTGAATATGAGGTCATATAGTCACCAAATTTTGGATTTCCGTAAAATAATGACATCTCTTATGTCAAGTTTAAAATATAGAATTAAAAAAAAAAACACCACACAGTGCTAAACAAAGAGAATTGTTTTGAGAGCATTACCAAAGTCTCTAGATCATCATCTTCCCGAGCATATTTTGCATAGTCATTTCTAAGAGTTCGCATTAGTATCATTGACACCAGCCCAGTGAGGAAGATAACCATCATGAATGAATTAAAAATAGAGAACCAGTGTATCTGCATTACACAAATGAGTCTCGTTGAAGTTGCAACAAAATATTCAAAAATACTATCAAATAGACTAAATCCATAAAAACTCAATTTAACCAGTGCATCAGCATTATACAAATGAGTCTCATCAAAGCTGTAATAAAATATTCAAAAGTACTATCAAATAGACTAAATCCATAAAAACTCAAGTTGTATTGACAAATCCCACAGTTATTAGCGAAAATGCAAATAAGCAGACATATAGAAGAGAAAAAAATTTAACAGGCAAATGCAGCACCCACTAATCCCCCATTGAGAATGCATAGAGAGAAGAAAATTACATATAAAACAACATATACCTGATGCTCAAAGAAAGGGTAATCCAGGTAAACATCAAAGCGACGTGCAAAAGTGACATTAGTTTCAATCCATTTGACAGAATATGTCATGTCCAGTGTTCTCCCCACTTCCAATGGTTTAGGGCTCTCTTGAGTGAGATTTACGTGAATGATCTGGGTGAAATAAAACAATAACAAATAATCAAACAGAAATCAAGAGGCCCATACAAAATCCATGTAGTTCAGAATCCACGGACCTGATCCTTGTTGTATTTAATAATAATGCTCTTATGTGTGTAAAGCACATGCTTGTTGTTATCGCTACTCTTGTCAGGATGCAGTTCGCCAACAAAACCTATAACATGGATAAGATGATGCATTAAAGCATTAGGTATAACTTAACCATCTGAACAGACTCCAAAACTAGAAATAAAGCTTAATAACACACAAAATTTAATACAAAAAATACAAATAAAGTTTAATAATACATACCCCACAGAGGCAGATCGTCTGAACTTGTATTCAGCACCCGGAGAACAAGGAAAACAAGATCAGAAAAAATGCAGTACAACTGAAGAATATAGCTCCAACAAAAAATATAAGCAAACCAAAACATGTTAATCCAGAAATTAAAGATATACACCAAAACAGCAGCTCCATACTATTTTTTTTTTTTTTTTTTTTTTGATAAATAAAAACAGCAGCTCCATACTGTGTTTCCCCAATCCTTATTTAGTGTGGAGCCATAGAATTGGAATGCAAGAATATCCACCATGCCCATTACAAGAAATCAAGGATCCTAATAGGTGGCCATGGCATTAAATGCAGAAGTTTACATGAATGCGGCCACTACTACATCTCAAAGAGCACAAAGAGTCAAAATCAGAAAGTTGAAAGAGTATGAAATTAAACCCTTATGTCTCAAGCATACCGGAACTCTATGAAATACTAATGTTTAGTATAGTGTTTCAGCATTTTTAATCTCTGCACATATTTAGAATATGAATATACAATACTACAGGTGGTTGATAAACAAATGCATATTTACTTTTTATGCTAAATTTATGTTAAACGGCAATTTTGGTGGCAGCAATAATAAAGTACAATTATTTTATTTATTTTTTTTGTACAAGGACTGACTTCATTACACTCCAAAAAATAAGAGTAGCAGATTGCCGATAAGAATGCAACCTTATTTTTCCAAAATTATAACATAGCACTCACTGGCTTAAATATAAAGTGTAAAATCCATAAGTTGCAACACTCTCTACTCAACAGGAATGATGTAATCTCTTGCAAAGGAAGGGGCATTTTTCAAATCTTCCAAAATAAATTAGTATGTTCGGTTCCATTTTTTTGAATTATTTTTCCAAAAAGTGATTTGAACACTCTATTTTGAAAAAAGATCTTTGTTTGGATTTCAAAAAAATGCATTATTGCAATTTCAAGTTTCCCTCCAATTTAAGGAGAGAAACAATTTTGGGAAAAAAAAAATGTCACATCAAAAAATACTCCCATGTTAGTTTTATGTATATATATATATATATGTATATGGCTATATATGTATGAAAACATAATTTGGTATGTAGTCATTTATGGGTATTTATCTCACCATTAAGTGTGTGACTTTATCATAAAATTTCCACTCATTTCAACTACAGAAAACGTAAAAAAAAAATTCAAATTGGCATTAAAAAAATTCTTACATAGAATTAAATTTTCATAATGTTATGCAGAAAATTTATTTTATCACACAATATCGTACCATTAACAGAAACATGTGTAACATCGTCTAAAATAGGCATAACAAAATGTCCAAATTTTTTGTACTTCATTTTGCAAAAGTTTATGAGTTAGTTACGATTTTTTTTTAATGCCAATTTGTAAAAAAATTACATTTTCTGTAGTTGAAATGAGTGCAAATTTTATGATAAAGTTACACATTTAATGGTAGGATATGTATCCATAAATGGCTACATACCAAATTATGTTTTCACGCATATATAGCTAAGATGAGATTTTTTTTGATGCGACAATTTTTTTTAAAAAATTGTCTCTCCTTAAATTGGAAGGAAGCTTGAATTAAAAAAGTGTCTCTCTCCTTAAATTGTCTCTCTCCTCAGCATATCATTTTGAAAAGTGTGTTTAGTTTTCTAAATAACCAAACAAGTACTCTAAAATTTTCAAAAAACTGAGTTTAAAAACAACAACCAAACGAAATGAATACGGTCCAAATAGCCACAAGTTTCCAAAGGTTCAAATGTTTTACGGCATTTCAATTGCACCAATGTGTGTTGTGATTTTGAATTATATATAGCAAGCCATTCATTCATCATCAAACTAGCAATAAGTCCAACATTATAGTGCACAACATACCAATGAAGAATTCAAACCAATAACTACTCTCAACAGCATCCTTAAATTGTTTCGCCTTCGCTTCATCAAGTTCAATTTCACAAATGGTGCTCCTATCCAAGCTTTCTGCAAGACAAAATCAAAGTATGCCACCATTATCATTTAACCACAATAAACAAACCATACAGAAGATAAAAGAAGACATACATACTTCGGAATTTTATGTCAATATGACTATCAATAAGTTCATTTCCACCCAGGACCTCCCCAAGGCCACCCCATTTGTGAGTCACATTGCCTGATGGATGACAAAATGGTAGGCTGTAATAATTGTATGTTTCTTGTGGATTATTATAAGGCCCAACCTTATTTACCCAGAGGGTAATTGGGTCATCTGCTTGATACTACATGAAGAAACAAACAGGTGTCAGAAAGGTATATGTTACCATCAGATACGTCAATAAATAAATATAACACAAGTTCCAGTTAACTGGATTGGAAACAAGATTTGTACTTGAACTATTTGTGCAAAAATGAGATGGACTGCAGCACATACTACTTAGCTTATGCATAAAAGTATATACACATATATAAACACACCTTAGCTTACAATATCCATTAAAACATTAGCTCATAACATCCATAAAAACAAAATTGATTAAAGAACAAAATTGGTAGAAGGAATTGAGATTCAATGAAATATTTTCCTTTGAAAGAAGTGGATATATACATTATCGCATTCATTAACAGATATAACATTTCTCAACCAAAGAAGAGAGAGAGAGAGAGAGAGAGAGAATATTCAAAGTAGCAGACAGAAAGAAAGAAGAAAAAAAAAAAACATCGAATTTGCTCCACCAAACAAAGGAAATATTCAATATGAATTTATGGAATGATGACAACAGCATTGAAATTAAATTTAAGTATGAATTAGACATATCAGTTAGATGCAAATTTATCTAAAAACTAAAAGCAAAATGAAGAACCTATAAATTACACTTAAGATTTATGAGACTCGAGAGCGAACATAGGCATGGGATATCTAACAATTTGGTAAATTTTGATACGAAAGCTAGATTAATAGATTTTTCATAGTGACAATGTGGTAAAAATAAATAGTGTGACTTTATTCAGAAACTGGTAACTCTAAGATTTGTTTCCTACGTCTTATTTATTCGACTATTTATATTTATGTTTATATTAGTCCCAATTCAATGCAAGGCCCTGATTTTTTTCTTAACAATGTAAATATAATATTTGTAGATAACTTCGTTGTTTATATACATAGCTCTCTAACCAGACAAGAGAACTAATATAGCGATCCCGGGTTTACCCCTTATTGTACGGTGATCCGGACATGTGTCCGTGGATGTTAATAGTTGAGTATTGTCTTGTTTACATCCTTTTCTGCATTGTATTTGAGTTATAGGATGTGTTGGGCAGGTTTGTTTCAGGTTGGTTGTGTTTGGGAACCAAGGGTTGCTGTCCAGAATTTTTGTCCTTCGCTCGAGCGAGGAGTTGGTCGCTCGAGCGAGCGTTGAGTTTTGTGTCTGGTGGGTCGAGCCAGAATGGCTTCGCTCGAGCGAGCGATTGCGTCTGGCACTGGACCTGAACACCATGATTTTTGGCTCGAGCGAGCTTTTCTTCGCTCGAGCGATCTGGTTCAGTCTTCGCTCGAGCGAGCATTTTGTCGCTCGAGCGTGCGTCTAGTTGCAGACCTGAGGGGTCGAGCTCCTGACTCGAGCGAGCTTTTCTTCGCTCGAGCGAGCTTCTGGATTGTTGGCTCGAGCGAGACCTTCTTGGCTCGAGCTAAGGTTTTCTGTGTCTGGTCGCTCGAGCGACCAAGTCTTCGCTCGAGCGAGCCTATTTATATCAGTTCACAGCAGCGATCTAAACTTCACTTTTTCAAAACTTTAATATCTTCAAACCCTAAATTTGAGAGCCTCTCTCTCTAGACTTGCCTTCTCTCTAAGAAATCATCTCCCTAGAGTGTGAATCTACCCTAAGTGCTTTGTTAAAAAGATAGAGGGTGACTTGGGCTTCGATCTAATCTGAAAATATTTGGCTTTGGAGCAAGTTGGGTGTTGGGTCTTCATCTCCTTTTGAGCTCAAACTTTGAGGTAGGGATATCCTACTCCTCTTTATGGATTTTGTCTTTCAATTTTAGCATTTTGATGTGTTGGAAGTTGTAGTGTAATTTTGAGAAACTTTGGGCCTTTGTGTAATTTTACAAAAAAATTGGGATTTTTATTTATAATGAACCTAGAGGCATGTTTAGTGTAGAAACATGGGATTAATGTTGAAACATTGATGAAAATGGAACCTTAAGGGTTGTAATGTCAATTATGGAAAATGCCCTAATTACATTGATTAATTAATTGATATGATTAATTATGAGAAGTGAGGAATTGAAGTGGAAATGTTGAGATTGAAAGTGTATGGAGTTAAAGGGTGTAGTTGAATTACTTATCACTCACCAAATTGAAATGTTGATTTAATATCCATTTTGTGCATTTATTTTCTGTTTAGAAATATCTGCTTTGGGCTATCGGTGGAGGATAGTCTTGGTTGTTGTAGACAATGCATGATGATTAGGCAAACTAAAACCAATCATTGAGATGTGTCATTGAGTATGACAGTTGAAGAATACATTAACTTTATGTATTGATTTGTGATGTGTATAATTATTGTTTATATGCATTGTGTTGTGTTGGAGAAGATAGGGGATGTACTCCACGGTTTAGGGGAAGATAGGGGATGTACCTCTAAACCGGATGTTGTTTGGGAGAAGATAGGGGATGGACTCCGTAGACAGAGCTCATACGCTTGTCTAGAAACGTGTTGTGACAGAGCTCATATGCTTGTCTTGGAAATGTGATATAGCTAGTATGCATATCTGTGGAAGTAATGAAATTGTAAGTGGTTAATATGAGTTATTGTCTCATATGAGTTGTGTGGCCAGGTTCTGAGCCATGAATTGTAAATTGAGAATTTAATGAAAATGGAGAGTGAATTGAAAATAGACTTGAAAGTCTTGGAATTGTAATGTGTTATGAAAGAGTGTAAAAGTGTTGACCGTCTATCAACTGTTAATCTTTTAGTCATTATTCATAACTGGTTTAGTATATTTCTACTGGGCTGTGGCTCACCCTATATGGGAACATCATTTTCAGGTACAGGCAGCATGCCACCTCCGAGGACATAGCTTGGGAGGCTAGGGTCGGGGCAGATTTTTGTTGTCTTTCCTTTGATGTATTACATGTAAATTCAAGCCAAGGGCTTAATGTGTAAATGAGTTAGTACTCTACCTTTTTGTAACCAAGTGTTAACTTGGAAAGCTGTAAGCCTTTAGGGTATTTGCTTTTGTTGTTAACATGTAATACTTTTGTAAGCAAACTCTGCTAATGGAAGAATGTGGATCTTTGTATATTAATGCATGTCTCTATTGTTGGGTTTTATGTTGTTATTTTGAGGGCGTTACAACTAAGAACCTATTTGATTCGGGTATGTAAGAGGGAGATTGAGGGTTTACAGGGTATAAAATCCGGTGACGTGTACATGTCTTTTTGTCTCCCCTTTTCTCGTGTACATGTTTTTTTGTCTCCCCTTTTCTCATGTTCCCCCTTTTGTCTCCCCTTTTCTCATGTCCCCCCCACCAAAAAAAAAACAAACCACCACCAATGGATATAGATTCATACTTCATCCAACGGTCAAAAATAATCACTATTCTCTTATCCTGTGTAAAATCCTACCCCAACCAAATATAATAAAAGTGATTCCACTGTATATATAATCCATCTCATATTCTAAACATATTGGCCATGTTTGGTTTGTATTTGTGAAACAATTTTGAAAAATAATTTTCTGGAAAGAGTCTACAAAATTTTGATTAGTTATATATTTTGAAAATAGTTGTGGAGTTTAGAATGATTTTATTTATTTTTTTTAGTTGAATAAATAGGTGTGAGAGAAAAAAAGTAATTGATTAATTTGTAGGAGACAAACCAAACAAGACCATTATATTTCATCCAATAACCCTAAATATTATATATCCTCACTCCAATCCAGAGAATCAAATAGAGCCTAAATTTATTCTTTTTTACCTCATAAACTAGGATTCTGCAAAAAAAAATGCTAGAATCATTGACCTAACCTAACCTAACCTAACCCACACCGACATCACACATTTAGAGGATTGGCGATAAGGGTTGAGTAGATATGGGCATTTTTTAAACGGTTCAAAATTTCATAACTCATCCTAATATTGTGCAGACATGTCATGCTATAAGTATAATATATTTTTGCACCTCAACAACAACCAATCACCCCTCAAAACTTACATCAAACACAATCCCTAATTTTTGTGAAGCGAAATCTCACAGCACTTGGGTAATAAAGCGTGAGAGCACCCTCACCTCAATAGCAATGTTAACTAAGCATTTTGGGCGTGAGGGAGAGTGTGAAGCCAAGTCTCACATCTCCTAGGTACTAAAGCATGAGGGCATCCTCATCTCAATAATTAGCTTTTGGAGTTAAATTATACCCAAGACTGTGTAACAATTTCATTGATCTTACTAGATCTAATGACCATTATGTCCCTTATGGATACGACCTTACAGTCATAAGTCAACTACGATACTGCCACTCCCTACCCACGCAAGCCAACCTCCAATTGACGATAGCACTTTCTCTCTCCCTTTTCTTAGATTTGTAACTCTTGAAAACCCATTCCCCACTTGTACAAATGTTTTGGTTCCTTCTGGTTAGGTTTATTATTTTGATTCTCTCAACTATCAATTTGTTTATGTTGACTTCAATATATTTTGTCACTCGTATGATATATTATTTTTATCAAATTCCATGATATAATTTGATTATGAGAATTTTCATCTAATAGCGTTTCATTGTTTGGTTTGTATATGAACTATAATAACCTTCTTTCCATGCTTTGCTATTATACTAAAACAATCTTTTTACATTTTTTTGCTTTTTCAATTGATGACATGGCCGCATTTTAGTAAACTGACCAACCCGCCAAGCAATTGGTTCAAAACTATCCCAAATGTTCAACCTACCCGCCAGTTTTGAGCCCATGCAATTTGGCGGTGAGTGAACAAATAGTCAATAAATCAAGGGCAGTTTGGTTTAAAAAAAATCTCCCAAACCACCCAAACTGACACGTGCACACCCTATCTTAAATATTTAAATAGGATTAGATAAAGTCAGTCTTTTCCTCTTCTTTTATTACCCTTATCAATCCTATTTCTTCACCTTTCCTTCCTGCACTCCCAAGATCAGTGTTATGTGATTTGGAGTCATTGGCCTGTTAAAAAGGCAATCCAAACTACATTGCAAGCAAACTCTAATGAGCTAAAAAGTGAATTTAAGTTTCCATGCCACTTTTAACACAAATGCATGTAAACATAATGACGATAATAATACTAAATAAATAGATCTTTTGTCACTTTAGATGAGTCATAAACACATAATCAAGTCAAATCTAAGCAAAGTCACAATAAATAATTATAGCAACAACAGTAAACCCCGAATGATGAGCTCCAAAAGACCCATCCCCACTACATGGAAGTCATTGGGGAAACTTTCGTTTTGACAATTCACAAGAGTAAATACAAATAACTTTCTTTGAAGATCTAGTTCAAATGAGCTAATTTTACCATACCCCGACGGTATGCGAGTAGGAGTGTCTTAACAACACAGCTCACGCAAACCCCCCTACACTAAACTCCGGAAACTACCACATTACCTACATTACCCTAGTCTCTACTATCATACTGCCACCATAACAGGCACCATTACAGTCATAACTCACCCAAGCCTACCCCCCACCCACCCCAACAACTAGCAAAATCGTCAGCTAATCTGATCGCCGCTCTTGCTTCAGTCAGCTCGAGATCTAAACCCTAAACCATGACCAAAAAAAATTTCATACCAATTCAACGTTTATCAATATTCTTGAGCGGTAAATCAACAATTTCCATAACGAATAAACCGCTAATTATAACAATTTCAAATCATTATATACCAAAAATCACACAAATTCAACCTCTACATTTACATAGATCTGAACAGAATGCGAATAGCAAAACGCAAAAAAACGAGATCTGAGAATTGAAACATTGAACTAGAACAAAAAATGTATCTAAAATTAGGGTTTTGAGATGGAGATAAATTGCATTTATATACCTTGTGATCGTACTCGGAAGCGAACGCCGGCGAGACGATGAGGAAGGCGAGGAAGGCGAATAAGGAGGAGGATCGGACGGTGGGCCGCATCGGGATCGCCGGCGTAGGATTGGATCTAAGCGGTGAAGACTCAGAGAGAGAGAGAGAGGGGTCACAGAGGCTTTGCGTTTTGATTTGCTTCGGTTTGGGCTGCCACGAACGTGCTAGAGAGAGAGTTTGTGGGCACTGCTTCTTCAGATTTGCGACTTTATGAACAAAATTTAATTGGACATTAAATGAAAGGTATACAATTTAATATATAACATGATCCCTATAGTAACGCCATTATGCTTTGTGCCCTTGTTTAATTGGGCCATCCATCATCACAGAATTACTTATATGAAATAAAAACTATTTAGTTAGACCATCTCCAACGCTATACCAAATCTGATATCAAATTTAAATTTTGATGAAAATGACACTGTTCATGGCTCCAACGGTGCACAAAATCTGATATCAAATTGAGTTTTCATCAAAAATTTCATCAGATCGCGGAGGAAGTAATGAATTCATCAAAACACTGTAGCGGACACTGTTGCGGACCGTTGGAGGGGGACCCGGGTCGACCAACCGGTTGCCCACCCGGTTGACCAACCGGTCAACCGGCAAAAGGTTCAGACAGTTCAGGAAAAAAATTCAGAAATTCAAAAAAAAAAAAAAAATTTGCCTAACCGGTCGACCCGGAAAAAGTTCAAAAAGTTCAAAAAAAAATGTTCAAAAAATTCAAAAAAAAATATATATATATATATATTTGGACAAACCGGTCAACCGGCCGGTCGACCACCCGGTTGTCCCGGGACAAATTTGAGAATTTGGTGAATCGTTGGAGCATCTGTTATCAAATTTGATGAAATTGATACTTTTTGACTCAAATTTAGTGAAAATTTTGAGTAAGCGTTGGAGATGCTCTTATAAATTTAATTTTGAATTTTTGTTATTCAAAGATTCACATTTTAAAATAATTTATCCACCAAACTATCTACATATATTGTTTTCAAACCCTAACCAAACCAAATCAAAACATTTCACTCTCTCTGTTATCCTCCTCTCTTTCCTTTTGGGCCGATTTGTCTTTAGAGATAAAATGAAGAGATTTATAGTGAGGGGATTAAATAAAATTATGTTTGTTTTGATGATAGTTATTGGTGTATGAATTGTTAACTTATTTTTATATAAAATAACAGAACAAACAAAAAATACAAAAACATTAAATATTAATATTCAAAAAAAAATGCCCAACATGTAAAAAAAAACAAATGAAACTATGATTTTTCCTTAATAAAAAATACAAAAAAAATAAATATTAATGTTAAAAAAAATACCCAACATGTAAAAAATAATAAAATTCTAAAAAATTAAAAAAAGTCCGGTGAACTATTTTCTAATACTAAGTCCCAAGTCTCCATCATAATCCTCTCACCAAGGCCCATCCTAATCCAGAGGGGATTATGAATCTCATCTCCATCTTCGAAAACAAACATAATATTAGTGAGTCTCATCTCAATCTAATCATAATCCTTCATCTATCTCCCAAAACAAATGGGGCCTTTTGTTCTATGTTACTACCGTTTCTCTATTATCGCTGCATAGCCTTTAATCTCCTTCTGTCGTCACCGCCTCTTTTCAGATTTAGCTGACAGAAAGGCCTTCAACGCCAACTTCATTATGTCGCTTCTACGCTGGCTTCACTGGTTTGGCTCACCACCGAGAGCTTTTACACCACTGCCGAGCTCCCGTCTCAAGCCAACACACCTCCCAACGAGCTCAGATCGACTACCTATCAACCATCATCACCATCAATATAAGCCTCTAAAGCATCTATATCTGCAAAACTCTTCATTACTGTTCGTCGTCGCCCATCAGCGATGGCTCTAATGACAATTCCACTATCCTCTGTTCCTTCTCTATCGAATGTGCGCTCTCTCGAATAACCAATCACATATTTGTTAGGTTTTCGTAACCTTAACTTTGTTCTTAGTCTCATCGGCAACAAATTTGTGTGTATGAGGTCGAACTCTTAGATTCACTCAAGGAGCTTGTCGATCTCACTCTCTCCTACTGATATGTGTATATATCTATACATTTTCTTTGATGGGAGAAAATTGAGATGTTTTGTTTGGTTGTTTAGGGTTTTGAGGTCAGACCAGTGTTTGTTGCTCATTATTTACTGTTCTCTTTTTTTTTTTTTCTATCCATACAGATAAAGTGAGAAAGATAGAAGGAGATAAAGGGTTCGTTTGGTTTGAATCTTTGAAAAATTTTTGAGAAAATTTCTCTACAAATGAATTTTTAGAAAAACTCAAACCAAACATGTTTCTCAAAATTTTTTTTCAAAACTTCTAAACCAAACATGTTTTCCAAACAAATCTCTCTCACACACATATCAAATCAATCACTTTTTTCAAAACTCTCTCTCAAAATCATTTTCCAAAACATCTTTTGAAAAAAACCAAACCAAACATGTTTTCGTACTTTTTATCTCTAAAACACATCTCTCAAACACAAACCAAACATACCCAAAGAGTGTGAAAGAGATGTTGTCATTATTGATGATTATGATTGCAACAGATAGATTTTTATTTTTTTTCCTTTTTCAACATATAGATTTTCAATAGAGATTTTTTCAATAGATAACAAAAAAAGAGAAGTAAAGAGATAAACAAATAGAAAGAGAAAATATAAGTAAAAAGAGGAGTAGATAAAGAGAGAAAAGTTTGAAAATGGTGTGAATTTGAACAGATAGAAAAAATAGGTTATAAAAATTCAACAAATAAAAAAATTTGAACAGGTTGATACAAATTTGAACACATAGTAAAAAAATAAAAAAATAAAAAAAAAAGATAAATTAATGGGTAAAATTAGAAATAAAATGTTCTCCAAAGCAAACAAAAGGATTTCTCACAAAATTATTTCACAAAAAGTGAACTTCTCATCAACGAAAAATATCAACTGGACCTAATACCTTATATCCTCTTTACCTTGGACTTTTCAAATATTTTTCTTTAAAATAAATGGGTTGGACATCTCTTATGTTTAAATATCAATATAAAAGAAGTTGAGGGGTTCATAAAGCCTTTTACGAGTCTCGATACGATGATCTAAGCCGTTTATTTTGTATGACTCTCAATGTATATCATCTATGAACAAAATTTAGGTCAATCCGATAATGGCAACCTTTTTCATTTAATCACATTTGTCTTTAAAAGAAAATAAATGGTCTATTTAAAAAATATAGTTGTCGCCCTTTTTTTCAAAGACAAATGCAGTAAAATGGAAAATTTACGATTATTTGATTGAACTATTTTTTTTATGAATAATATACACTGAAAATCTTACAAAATGAACGATTTTGATCATGAAATGGGACTCACGGTAGGCCTTATAAGCCCTCAAGTTCTCATATATTGAGAACATGAGAGAAGCCTAATTCAAAATAGATGTAGGGTAACTTGAGTGAATTTATATATTTTATGAGGAGTGTTTTTCAAATAGGATATGACGAGTTTTATCACGTGATATGTATATAAATGGTTAAAATTATTTTATATGATTGATTTTGTATTTATAATTTTATTCATTATATCGATTAGGGTTGGATAAATATCCAACTAGCTGATCCACTTAATTCGTGCTCAAATTGATGGTTTCAATGCATCAAACGAGCAGATGCAAGTATAGTAAATTTTTTTTTTTTTAAAATTGAATTTTTCTTGTTGAGCTGAGTGACGAATATATATATTTCACTTGTGAAACCTAACCAACTACAAAAAAATTGACTTCAATTAAAAAAATTTGACTTCCAATTAAAATTTTGATATATTTATATATTATAAAATTGTTGAAATATTGAAAGAGGACTTATTCTTAACAAAAAAAAAAAAAACAAACAAACAAACAAACAAACAAAACAAAACAAAACAAATTATGTCTAAACATAAACACTTATTTTTTTGGATACTTGGGTCATAAGTTCAATCACAAAATATTTAGGTAATAGCCCCGAACTCTATTATTTTAGAGTAAAAAAGATAATAATAATTTAAAATATTGTTACTACTATATATCTGTCTATCTGTCCATCTCACTTACTTATAAAAGTATCATATATTTATCAATGTGTCATTTCTTATTTGTCAATATATGACCTATATGTCTGCCTAATCTACCTATCTATCTAAATTAGCAGCACCACCACTGTCATCGACAACTACCACTTACCATCATTGCAGGCAACTACCAATGACAATGATTTTCGCAGTAAACTTTTTATCGACCGTTCGACAATGGTTGTCACGGCCCAAACCTGCCCCTATAAGTTTAGCATCGCAACTGGCCAATAATTCGTAATTACCGAAGGCCTGTTTAACAATAATGACAATATTACAATATAAAAGGGGCTGAAGAAGCCAATCAATAATAATATACATCATCCAATGAGCTGTGAGGACCTAAATGGGAATAAACTTTTATACACATAGCCATATTCATAACCACTTATACCAAAAATACATATGCAATATAGCATGCAAGATAGGGACATAATCCCATCATCAAAAACTGTACAACCAAAAATCTTAGACATTCATTATATTTAGCAAAATGATGGATTTGAATCACCCAAAAAGCCTTGGCTCGTGCAAGTTCGGAACCTCATTATAAGGCACAATGGCTAGCTTGACAAAACATGAGCTCAGTTCGACGTCTTTAGCTTTGGTCCGGTGCCTGGCCACCTACATATATATAGTAAACTGTGAGCTAGAGCCCAGTGAATAGCAAATGTGTAAAGAGTTTAAGAATGATATTCTTCAATTTTTGAAACAATCGATTAGCATTTTCCAATCAATATCATTTGTCGATCTATCGTTTGATTTAATCAATCAATAATTATATAAGTCATACGTGGTACATCTAATAGCAATGATGCACTTGGTCTTAAAAGACCGAACAATCGATTGATACCCATCATACAATAACAATAGTTATAACATTTGGAACTGATAGAGATCTCTGTAACAATAGCGATATCAATAACAATAACAATATGCTTTGTATGCCATAAATATAATTTAAAAGAGGATCATCATTCAATCGATAAAAAGTAATGATTTGGAAACAATGTAATTTATTATTCAGAAAATAAATACAATTTGAATATATCTTTACAACATTGTTACTCATAGTGGGCTCATTGATACACGAACAATAAGGCACTAAGCTATGGCGTCCGATCTAACAAACAAATTCAAGCACAGCAACTCAATTATATCCATGCCGAATTCAATCACTTCTATTTGTATTCGCTTCGTTATTAATCCATCAATTTCTATTCATTGCTCACTTATTCGGTTCTAACTTTATTCATGCACTCTAATGCACTCGTGAGATGTAAATGATTATGAAAACATTTTAAAAACTATGCAAATAGAGTCCCAGAAAGGGGAAAAGTGAAGTGAAAAACCAAAACTGGGACTGCCCTGTTGGTCGCACGTGCGGTGGATTTGGCCACATGAGCGGCGGTCAAGCAGTGTGCACCCTTGGGCTAATGAAGGTGGGCCGCTCGTGCGGGGGCCCAATCCGCTCTAGTGGTTTGGGCTGAAATAGTGTTCGAAAATCTGCCAAGTTTTGGGGTTTACATTTTTCAAACCACTTTCATTTCCATACAAGCCAAGGCCAAATATTCATCAAACATACTTTGAATTCATGATTCCTTACTTCAACCAAAAACTCATCAAATCAAAAGGAGGTTCAATTGCCATGCAAAAAGTCACTCTTTGAATTTAAATACAAAGTATCATAATATAAACAAATTGAGTTCCAAAACTGAAAATTCAAATGGAGGTTTCCTCCTACCTTTGAAAACTCAAATAAGAAGTAAAGACAAGTAGAAAATCATGAATTCCGTGGAAATTATGTCATGCATGTTGAATTTAGGGCCAAATTCTTCCAATTCTTTTATATTTTAGTTTGCGTGTTTTAATTTGTCAATTCTAACATTAAAGCTCTCAATTAATCAATAATTCATTCCAATTAACCCTTTGTCTTAGAAGATGATGAGTGTGGAGAGTTCAATTTCAAGAAATTTTAATAAAAATCTTACATTAAATTGATAAATTGTGAAGAGCTAAACAAATTTCTTCCTCAATGTTCTTCTTCTCCCTTTTATTTCTTATTTATTTGTTGAACTCTCTCTCACCTTCAAAATCCGTCCCTCTCTCTACGTGTGGTATTCTGAGGTGAACACCAAGTATTCACTCTCTTTCTTTAATCAATAGGTGAGTAGGATTTTTTTTCTATATTTATTTTAAAAAGTTAATAATAAATCACTTAATTAATGTGAATCAATCTCACTCAATTAAATTAATATTCATCACAATATAATCTTAATTATGCTAAATTAAATTATACTAAGGTGAATTAGGCTCTAATTTCCTATCTTATTATTTAATTATACCTCGTTAAAATTAGCGAATCAAACAAGTTTAATTCATTCCCTTATATGTCGGTTCCCAATAACACTATAATATCAATCAATACAAGCATGTATTAGACCATCTCCAACGCTGTATCAGAGTTGATATCAAATTTGAATTTTGATGAAAAATGCACTGTTCACTCCTCCAACGGTTCATCAAACGCTTCATTAAATCGACAATTCATCAAACGCTTCATCAAATCGACGACAGAATACTGATTTCACCAAAATACTGTTCCTGACCGTTGGAAAGAGGAGCCGGTTGACCAACTGGTTGCCCGGCCGGTTGACCAACCGGTCAACCAGTTCAAGGTTCAAAGGGTTCAAGGAAAATCAGTTAAAAAAAAAAAAAAAAAAATTTGCCTAACCGGTTGACCGGCCGGTCGACCACCCGGTCGACCCGGAAAAAGTTCAAAAAGTTCAAAAAAAAATTCAGAAAATTCAAAAAAAAAAAAAAAAAAAAAATTTTTTTGGCCTAACCGGTCAACTGGCCGGTCGACCACCCGGTTGTCCTGGATGAAAATTTGATGAAAATTAAGGGTTGGAGCGCTCAGTATCAGATTTGGTGAAAATGCAGTTTTTCGACTCAAATTTGGTGAAAAAAGAAATGAAGCGTTGGAGATGCTCTTATATGGCACACAATTCACATAACACCTAATCACATGATTAACAATAAGCATATAATTAATTTAATTAATTTGTTTAATTGATGAGGTGGTTGTCACAGTGGTCTATGTTACAAAAATATATAATATCAAACTATCTGGAAAATATAATTTAAAATTATGCAAAAGATTTTTGGACAAAACCAAAATTAAAATAAATTGACAAAATAATGTAACTAAACTTACAACACATAAATAAATAAAACATGATTAAGTCGAGTGTGTGACACTCTTTCCTAAAGACAAATTCGTCCTCCCACCGGTGCTTAGGATTTAATGGACGTCTATCTCCCAGGATACAACGATAAATGTCTTGCACTAGCAGCACTACTATTGCAAGCCTAGCGAACTTTGCTGTGCATGAACTCTCTTTATAGGAAAATTAGACTCAGGCAATATGAAGAATAAATGCAAAGTGAAGAAGAATGGCAATTCACCATCCAAAATGAAGTGAGGGACATAGAATATAAAGACTTCTACGTGACGCTTCAGAAAAGTTGTGATTCTTCAAAATGACATACCCTTTCATCCCAAGAGACACAATCATTGGAGTAAGCCTATAATGGCACTAAGTTGGACACTGGCCTCGTTTGGGAACAGGCTAATTTAGTAACTTTTTGGCTATTTGGCTAAAATATGAGCTAAAAAAAACTAGTATGTTTGGAATAATTTTTTGGCTTTTTACGAAAAGATGTGCAAAAAGTAGAGAGAAAAGAGAATCTTTGACTTTTTGGTATGGGTTGTTGGCTTTTTGGCTAATTTAGTAACTTTTTGACTTTTTGGCTAAAAATGAAGGTTCCCAAACGAGGCCTTAGTCTCAACCAAGTATAAATACACACACACACAAAGTGCTATAAACAAGTAAGCGAATAGGCAACAAGTGTTTACAGGAAATAACTCCCAACCTTTATTAATTGCACCAACAATACAAAGAATGCCTATGGAACTCTTACCAACACTTAGTTAATTTTTGAGTTCCATGGCTGATGCTTAAATAGGCTTATAAACAGTTTTCAAATTACAACCAGCATTACAAGGAAAGCATGCCAAGTGGCATGGCAGTTGACACCCCCAACTGCCTAGGGACTTAGGATCATTTCTGGGACATAACTGCTAGTAACTGCTGCTATTTTTCAGCCATGCTTCCTGAAGTCCAGCTTTGCCTTGCCTCTGCCCAACATGAGTAACTGCTGCCAGTAGACCAGCATAACTGCTAATAACTGCCCATGTTGTTTGCCTTCTCAAGTCAGCCACGAATTTGGTTGTCTTGGCCTCCAGACCAAGTTTTGCCTACTAAATGCATTGAACCCTCAAGTATGCTGTAGCCTACATTCGGGTCATGTTAATGCCTTGCATTTGTGCCACTGCTGCCCACACTTTGGCCAAGGGTCCTGTGTTGCTGCCTCAGCACTTTGCCATTAGTTCACCTTGCTGTCTTGGCATGCCACCATCATGCCTTGGTCTTGGTTGGACATGGACGCAAGGTGCTGCCAATGCCAACCAATACAGCCTTCAAGTAGAAGGTGCTAACAGACCACCCCCACCAGAAGAAGCCAACGTCCTCGTTGGTAGGGTCTTCAAGTACTGCTAAACTTGTTTTTCAAATTGCCACAATGTCACATCCTTTTCCCAACTAGCATTTGATTCTGAGAAACCCTTCCACTTTACCAAGTAATGGGTTCTTCGATTCTTTTTGCTTTGGCCCTCGGTCTTGTGATCAAGAATTTATTCCACCTCCTTGTCAAACTGCTTTCTAATCACCGGGGGTGCTCTCTGAGCTTGTTTCCTTGTCAAGTTTGTTTGATCCTTATGAAATGGTTTCAAAAAACTGACATGGAAAGTTGGGTGGATTTTCAACCTATCAGGCAGCACTAGCCTGTATGCAACATTGCCCACGCGTTTTAAGACTTCAAAGGGTCCATCATACTTTTGAATTAAGCCACGGTGCACTGTCTTACTGCTTATCTTCTTCCAAATATGTGAAGTAAGTTTCAGTAGCACTTTGTCACCCACTTTGAACTCTAAGGGTCTTCGCCCTTTGTCAGCATACTTCTTCATTCGTTTCCTTGCTTTGGCCAAACTGTCTTGTGCTTCTTCCAGCAATTCCTATTTAGTCCTTGCAAAGCGGTATGCTGCTGGACATCTACCACCGGAGTCTGTTTTAGCCACTTAATGAGAAGTTAGGGGTTGCTGCCCCATGGCTAATTCGAACGGGCTCATCCCAGTTGCAGATGACCTATGCAGATTGTAGCAAAACTGTGCGTTGTCCAATAATTCGACCCAATTCTTTTAACTTGCGGTCACATAATGTCGGAGATACTCCTCTAACAATCCATTATTCCTTTCGGTCTGACCATCCGTCTGAGAGTGATTTGCTGTGGAGAACTTCAATTCGGGACCCAACAAATTGAAGAGTACAGTCCAAAACCTTCCCGTAAACCGGGTATCCCTGTCGCTTATTATGTCCTCAGGTAAACCAAAGTATTTTACAACATACTTATGAAATAAATCAGCAGCAACATCTGCGGGACAAGCATGAGGAGCAGGGATAAAAACAGCATACTTAGAGAAACGGTCAACAATTACCATGATGGAGCGCATCCCATTGACTTTGGGAAAACCGGAGATAAAGTCCATGGATATGGAAACCCAAGGCTTCTCAGGGACAGGTAGTGGTTGTAGTAATCCAGCTGTCTTCTTTCTTTCGGTCTTGTCCAATTGGCACACCATGCATGTTTTGACATAAGCCTCTATGTCTTATTCCATTTTTGGCCAAACATATGAACATGACAAAAGAGCCATCATGCATTGTTGCCCCGGATGACCAGCCCACTGCGGGTCATGTGTTTCTCTAAGAAGTTCCATTCGTAGTCCCCCAACACTTGGGACATATAGCCTATCTCCTTTGCCATGGAGAAGACCATCTTCAAGCCAATACCGACGAGCAATTCCATCATTTACTTGCTGAACCAAACGTTGATATTCTGAGTCAATGGCAGCACTATCCCTGATCCTTCCAGCAACTGTGATTCAATGTTGGAGATAGCAGCCACATATTCAATTATCTCTTTCCGACTTAAGGCATCAGCGACTAGGTTATGTCGTCCAGGCTTGTGTCGCCACTCAAAGTCATACTCTTCAAGGAATTCCTGCCAACGGGCCTGCCTTGGAGACAACTTTTTCTGAGTTTTGAAGAATGTATTAGCCACATTATCAGTAAGAACCAAAAACTTCGATCCCAACAGATAAACCCTCAAGGTGAATAGGCAATGCACTACTGCTGTCATTTCCTTCTCATGGGCTGAATAATTCTTCTCAGCAGCGTTTAGTTTCCTGCTTTCAAAGGCCACCGGGTGTCCTTCCTGCACCAATACTCCTTCGAGTGCTTTGTCTGAGGCATCCGTGTGTACTTCGAAAGGCAACTCAAAACTAGGTAGTCGCAAGACCGGTTCACTTGCCACTGCACTTTTCAATTTGTCAAAGGCCTCTTGACAATTAATGGACCAATTCTATTTGTGATCTTTCTTCAGCAAATCAGTGAAGGGAGCAACCTTTTTTGAATATCCCTCAATGAATTTCCGATAGTAATTTGCCAAGCCCAAGAAGGATCGCAACTCCGCAACATTGTTGGGTGAAGTCCATTCCATAATAGCCTGCACCTTCCTTCTATCCATTTTGACATGGCCTTAGCAAATGATATGCCTAAGAAACTTAATCTCCCGCTGGGCAAACTCACATTTTTCCTTCTTGATATACAACTGGTGTTCCTTTAACCGAGTGAACACCATTCGAAGAAGGGATAAGTGATCCTCTAGGGACTCACTATATATTACAATATCATCCAAATAAACAACAACAAACTGATCGACATAATCATTGAACACATCATTCATAAGATTACAGAATGTAGCCGGGGCATTAGTTAACCCAAACGGCATTACTAGGAACTCAAAAGACCCATACCTTGTAACACAAGTTGTCTTTGACTCATCTCTTTCAGCCACTCGAACTTGCCAATAGCCAGCACGTAAGTCCAATTTTGTGAAGTAAGTGGCTTTGCACAATCGATCGAATAGGTCTGTCACCAAAGGGACTGGATACTTGTTCTTTATAGTCACTTTGTTGAGAGCCCGATAATCCACACACATGCGCATACTTCCATCTTGCTTCTTTTGAAAAAGCACTGGGGCACCGTAAGGGGCTTTGGATGGCTGAACCAGTCCAGCATCCAATAAGTCCGCCAATTGCGTTCGCAACTCCGTGAGTTCCATTGGGGACATTCTGTAGGGTGCCTGTAATGACCCCAACACGTATAATAATTAGCATTTAATTAATCAAAGAGATTTGAATTTTATTGCACATTACTCTGATTTAATCCGGGATTTATGAAAATTATGGAGACTGATTCGCATATGATTCTACTGAGGATTTATTTTAAAATTAGAAATTGAAGACCTAAATGGCTCAAGAGAGTACAAATAGTGAATTGAATTATTTTACTTTGGAATATCGGACCATATGGGAGTTTAATTAAATATTCGATTTAGATTTTTAAAAAAAAATTGAGATTTAATTAATTGGGTCCGAATTGGAGTTAATTAAGTTATACGAATTAGAAATTAAGATTGTTATGAATTAAATCTATTTATGAGGTGTTCAATTGAATATGTAATTTATTGACAAAGATTTTGAAGTTTAATCTGGAATTGAAGACCTTAATGATTTGAGGAACCAAAATTTATGATGGGAATAAATTTAATTTAATATTTGGAGCCTTTTGGGAGTTCGATTAAAAATTTGATTAAGTGTAGTAAGTGTTTGGGCATTTTGTGATGGTGAGTGTAGGAGATTAAATGCTGGTGGGTGTACTAAGTGTAGACACCCCATTTTTGACCGTCCTCAAGACCTGGACGTCACCGCTTCAAACACTCGGTGATTACCCATGTTCGTGTTCGTTTGGAGTTCCCGGAGTTCTCGGCTACGCGCCTTGCCTCAGGACCTCCGAACTTGACCGTTTTGTGTCTGGTTTTGCACCAAACACTTGTGCTTTGCCTTAGAGGGGTAGGGAATGCCTTGTGAGGCATCCCCACACACCACCGGCAGTGGCTAGAGGCCACCGAGTGGTTGGTGTTGCCATCGGCACTATATTGTGCCGGTCGGCACTCTTTTGTGCCGGTCGGCAGTCAACTTTGTCAAAATGACAATTTTGCCCTGCCGACTACTGTTCAGTTGCTTTTTGAGATATTTTGAAGCAGCTGTATAGCATTTGTTTCCCCTTCATACACGTGTATAGAGGGATGAGCCTTTGGTTTGCTTAGCTTGTAAGCTTTGTTACCTATAAGAGAGGGCTCTCTTCTCTTGGCTCAAGGGTTAGAAAAATTAGACATTTTTCGAGAGAAAAGACAGAGAAGAAGCTCTGGTTCTAGGTTAGAACTTGTGTATCTATCCTATCTCTCTTTTCCTCTCTTGTTTCTACACTAGGTGCTTTAATCCATATTATTGCACACAAGCACCTAGTGTTTCACCTTCCTTTGGTTACTGAGGTTCTAAGGGCTGGTTCTTGAAGTTTTTGGTTGGATTTGAGCTCAAGGAAGCAACAACATCAACCTTTGTGAAGGTGGTCTTCAAGGGTAAGAAACTACCCCCTTTTACCCCATTTTTGCACTTCATTTTTGCATAGTTTAGAACAATTTTTGTGCTTAGCATTTAATACAAAAAAGTTCTGTTTTTTAGTCCTCTTTATTGTTGGTTAAGAGTATTTTGTGCTTTGGGGAAGTTTGGCCCCTCTTAGGCCTTGAAAGGCCTCATTTTGTGTTATTTTGTGAGAGCTCCGGGATTTTGGTGTTGGGGTCTCTTCACCACTGAAATCTTGAGGGATTTCAGTGGTGAAGATGATGCCTTGAAGTCCCAAGAAGGAGAGGGTCACCCCCTCTCCTTGTTGTCCTTGAAAAGGACCTATTTTGCCTCTTGAGGGAGCTCCATGTTTGGTTGTTTGTTGGTTATGCCATGGCTGTATTTTGTGCTCATATTGCCATATTATAACTTTGTATCATGTTGGTTTTAGTATTCTTTGCATGTTTTGCATAGATGCTTTGTAATGCCTCTTTAGTCCTTTAACATGCATTAGGTTGTGTGCCTCTATTCTAACATGTTTTAGGCTTAGATTCATGAAGCTTGTATGCTTATTTTTTTATGAATAAGGTCTGTCCATGGTTACTTTGGTCGATCTTAGCTTGCATCACATAGCCTCTTTGCATTTGGCTTGTTGGCTTTAAGAGCATGAAAGTATAGCATGCCTTGCTGGCATTATTTTCAATGGTTTGGAACCATTTAGCATGCTATTTCAGTCCCTTAGACATGCTTGAATGATTGCCTTGCATGCCTCTTTGAAGTTTTGAAAGCATATGTTTTATGCCTAATGATTTGGTCATTGTGTGTGCTTTGCTCTAGAGCCACTTAGATGCCATCTAGGAGGTCCCTTTTGTATGGTCTAGGGCTGTCTTAGACCTGTTTTAAGCCTTCTTGGCCTTGTGAGACTTGGTTAGCTTAGCCATGGTTTAGGTCTCCTTTGGCTTGCCTTAGATGCTTGGACCATTTGTTGCATGCTTAGTCTATTTTGTTGCTTGGTTTGGCACCATGTCCAACATGATTTTAAAGCTTATATATGCATGTTAATATGTCCATGTTAGCCTCTTTTAAGTGTTCTTAAGAATTGCTTGTTTATGCCTAAGTGTTGGATTATGTATGCTTGCATGTGTGCATGTATTGCATATATCTTAGCCTTCACTTCTATGGCATTTGGCCACTGATTTTAGGCTTATTTAGAGCTGCCTAACCTATGTGCAAGTCCATCCTCTTGTTGCTTGCATATGCTCCTTGAGTGTTGTAATGTATTGGTAAGTAAATGCATGTTATTGAATGAAGTCACATGCTTGTTTGCATGCTTGGATACCCACATTACACCTTGCATACTTGATGGTTGACATTGGTGTTTCATGCCTTGTATGTTTGTTAGCTTGTATGCTCCTTTGCATTGGCATGATTGCATACTAGTTGACATGTCTAGGATTGCATCACATAAACATGCATGCTCTACCTCTTGACCAAGTCATGATAGAGGCTTAGCACCCTTGTGTGTTTGTTTGGTTTGCATGCATTTGAAATAGAAGTTGCACATTTGGTTCTTTGGGCCATCATGCATGGAAATGCGTGATTGGTGGCCCGAGAATCGAGGCACATGCCCCTTTGAGTCACAAATATGATAAGAGGCATGATTGGTGCACACATTGTTGGAATTATATTGCCATGCGAGTTTTTGCCCTCTGCTGCTGTGAGTTGCAGGTTCTGCAGACATTCAGTGCCGGCCGGCAGTATTTAGTGCCGACCGGCAGTCTATTGGTGGCCGAATGATGAATTTTGTGCCGGTGACCTCATGCTGATGCCGGTGGAAGTCCTACTCAGCCAATGATGTCCCTCAGTGTCCTGGGAGGCACTCCTGAGACTTTGGCAGTCTTCTGAGATGCAAAGCAGGGAAAACAGAGGCAATCTAAGCATGGCAGTGCAATTCCGAGCAAGTCCCGAGCATGCATTACATCCGGCCCTCATCTCGAGGCGGTTTACTGCTTTAATTAGATTAATTAATTTATTTGATTAATTTAGTTGGACTGTAATATTTTAACTAGTTTGCGTAGTTAATTAATCTGTATTATTATTTTGGTCCCTCCGTGTGAGGGCATAATTGTAATAAGTGTTGGTGAGTGGTTTGTATGTCTTCTAACCCCCACTTCTTTCTTCCCTTTTATTTACCTGCTTATGATGGTAGATTAGGGCACGTCTATTTTAGCATACCTTATGCAATGCATGCGTGCATCCGTGCATTTGTCTAAACATGCACCGGGCTCGGTACATCATACAAACTGCATTGTATTCTAAATTCTAACTTGAATACGTGCATCAAATGATTGCATTTCACGTGCCATTTTAGGGTTAGCCGAGCCTACTCTAAATTGCATCATTGCCTGTGTTGCATTAGCCACTTAACATGACCTAGGGACATGTATGTCTGCTAACTAGTTTCTTGTTTTGGCACGGAGTACGATATAAGTATTTTACGCTTTAGCATACCACATGCGTGTGAATGTTGCCATGACAGTATGCTTACCATACGGCTAAGTGCTTATGTGAGATAAACTGTTTGAATGCCTGTGGGTGGAGGTTGGGTTGCTTAAGTTGGAAAACTCATTGAAATCCGTGTTTTAGCCTACTTGCGAGTAGCAAATTCCGAAGCATTTTCAAAATGAACGGATATGCAATATTGATTTCCAAATTAGGCAATCTAGTCTATACTTGTTTGCTGTGCGCATAACAGAGTAATTCTAGGCTAATAATTGGAATAAGAGCATGTAATGTTTTCAAAATCGGATATCACGGTTAGCAGAGGCCGGTCTTCAAACCGGGCGAAAGGGGGTGCTCATAGCTGACCTTCCCCGATCGTACCCAAGCTCCTGAGCCAAGACTACTTTGGTTATGACGGACACGTGGCATTCGGCACCGAGTCAGGGTTTCCTAAATTTCCCATTTTAAAAAAAAAATATTTAGGTGGCGACTCTGTAATCTGGCAAAGCAGTCCATGTTTGGCACTACTTTTCAAAAAAAAAAATCTGTTTTTCTTCAAAACGATTTGCCAGAGTTGGACTCTTTGGTTCAAGATTTAGAACCACAAACAAAAAGGGAAGTCCGAACTGTAGTAGCATCAAGGCCCTCACGCGGGCGCTGTTACACTAAGATCTGGGTGTGTGTGTGCAGAGAAACCAGTGTGGGTGTGTGTATGTGACTACACGTGATGTGCAATTCAAATGGGAGGGTGTGCGTGTATAATCTGATGCTTAGAATGAAGGTTTTCATTTATTCGGTCCATTGTGTTGTGAATTTAGAGAGAGAGAGAGAGAGAGCTCAAGATTTTGAAGAGGAAAAAGAAGAGAGCTAGGAAGAGACCATCCTATAATCTGAAATCAAGCTCTAGGTAAGTGTTTATTTATGAATTAGACTCATCATATCTTTGGATTTAAGGAAATTATGGAGTTAATGTAAGAGAACTCATAGATGATGAATATGGAAGATTAGCTTACATGCATGGACATTTATGTGTTCTAGTGTTGAATTCATGGAAGTAATTTGGTCTCTTGCATATATTTTGTCATAGAAAATCAAGACATAGTTGAATTCCTTCATGCATGGATGATTTCATGAAGATTTATTTATATATTTTGCAATTCATGTATGGATTTTCAAGATTGAAGGAAAATGTCATGGATTTTGAGGATTTAAATTTAATCAAGAAGAAATCATGCATGAGTTTTCCAACTTGAGGAGGAAACCTCCATGAAGTCAAAGATCAAAGTTAAAGATTATGAGCTTGATGTTTTAATTTAAGGGTTTGAACTCTTTTCATGAAATTTGAGTTTCAATTTAAAGTTATGAGATTGTTGGAAGCTATAGATGATAAATTCAACATTTATGGAAGGTTTTGGGCATTGATTTTCTTGAACATGAAGTTGAAATTGCAAAAGGTACATATTTATGAATTTCTGATTCGGTAATTTAAACATGACTGAATAATTGTAATTTAATGTGTATGAACCTAATTTAAGTTTGATTAAGTAATTAGCGAAGTTAATAAGGGTTGGTATATGATTAGATTATTTATATTTAATTAGTTTGGTTAATATATAACTAAACATATCTTAATTGGAGATTAATAATCTAATTTATTCCTAATACTAGTCATCCATATTTAAAAGGAATGGAAGAAAAAACAAATAGGAATAACTAAATAAAACAATTAGAATCAAATGAGAGAAAACGAATAGAGATCGAACGATTGAATTGAATAGAATTGTAAGAGTGTGATTGTAATTGTGTTGTGCTTGACTTTATTTATTTAGGTCGGACGCCGAACCATTAGTACGTGTACCGAAGAGCCCACTGTGAGTAACAATGTTGTAAAGATATGTTCAAATTGCATTTATTTTCTGAATGATAACTTATATTGTTTCTGAACGGTTACTTTCTATCGATTGAATGATAATCCTCTTTTAAATTGTATTTGTGGCATCCATAGCATAGTGTTATCGTTATTGTTATTGATATTGCTAGTGTTATAGAGATCTCTGTCAGTTCCAAATCTTGGAACTAGTGTTATTGTTTGATGGCCATCAATTGATTGTTCGGTCTTTTAAGACCTAATGTATTGTTGCTATGGGATGTACCACGTATGACCTATAAGAATAAGATTGATTGAATCGAGTGAATTGAACGATTGATTGACAAATGATAGTGATTAAAGTGTTCTAATGCTAATCGATTGTTTCAAAGACTGTAAAGGGCATCATTCTTAACCTCTTTACACATTTGTTATTCACTGGGCTTTACCTCACAGTTTGTTATATATATGTAGGTGGCCAGGCACCAGATCAAAGCTAGAGGCGTCGACCCAAACCCTTGTTTTGTCAAGCCAGCTATTGTCCCTCATTGCGAGGTTTCGAACTAGCATGTGTCAAGGTGCTTTTGGGTGGCTCGACTTCACCCTTTTGAGTTTGTTAAGTGAAAAGGACGTTTTAAGACTAATGTCAATACTATTCCAGATGATGGGATTGATTCCCTAACTTATGTTTTTGTAACAACCCTCGTACTGATTACCGGATAACCACTGAATTATATATTGATTAATGCTAAACCGAACTGATAATGACTGATAAGTGAACTGGATGAACTACTGAACAGACTGAACGAAACTGAAACTGAAACTGAATAAGTTTGTCTATTGAATTGCGTGTTGCATCTGTTTGAGTGTATGATTATCTGTTTGCATTTTATGTTTAAACTGCTAATTGAAGGCCTTATCGGCGGCCGATTTAGAAACCGTTTGATGTTTTGTAATCAGCATAATATTTGTGATTTAATGATATTTTTATCTGAAAATTGATTAAGAATGATTAAATTAGATTAAAAGAGTTAATTATGAACTTAGACGTATTTACCGAATTGCCATGGCTAGTGGACAACTTGTTTATCATTATACTTGAGTCTAAACACTTAGATAGACATTTGATCAGCCATTTCTTTCACACCCTAGCCGACCAAACAAGTGAGCATAGAGAGGGAGAGAGTTCATCTTGGGAGAAATTGAATCCATCTTGGAAATTGGCTAAGAATTGAAGTGTAACTTGGCCTAATCTAGCTTCCTACCTTGAATTAGGTAAGTGAATACATCATCTTCTTGCCATCTTGGAGCTTCATTTTGCATGGTTCTTGCTCAGTTGTAGGATTAAACCATGTTTGAGTTCACATAGGTTGATTCATGCTAGAATTCATGCATGCATGTTGAAATTGTTGGTTCTTGAGGTTGAATTCATGGTCAATTGGTGCATGCAAGCTCATATTCATATTAAGTCCATGATTTCATTTCATTTGCCAACTATGGAGCTCATTTGAGCATGATTGGAAGCTTGAAATTGGTTTAAAGATCATGCATGTCATGTTTTGAAAGTGTTCTTGAAAATGGTTTGAAATTGAGTTTGAGTTAAACACCCTTGGGCCTTGATTTCTTAAATTGAGTTTTAAAACTTGTTATTCTATGTGTTTGGAAGAGTATTCCAGAAAATGGGCCCAAGAGGATCGAATTTGGAGCATCAAAACTTGGTTTGAAACTCAGAGGTCGAATCTGGATTTTCCAGATTTTGGACGTCTGCTCGAGCGGGGGAAGTGCCGCTCGAGCGGGGAATTCATGCTCCCAGTATTTTCTTGCATTGTTTTACAGTCCGCTCGAGCGGGGCTTTTAACGCTCGAGCGGGAAAATCGCGCATCCAGCATTTTTGCACCTTTCATCAGTCCGCTCGAGCGGCGGAATGTACGCTCGAGCGTGGGCCTTTGTGTGCTTGTCCGCTCGAGCGGGGAAACCTGCGCTCGAGCGGAGGCCCTGTTCACTGAAAATTCTGGAATTGCTTCCTTAGTGCATTTTTGCATCCTCATCGCATCCTAGGCATTCTTAGGCCTAGTTTAGAGCATCTTAATGAGGATGTAGACA
Source organism: Camellia oleifera (assembly GCA_022316695.1). Classification (NCBI taxonomy): domain Eukaryota; kingdom Viridiplantae; phylum Streptophyta; class Magnoliopsida; order Ericales; family Theaceae; genus Camellia; species Camellia oleifera. The sequence goes on from CM039305.1 coordinate 49,940,346, forward strand.
TAGAACCACACCGAGGAATTTAGGGATTTAATTATCATCCTTTCCAACTGTAAACTTAGTGTGTGTTCTATTTGATTGACTGTTTAGGGTTGACTCTCGGGGACGCGCTCTAGCTACTGATAGCCCAATCACTGTGAGTAACAGATTGTGTAAAGATATGTTCAAATGGTTTTATTTTGAATACCGAACTGAACTGTTTATTGAACTGATATTGTTTATTGAATGAATGTATGTCCTGCATTTCGAACTGTATTGTGGCATCCTTAGCACCCACTGTTATTGACTGTTACAGAGCTCTGTCGGTTTCCTTGTGGAACCATACTGTTTGATGGCCATCATTATTGTTGGGTCTGTTAAGGCCCGGTCCTTTTGGACCTACTGTTTATAGGCTAATGGATGTACCACATATGACTGATTGATTGAAATACTGATTGACTGAAATACTGAAAGATTGAAATACTGTATAATGAATTGATTTCATTACCGTAAGGGACATTCATTCATAACCTCTTTACACGTTATGTTATTCACTGGGCTTTAGCTCACTGTTTATATATATATGTAGGTTCTCAGCAACCAGACCAAAGCTAGGAGCGTGGGATTGGTCCCCAGTTTTGTCAAGCCAGCCAATGTGCCTCACTGTGAGGTTCCGAGACGCCATGCTATGACTTGGGGTGTTTTTGTTTCCCCCACCTGTCTCCCTACTGTATTGTACCTTTTGTATAGACTGCTTACTGTACTGTTGTCTAGGGACTTGATCCCTGTACTGACTGACTGTGAATGATTGTATAGATTGTTTATGGATTGTACTGTTTTGAACTGTATGAATGCATAAAAATGTTTTTGGCATTCAGATTTTCACAGCTCTATTGTCACGACCCAAACCCGGCCCTATGGGTTTAGCACCGTAACTGGCCAGTAATCCGAGATTACCGAAGGCCTACAGTACAATAATACAGTAGAACAGAGTTCAGGGCCTGGCGGAAGCCAATACAGTAAATAACTAGTGTCCATTGAGCTGTGTAAATCTGTATGCCAAAACATTTTATGTATTCATACAGTCCAAAACAGTACACTTTATACAATCATTTACAGACATTCAGTACGGGGACTCAATCCCTCGATAACAGTACAGTCAAACAGTCTATACAAAAGGTACAGTACAGTAGGGAGACAGGTGGGGGAAACAAAAACACCCCAAGCCATGGCATGGCGTCTCGGAACCTCGCGGTGAGGCACATAGGCTGGCTTGACAAAACTGGGGACCAATCCCACGCTCCTAGCTTCGGTCTGGTGGCTGAACACCTACATATATATATAAACAGTGAGTTAAAGCCCAGTGAATAACATACAGTGTAAAGAGGTTATGAATGAATGTCCCTTACAGTAATGAAATCAATTCATTATACAGTATTTCAATCTTTCAGTATTTCAGTCAATCAATACTTCAATCAATCAGTCATATGTGGTACATCCATTAGCCTATAAACAGTAGGTCCAAAAGGACCGGGCCTTAACAGACCCAACAATAATGATGGCCATCAGTCAGTATGGTTCCACAAGGAAACCGACAGAGCTCTGTAACAGTCAATAACAGTAGGTGCTAAGGATGCCACAATACAGTTCGAAATGCAGGACATACATTCATTCAATAAGTAATATCAGTTCAATAAACAGTTCAGTTCAGTATTCAAAATATAACCATTTGAACATATCTTTACACAATCTGTTACTCACAGTGATTGGGCTATCAGTAGCTAGAGCGCGTCCCCGAGAGTCAACCCTAAACAGTCAATCAAATAGAACACACACTAAGTTTACAGTTTGGAAAGGATGATAATTAAATCCCTAAATTCCTCGGTGTGGTTCTATGTCTACATCCTCATTAAGATGCTCTAAACTAGGCCTAAGAATGCCTAGGATGCGATGAGGATGCAAAAATGCACTTAGGAAGCAATTCCAGAATTTTCAGTGAACAGGGCCTCCGCTCGAGCGCAGGTTTCCCCGCTCGAGCGGGCAAGCACACAAAGGCCCACGCTCGAGCGTACATTCCGCCGCTCGAGCGGACTGATGAAAGGTGCAAAAATGCTGGATGCGCGATTTTCCCGCTCGAGCGTTAAAATCCCCGCTCGAGCGGACTGTAAAACAATGCAAGAAAATACTGGGAGCATGAATTACCCGCTCGAGCGGCACTTTCCCCGCTCGAGCGGACGTCCAAAATCTGGAAAATCCAAATTCGACCTCAGAGTTTCAAACCAAGTTTTGTTGCTCCAAATTCGATCCTCTTGGGCCCATTTTCTGGAAAACTCTTCCAAACACATAGAATAACAAGTTTTAAAACTCAATTTAAGAAATCAAGGCCCAAGGGTGTTTAACTCAAACTCAATTTCAAACCATTTTCAAGAACACTTTCAAAACATGACATGCATGATCTTTAAACCAAATTTAAGCTTCAATTCTTGTCCAAAGGGACTCATTAGTGGGAAAACATTCTGAAGACATGAACTAGAATATAAACATGGACATGCATGTATGATACAAGCATGAATTCAACTCCAATTTCACTAATTCAACCATGCATGCAACAATTGATCTTCAATTCAACACATATGAGCAAAATCATGACTTAACTTCTCTATAACCAAGATGTATGCAAGATGGGACTTAAAACATAACAAGAAGATGGTAATTTCCTTACCTAGAGTGTTGAATTCTTGCCTAGAAGTTCAATTCATGCACATACACTTCAATCTTCAAGCAATTCAAGCCAAAATCTACAATTTGAGTCCAACTCTCACTCTTCTTCCTCACTCTCTCTTGTTTGGTCGGCTAGAGCAAATGGGAGTGGCTGAGCAAAAGTTTTGTTCACATGCAAAAGGCTCAAGTGATGGGTGTAGACAAAGTCCACTCAAAATGGCAATTCGGTAAATAAGTCTAAGTTTGCAATTAACTCGTTTTTAATCTAATTTAATCATTCCTAATCAATTTTCAGATAAAAATACCATAAAATCACAAATATTATGCTGATTACAAAACATCAAACGGTTTCTAAATCGGCCGCCGATAAGGCCTTCAATTAGCAGTTTAAACATAAAATGCAAACAGGTAATCATACACTCAAACAGATGCAACACGCAATTCAATAGACAAACTCATTCAGTTTCAGTTTCAGTTTCATTCAGTCTGTTCAGTAGTTCATCCAGTTCACTTATCAGTCATTATCAGTTCGGTTTAGCATTAATCAATATATAATTCAGTGGTTATCCGGTAATCAGTACGAGGGTTGTTACATCTATGGACACTAGTTATTTACTGTATTGGCTTCCGCCAGGCCCTCTACTCTGTTTGATTGTATTACTGTTCTGTAGGCCTTCGGTAATCTCGGATTACTGGCCAGTTATGGTGCTAAACCCATAGGGCCGGGTTTGGGTCGTGACAGTTTTGTTTTGTATATATGCTTATGGTCATAAACAGTTATGTATATGGCTATGTACATGAAAGTTTATCTCCATTCAGGTCTTTACATCTCATTGGACGATGTATGTTGTTATTATTTGGCTTCCGCCAGCCCGTTATATTGTATTATTGCTAGTATTGTTAAACAGGCCTTCGGTAAATCACGGATTACTGGCCAGTTACGACGCTAAACCTATAGGGGGGTTTGGGTCGTGACAGTGCCTTTGCTGGAGGCTTAGCACCCGGAACCAACTCTATTTTGTGATCAGTTGCACGCCGAGGAGGAAGGGACTTTGGCAACTCCGGAGGCATCACATTCTCAAATTCCCTCAATACTTCTACCACTTCATCTGGCACTTCTACTAATAGATCAGGTTTGATTTCTACAAAGGCTGCAAGATATGTTTCTACGCCCTTTTTCAAACCGTTGTGCACTTGAATGGCTGAGAGGGTCTCCGTCTTCCTCTTTGCACCATTGCCTTTGTCTGATTTACTGCAACCAGCGAGAAAGCAAGGCTTGTCTTCATCCGAAATCAGTATCCCACCCAAATATGGCATCAAAGCCACTTTTGTAGTCACAAAGAAATCATTTCCTAGGATGACATCAAAATCATCCAAAGGAACAACCATCAAGTTAACCCGTCCAGTCCAATCTCCAACTGTGATCGATACTTTGGAAGCCATTCCTTGTACCGATTGAGCCATTGAGTTTACTGCCTTGATTCGACTGATGCTTTGGGTAACTTGCAATCCGAGGGTCTGCACAACTTTTTCTGACAGAAAGTTATGCGTGGCACCGGTGTCTACCATCGCCGCAATGTCGGTACCCGCTAACTTCACTTTGATGTACATTAGACCAGTAGTAGGGGCTTTGTCCTCATGAATTGCATTGAGCAATTGTAAAGGATTTACCTTAGTTGGCCCCTCAGAATCCGACTCCCCTTTGCCATCTTCCGCGACCATAGCGTTGAGTTTCTCACGCTTGGGACAGTCTTTCGCTCTATGGGGTCCATCACAAATGAAACACCCTTTGTTAGATTTCCCACCGTTGGTCTGAGAAGAATCCCCCTTTTATTTGTACTTGGAACCCTCATTCCCCTTCTTGAAACCAAACTTCTTCTCTCCCGTCTTCTCCTTTCCTTTCTTCTTGGGTTTGCTGGTTTCTGTAGTGGGTTCCTTACTTAACCTGTAGTCAAGCAAACCATCTGCCGCAGCCATGGCAGAGGACAAATCTTTGACACCGAGTCGTCGAAGTTCTAACTGAGCCCAATTCTGCAACCCAGACATGAAATTGAAGAGTTTATCTTCCTCCGACATGTTCTTGATGTCCAACATTAAAGAACTGAATTCCTTTACATAGTCCCTCACCGATCCAGCATGCTTCAACCGTTTTAAGGCGTTCCTTGCAACCCAAGATGTGTTGCACGGATGGAATTGTTCCTTCATTTCCTTCTTAAGAGCATCCCAAGTTGAGATCTCTACCCGAGCATCATCTCCGACACGAGTACGCCACCAAAGTTTAGCATCACCAGTAAGGTACATGCTTGTGATTGTAATCTTTTCTCCTTCAGGCACATGAGCATCCTTGAAGTACTGCTCCATGTCCCACAGAAAATTCTCAAGTTCTTTCGACTTATACTCTTTCGTTAAGTCTGCATATTGTTGCATTTTCGTTGTCATCAAATTCCATTCATGTGGGGGATTGTCGGAAATGGTTATAAAATTCTAGTTAAAACCATAATTTTTTCCGAAGTTTGGTCTAATTTTTAGGTGAGCGCCGTGCATCGATTTATACGGGTCAAAGTGGTAACGGGTTTTATGCCGCGTTGTGATTTACGTGGTATATTTGGTTGTTCAAAATCATTACCGAGTGAATGGAAAATTGAAGCCAAAGTATGCTCCATGGAAATGGAGTTTTAGTGGAAATTTCTTAAAGGTTTGAATAAGGCTTATTTCACATTGATTTGACGAGAGGTTTTGAGAGGGTTTATAAGGCATGGGTTTGGTACTTGGGGTGTGCCCCAAGGGGTACCCAAGTGTTTTAGAGGGAGAGGTTATGGGCAAAATAGGCTAGACCTATTAGACCCAAAAACCACCACACATGCGCGCGCGCGCCGCCGTCCGTCCGTCCGTCCGGTCGGTGGGGCGGGCTGGGCTGGGCCTAGACTTGGGCACGGGTGCGTGGTGTGAGGTTGGGTTGGGCTTGTTCGGCCCAATACTAATCTTTTTGGGCAAAAAACATTTGAAATAAACTGGTTTAGATTTACTGTTCATTTAAACAGGGCCCTTCCCGTTTTCAAACAGAATTAAACTGATTTGGATTTACTGGATTTACTGTTCATCCAAATAGGGTCCTTCCCGTTTTTTAACCCAACAGCTTTAAATCTGTTTGAATTTCAAACCAAACAGTGCCTAAACAGTATGTATTTGTTTAATTCAAATTGAACAAGTGCAGTACCTGTTCAATTCAAAACCAGGAGCCACATTTACATCTATAAATAGACTAAGCCTTCCATTTGGATTTTTACTCTAATTTTCGTATTCTATCCTCTGCTTTAAATCTCTACATTTTGCTGCATTTTATTTCTGAAAGAAAGAGTGTAAACACTTAGTGTGTTTGACGAACGATTAAATTGTAGTGCTGCTTTTATTCGTTAATAAGATCATTTTATCTTGGGAGATAGACGTCCAAATTCTGAAAGTACCGTGGAAAGGACGAATCTGTTTTAAGGACACAGTATTAAACACTGGACTTGATCAAAAAAGTTATTCAAAGAAATTAACCAAGTAAGTTGTTTAATTTTATTCTGTTTTTATTTGTTTATTTAATCAGATTTTAATTCTGTTTTTGTAATAAAATAAAATCTGTTATTTATTTATTTATTATTTCGAGTTTGATTTTTGTAATCAAACAAATTCTCTTCTTTTCTTTATTTCTTTAAAGGAAAATGGTTGGTAGCTCAAAAACTGTGGCTCAAATTGGCTCAAATTGCCAGTTTTAGTAACTTTGTTTTTTTTTTTTTTTTTTTTTTTTTTTTTTTTTTTTACCTAATAGGGAAATTTGAGCCACAATTTGAGCCAAATATTTGAGCTCCCTAGCAATGCCCTTCTTTAAATTCTAGTTGTTGTTTTGTACACAATAAAATTAAATCTTTTAAATACAGTGAAGATTGTATCAACAGTCTAGTGGCATTAGAGTAAAATTGGAAGAAAAAAAATCTTCAAACAATTTATTAAACATGTCATTGTAACAAAAAAATAAAATAAAATAAAACATTTGACCAAATAACATATGGCCCCTCAGGTACAAAACTTTTCACCAATTATCTAGTCTTTTAAACAAACAAATATAAGTAAATTACACACACTCCCTTAAAATTTGAAAAAAATACAGTTAGCCAAATACTTTTAACATAATCACATTGACCTCTCTTAGAGTTTCAACTCACGAAACTCTTAGACAAATTTTCATTAGTATTTCGTTAATGAATAAAAATATTATATTATCATATATTTACTAGTAAAATATATATTTATCTTTGTTTATTTCAGTGTTTATCCACTATTGGCATTGTTTCGATCGTTTTAACTATACTAAGAAGCATGTTAATAGAATATTGTCAAAAGTGCATGACTAATTTTATTTTTTCCAAACCTCAATGGAAGTGAGCCTAATTGACACAACAAATAAATAAAATAGGAAAAAAAACACCAAAGAAAACCCAAGCAAAAATAATAAAATAATTGATAAAATAAATCCATAAATTCCCAAAATAGTATGTCCCAATTCACCAACTTAATCCACACCCAGCTAACCCGTTGGTGGTGAAATCTAATTGATTCACATACATAATGTGCGGTAACACTTGTAATTTTACTAAAATGAAGGCCAATATTAGGATTGCTCATGGATTTAATTTATATCGGATTGCTTGTTATCTAACACACTTATAATTTTACTAAAATGAAGGCCAATATTAGGATTGCTCATGGATTTAATTTATCATGTATTGCATGTTATCTAACACACTTGTAATTTTACTAAAATGAAGGCCAATATTAGGATTGCTCGTGGATTTAATTTATATTGGATTGCATGTTATCTGACTATCACCCAATCGAATGGGATCGAATTGAGAAAATCTCAATATAGTCTAAACAAGATATAGTGCAATGAACATGTAAATCTTAAAATTGTGTTTTGTAACTAAAACATCTCAACATATGCGAAATAGCCTATAAATGAGTATAATTTTTTTTGATGATAATATAATAAAATTATTATCGTTTTCATATTATTTATATTTGATACCATAAGAACACTATATAATAAAAGCAACACCTAATTGATGTCTTGAAACCTGCCAAATTTTTAATTCCCTAAAATATACTGTAAAACATAAAAAGTTATAAAATTGAAATACAATAACAAAGACACCTAAATAGTGGTAGAGGGATAAATAAGAAATGATAAATTTGAGCCATAACACGTGTTAACTAGTAAAATGAAATTATCATTAATTCTTAACAAAATTTGAACTCTAACATTTATTTCAATAATTTTCACATTAGTATTGACCATCACACAAATTATATAACTTAATACTATAAAAATGCATTTATGATAATAGACTTGATTCGTACATTTTATTTTAAATAATTTTCAAAATCACATTTTTTAAATTTGAGTCAAAATCACATTTTATTTTATAATGTTTTTAAATAATGCTTCACAGGCCATCAACATAATAATGATTGAGGCGAAATTTTTTTGTTAGGTATTAATGAGACACACAACTTATTTATTTTTGGTTACATCATTCACTTTCAACCTCATACTCGAGGTTGTTTGGAAAGTGATTTTATAATAAGTTGCTATTAAAATATAAAACATAAAAATAAAATATTTGAGAATATATATTTTTTTAAATTATAGAAAACGTAATAAGATTAGATAGTATGTATTAGCATTATGAGTTATAAATAAACCAAATAACACGAGTTCAACTTGTGTATAGTTTGTTAAAAACTCGTTCGAATTCAATTCGTTAAATAAATAAGTCAAATTTAAATATATTAGAGGCCGTTAAAGTTTTCATACAAAACTTAAACAGTCAATTATCGTTTAGTTTGATTTAATAAGTCTAATATTATAAAAAGTACAAAATTACTCGAGTTCAACTCGACAATAATCTTATTTGAGATCAACTCATAAATTAAATGAATCAAAACTGAACAAATTTTGAAACTCATTAAAATTTTCAAATCAAGTTTAAACAGTTAATTGATCGACTCGTTCGGCTCATTTATCATCCGTATGTGCTATAGCTTCGTTTGGCATCATAGATTGGGGCTAAAATTATGACACTCTAAATATTTAATTAACACCATGCAACTATAAAAAAAAAAAAATAATAATAATAATAATAATAATATAAAAAATAATATATTTCATTACATAGTTATACATGCTGAAGATCTAATTTAATTTGGCCTTGATTTATCAAAAATAAAACGAATATATTTTACTTAAAGACCAAGTTAACACAACTATTAATTGTGCAAATTGTTGGAGGAAGGAAAGCCGAGCCATCTGTGTTGTCTAGCACTTGGGGGTTGAGTCATCAATTTAGAGGTATCATTACGGGGTGATTCACCACCCAGGTCATGTATCTATGTCAAGTCAGTAAGGAACAAAAGGAAAAAGAATTTGAAGGCATCATTACAGGGTGATTCATCACCCGGGTCATGTATATATATAAGTGTGCTGTGAAGTCAATAGGGAACAAAAGCAAAAAGGAAAAAGAAAATAAAAAAAAAAAAGAGAGAAAGATAGAGGAGCAAAAAAACAGCGACGAATAGCAGGAAAAAATAAAAGGAAAATAAACGACATTGAGGTGAATTATCTTATATTTTACAGGAAAATGAGTTAGACCTACTCAAAGAAGCATTCTTTTTGATCCCTTCTCTTTTTGATTGGTCAATTTTTTTTTTTCTTTTTTTTTTCTTCTCCAATCACCACCCGCCACGTGTGTGTGGGGGGGTAGTGGGGGTGGTGATTGGAGGGGGTCTCAATCACTTTCCATATTTCAATTATGTTGATTATTTTCTGAACTCTATTTATTTAAATTGAAATCTTTAGATATGTTTGTTTAAATTTTAGAAATTATTTGATAGTGATTTTATAAACAATTATTTTTTGTAAGTACCACGGGAGTCTCATGCCGTGGGAGACTTAAATAAACTATTGGTTTCTGATTGGTTATCTTGTAACCCTCTGTTTGTCATGGATTCATTGATCTTTGTTATGTTTGTCACTCTAGTGACATCTATTCTGTTCTGTACCATGATTATGGTTAGTGATTTACATAATTTCAGTTTTGTCACTTAAATGATTTAGTTCGTCAAAATAAGTTATTTTAAATATTTTAGCTTAAATAACTATCCATAATTATTTTGTGCTCCTATATTCTTGGTATAATATTTTTCACTCTCCTATGTGTTTACAGCTATTATCCTTTTAGGTGATGAGATGTAAAGAAGAACTCTAATCTCGTATAGTGGGACCCCGCACAGAATTTGATGCCAACCTGTAACATTTTGTTTTTCTTTTTTTTTTTCCCTCTAAAATCTTGTCACCTAATGTTTTAAAAACTGGATCGATGAGCGAATTAGAAAAAGAATCAGGTGGATGGGTCATCGGTTCAAACCGGGATCGAACCGTGAAGATAAAAATATAAGTAATGAAATTATAATAATATTATTAAAATGATTAAATTATCTTAAATATTTATCCTAATATTTTTTTACTAAAAATATATAATAATATATTTTAAAATATTATTAATTTTAATTTTGGAAGAGGAAATCAAATATTTAATATTTTCTCCATATGATTTTAATTCAAATAATTTGATTGAAAGAAGAACAAAATTTTTTGAGGGATATCAAAATTTCAATATTCCCTCCAATACATTTGATTAAATCCCAAATGAATACCTTGAATTTTTTTGAAAGAATTTTTTTTCTTATAAATAGGTGGAGACATTCACAATAATTTCAAACTCCTAAATGAGATTCCTCACAAGAGAAAACTCTTGAAAGACAGTTTCTAATTAAAATTTTCTTATATTCTTATATATTATATGTGTATATATGTATATATATATATATAATAAGAAAGAAAGAAAGGGAAAAAAAAAAGTTAGCAGAAATTAAAAAAAAAAAAAAAGAAATTCAAAATCCATCAACTCGGTGAATCGGCTCCGGGTCGACCGATTCACAAGTTCAACCGTCGGTTTTCTTGGTTCTTTCTAAATAGGTCGGTTTTTAACTTCAAACGGTTTAGAGGGTATATCCGGACTGAAACCCTGACCGGTTTACGGTTCAACCGGCCAGTCCGATCCGGTTTTCAAAACCTTGTTGTCACCGCATAATAAAATAATAAAAACTCCATGGATGTATTTTCAATCATTAACAAAGTAAATTTTCTGTTTAATTATTTTCTTACTTCCATTATGCCTCCGACTTCGCCATTTAATTTGTTAAAATTAGAATTAATTAGTAAGTTGTAATTCTAATCCTAAGCTCTTGGGATTTGGTCGTGACAAAAATAGTCACAAAATGACAAAATAGGCTAAAAAATTAATACTCCCTCCGTCCCAAAATATTAGTCCCTTATTCCATTTTTCATTGTCTCAAAATATTAGTCCCTCTTCAAAAATCAAGTACAAAAATAATATAAATTTCTTATTTTGCCCTTCTTTTAAATTAATAAATAATAAAAAAGTACAATTATGACATTGATATTCCCACAAAATATACTATCAAAAGGATACTTTTAGAAAATCAACTTTTTTCAAATGCAATAATTGTACTACCAAAAAAAGTTAGATTCTCCAAAAGGGACCATTATTTTGGGACAGATGGAGTAAGATAAAGTGTAACATCAAAACCATAATTATTTCAATTTTTCTCTCACAAAAGTAAAAAAAAAAATCATTCCAAACAAAACTTTTTAGCGCAAACTAAAATAGTCAAGGGTAAATTACAAACATACCCTCTGAAATTTACTTAAATTACAAATTATCCTTATAGTTTTAGAAATTACATTATGCCCCTAAGATTTCTAATTTCATAACAAATAGGTCCTTTTATTAATAAATCATCAAGTTAATTAATAGTTTTAATAATATTAAAATTTTATTTTAATTAATAATTTAGATAATTTTATTATTGTATAAGTGAACATATAGAAATTTTATTTTTTAATTAATTCTGTTAAATAAAAAATTATAATAAAGAAGTATTTATAATTTTCTAAATTATAAGAATAATTCGTATTTTAAACAAATTTTTAAAAATATATTTGTAATTTACTTAATAGTTAAAAAAATCAAAAATTACTTTCCAAACGAAGGCTATCTAAAGCTTAAGTTTGGGCTAATTATCTCAATAGACTTCAACATCCATAATTGGGCCTAGGTAGGCCTGCCCATTAATCAGACACAACCCAACAGAATTTCAGCCCATTTTAAAATTCTGGTCTATTTTTTGATATGATGGTAAAAAGTAAATTTTTTTGATTTATTTCATTCAATTTAAAATATTTATAACTTTATTAATGTAGCACATTTTGATTCATGAAAAGTAGAATTATAATCTTATCAGTGACTGAAAATCAATTTCTCAAATGTCTTTAAATACAAAAAATTTAACTTTTAGCACATTTTGACTCTCAAAAAGTAAAATTGTAATTTTACCAATAACTGAAGACTAACTTTTCAAATATTTTTAAATACAAAAAATTCAACTTTTAATTTTTATTATAAACTTAAAAAAGTGACTAAGGTCAAGTTTGGCACATATCAAAAAAGTCAAAAAGTTACTCAAAAAGTTAAAAAGTTAACATTATTCATCAAAAGTCAACAATTACGGCTGCACAACTATCAATACTAATTTTTCCTTACAAATTAATTTTTATAATTTTTTATTATACATTTTTTTTATAAAAAGTTAAAAAATTAACCCAAATACCTATATTTTCTTCCTAATTTTTTAATCTAAAAAAAACAAAAAGTACATTTATTTGGACACCCTAAATAACCCCTAAAAGTGAAGTTGCCAAAACACCCCTCTATCCCCTCTCTCTCTCTCTCTCTCTCTCTCTGTCTCTCCACAGCTTTGGTGATGCGCTCTCTCTCTCCACTACACCGAATCAGCGATTTTCTCTCTCTCTATATACATATTCTCTCTGTATGCAAGTATAGCCACTGTGCTTCTTCAGATTCTCTCTCTCTCGATCTCGAAAGGTCACACGGTCTTTTTTTTCTTGGCTTCTGTTTGGACATTTCTGACTTTTTCTTTTCCTTCAAATCTCTGCAAATTCCGCAACTTTTTCTTCACTGCAGAACCTTCTCAATTCCTTTTCAAAACCTCATCATTTTCTTCGAATTGTCCCTTTCAATCTTTCTGAATTCGAAACCCTAGCTCTTAAATTCGCAGATTCGACTTTCTTTTGTCTTGATATGGAGAATCTTTGTTTCTGTTTCTGTTTCTAGTAATAGGGTTTGTTATTGGATTGGTTTATCATTTGTTTGAGCTCAAAGGCATGAATTGAAGCTCGATTTCTGGAGATTTGAAGGTTTGATTTAGGGTTTTTGTTATAGAAAAGTGTGAAGAAATGGAGAGGTACGAGCTTGTGAAGGATATAGGATCTGGGAATTTCGGTGTGGCGAGGCTTATGAGGAATAAGGAAACGAAAGAGCTCGTCGCCATGAAATACATCGAAAGAGGGCTAAAGGTTCGTGTTTAATTGACATTTGAATCATAAAAGCACACAATTGAAGATTTGTAAAAGTTTTGGTATTTGTTTCTCACACTCTCTATTTAGGCAAAATCACAACTTTTTAGCTAGTTATTGAGATTTTCTAAGCTGTTATATGTCTCTATTTGCTCTTTTGAGGTTTACTATGAATTTTGTGTGGTGGCAGATTGATGAGAATGTAGCAAGGGAGATCATAAATCACAGATCGCTTCGTCATCCTAATATAATTCGATTCAAAGAGGCTAGTACTGATCCTTGGGTATTCTAGATCTTATATAAGAGATAATCATTGATTTTTAATTTGGGTTTTTTGGATACACAGGTGGTTTTGACTCCAACCCATCTTGCTATTGTCATGGAGTACGCGGCGGGTGGTGAGCTCTTCGAACGAATCTGCAATGCTGGAAGATTCAGCGAAGATGAGGTTTTCTAGCAAATCCAGAGTTTATTTATTTATTTTGTAATCTTTTAAAATTGTCTATATATTGTGATTTGATGATGTTTTTCTCTTTCAAAACTTTCAGGCTAGATACTTTTTCCAACAGCTTATTTCAGGAGTCAGCTACTGTCACTCCATGGTAATTGAAATTTAGGATAAAATAAAATCAGGAATGCATGTGTAGTTTTCTTGTTTGGTACATAGTTGTCTAACAACATATTTGCTATATTTCTACACTGCTATTGCAATTTCTTAATTATTTCCAATTGTGCAGCAAATATGCCATAGAGATTTGAAGCTGGAGAATACCCTGTTGGATGGAAGCCCAGCACCAAGACTGAAAATTTGTGATTTTGGTTACTCCAAGGTTTATATCATTAATTCAAATAAGACCTGCTTGAAAGACAAATGCATCTACTTATTGTCATTGTACTTTTTTGTTTAGTCATCTCTACTGCATTCGAGACCCAAATCAACAGTTGGTACTCCAGCATATATTGCACCGGAGGTTCTTTCTAGGAGAGAATATGACGGCAAGGTAACTTTCTCTCATCTTTATTTTGTATGATGCACACACAATGCTTAAAAGTGTAACCGGGTCTATTATCTTGTAATCTTTCTTAAAATGGACATTTGTTTGAGAAGCAGTCTCACTTTATCTGTTGATTCTGAACCAACAACAACCAAGTTTGGTTTCTTTACACGTTTGCTTGCTTATGCAGGGTTTATATATGAGTATATTGAGCCATGTATCCTGTCTGAGTTTCTGTTATAGCCTTGCTTTATGTTCATACAGAGGGCATCTATCTCCATTCTTTTAAAGTCATATTTCAATTGATGGATTTGAAATGAGGGCTTTAAGAATTCAATTTTGTAATATGTGGGAGGATTGGTTTTAGGATTGGACTGGAAGAGTTTGAGGAGGGCGGCAGTGTAGAGGTAGTGTAGGTTCATCAATGATAGTTCTTTTGCAATTAGCATCCTACATGAGATGGATTTCAAATAACTCTCTTTACATTGTTATTTCAAATCCTCTGATAAAAGGCTCTGAACTGAGAAATCTATCCCTGGATCTTTTCAAAATCAAATTCAAAGTTACGTCCTTAAAGAGTTAAATCCAAATTTGTGTATTTCAAATCCATTGATCCGAAAGCAAACTTAGGACTCCTCTTTCTCATTTCATTCATATGCCTATGCAATAGTAAGTTATTGCACAGACTAAATTATTCATCATATAATCTCTGCAACAGCAAAAATGGTTGAACACATCTTGTGGACAAGTTAACTGGACTATTTTAGTTTCACCTGTTTACCTGTGGATGATTTAGCAACTATTGGTATGAAATACAGTCAATATTAAGTTACCATTGATCAGAAATGCCTCCATTATATCAATCTTTTGTGTTACTGAATAGAAAGCCTATTTACTTGAATGCCCATGGAGATGCTCGTTGTGTGCATGGGCGTGTGTTCGTTGGTTTTGGGTAGAATATGAAGATTTCTTACTTTGCTGGTTTTTTTAATTTCTGTGTGTTTGTCCAGTTAGCGGATGTATGGTCATGTGGGGTGACCTTGTATGTAATGCTGGTTGGAGCATATCCTTTTGAAGATCAAGAAGACCCCAAGAATTTCAGGAAAACTATTCATGTAAGTTTTCCTTCTTTTTGGTTTGTTGTTCATTAATTATTTTATGGTGATTATGTCACTTATGATATGAATTTTATGTCGTCATTTTCTGCAGCGAATAATGGCTGTTAATTACAAGATCCCTGACTATGTTCATATATCTCAAGATTGTCGACACCTCCTTTCTCGTATATTTGTTGCTAATTCAGCCAGGGTATGTATGTTGTTTCTAGAGATTCAATTAACTTGTTTTTGAAGATTGGAATGGCACCAACCTTGGTTGCATCATCTCAGCTTCTATTGCCAAGTTGGATTTGTATTTGCAAACTAAATGCGTTAGGGTACTTCTCTTTTTTCTCTCTCGTGCAAACACATTTTTTAGGTGTAATATCCTCGGAATTATTGCTACTAATTGCATCATGTTATGTGGGCAAGAAAAGGCATTATTGTCACATTAGGTCCTGCAAGTGCTTGCACTATGAATTTCATGCAACTCTATCCTATTTCTGTGGGCTTGGGTAATGGCCATTGCTCATGTATTTTCTGGCTGTCTAATTAATCTGTTTGTAGTTTGGCCGTATCATCATTTGTTTCCCAAAACTAAACAGAATGCCTTATATCAAACCCTTGGCGAAAAGATGTGTACCCTTATTTCTAACATTTTGATTGCAATGGTCAATGTTTGAAGCAACGATTTAAATCTAGTTATACCTTGTACCAAATTTCTCTATCTTTTATTTTCCCATTTTTGATGTACCCTCCTCTCAAATTATTATTATTTTAAATAAAAAATAAAAACCACCAAAATTGCCACCGTTATTTTCTTCTTTAAGGAGTGGGATTTTGTAAATATAGATTGATGCTATCATCTCTAATCACATTGAAATGTATTATATGCCGAATGCTTGAAGGGTCATTTTTTTCCTCATATGTTTGCGCACTTTGGTATTCTTCCAGTGATGTACTTTGGACAGTCTGTTTTCGTGAAAGTTTTAGGCCATAACCCTTAGCATATGAATTCCGACTCCGAGCATGATGTACAAGTGCTCGGAGCGGATCTGGATATGCTTGGTAACTTCTCAAACATGAGCTCCAATTTGGTTATTATTACAGTTCTAAACTTTGCTTGTTTTTGCAGAGGATCACCATTAAGGAAATTAAAAACCATCCATGGTTTCTGAAGAACTTGCCAAGGGAACTAACTGAAGCAGCTCAAGCCATGTATTACAGGAGAGAAAACCCGAGCTTTTCCCCCCAAACTGTGGAGGAGATTATGAAAATCGTGGAAGAGGCTAGAACTCCTCCTCCGGTTTCCCGGTCGATTGGAGGTTTTGGTTGGGGAGGGGAAGAAGATGAAGGAAAGGAAGAAGAAGAAGATGAAGAAGCCGAGGAAGAAGAAGATGAAGAAGACGAATATGATAAGACAGTTAAGGAGGCACATGCTAGTGGAGTTCATCTCCCCAGAGATGATTGATTTGATGTGTTTTTATTTGCTAGAGAAAATTAGAGCCTTTTAACTTTGGTATCTCCGTTGTCAGTGTGTTTTCGTGGTTATAGAGTCAGTTCAAACTGCTTAGGAAATGGGCTTGAATAAGAAAGTCTGTAAATTTTATAGTGTTTGTTTGTGTAATGCTATTAATGTTGAACTCGAAAGTTGGGGTTTGAGTGGACATGGTTACTCCTGTGAGAAGTCTGGTACACAAGGGTGTACTACCATTGTCAAGGGCTGTGCAAAGAATGTGGAATTTAGGTTTGGGAGTTTTTTCTCCCTTGCAACTGCTATGTATGGATGCCTTATCCCTTATTAGTGGCCATATTAATAAAATATTTATTTGTTTTGTAGTTTTCTTTTTATTATTTGATTATTATTTATTTAATTTGGTATTCATATTTGGGCACATGGTTGTCATGTGGGTCTCCTAATTGAAGGTTAATGATGGGTTAGTTTGGTTTTTCTCCCATGTTCCGTGTACCTGAAATTGTGCTTTTCTTGGTTTGTGTTGTGGGTTTGAGTTGTAAAAGTGTTTTGGGAGTGGTTTTCTGCATAAGCAAACAGAGGACATGCTTTCCTTGATATTGTTGCTTTTGGGAACCTTCCCTGTTGGTGCTTTGGCATCAGAATAAAAATGGGGACTGTTTGTTATAACTTTGGGGGTAGTTATAACGTATTTTATTTTGAAAATTTATGTCAAACTATTTAATGTAATTTTTGTTTATAATTTATTTGGTAGAAATAATTTAAATAAGTTGAAAAAAATTAATTATTTGAAAGTTAAAGTAGGAATATTTTAGTTTTTGCTTTTTAATTAGGAGTTTTCTTAGGTGTGCAACCCACAAAAGGTATAAGTGGGTTGCACACCATGTGCCACTTACACAAAAGGTGTAAGTGTAAGGTTTAAGGTGTGTAAGGTGTAAGTGTAAGGTGTAAGGTGTAAGGTGTAAGTGAGTTGCACACTATGTGCCACTTACACAAAAGGTGTAAGGTGTAAGGTATAAAAGGTGTAAGTATAAGGTGTAAGTGTAAAGTATAATGTGTAAGGTGTAAGTTTCACACCATAACCAAACCCTTTTAATTATTAACTTTTAACTTAAAAAAAGTTTCACCAAACAGGGTCATGGTATGTATTTAAAGTTGGTTTGTCATATTTGGTTTTATAATTTACTTTGGTTTTATTTAGTTGTTTAACGGCCCATTTTAGAAAATGTTTTTTTTAATGGATTTTTTAATTTTTTAGCTAAAATATGAGGAAAAAAAATTAGAATGTTTTTTTTTTTTATTTTTTACGAAAAATTATGTAAAAAGTAAAATGAATGAAAATAAATCTTTGATTTTTTCGTATGAGTTAAAATTTTCTTTTGTTTCTGTTTTTTTTATTTTTTGGCTAAAATTATCTCTTCTCAAACGAGGATTAAATCATTGAATTACGATATCTGCTTTCTAGACAATAGATAAACTGTTTTCAATAATATATACTTGTATTTATTTAATTTTAAAATATAATTATAATTATTATTAGACTAATATAATTTTTTAACAAATGACTTACTTGAATATAAAGTATAAAATTATAATTTTAAATTTTACTTTGAAAATATGACTTCACAAAATTAAATAACTTCATAAAATAAGTTAAAAACTACAGTGGTAGTTGTAAAATGAGATTTAAATGTCTGTTTGATTTGATTTTTTAAAAATTATTTTTAAATAAGTTTTTATTTATTTTATTATTTTTTTAAATATTTTAATCAATTATTTGTACTTTTTAGATATACCTAATCAAGATGCATCTAAAAAATAAATTAAAATGGCTAAAATATTTATAAAAAAAAAAAACTAAAAATAGACAAAGATTCGAATTAAAAATTGTGTCCATTTTTGTTTGGGTTTTTATTTGTTTTTAGTGATTTGTTTTTTTCATATTTTAGTTCATTTTTAAAAAAAATTTAAATGCATCTAATCTTTATGTATCTACAATATAAAAAAAATTAGTTAAAATATAAATAATAAAAAAATCAATAAAAACCCAATTAAAAATAATTTATAAGAATTATAACCAAACAAATACATTTTAAAAACCAATCATCAAATTCCATTGGCCATTCATAGATTGATGCTCTTACCATGTCGGCAAAGCAACCATAATGGGACTCAAGACCAAGATGCATGGAGTGGGGCCCAATAGGAGAATGACATCCTCACCAAATCTTTATTCATAATTTAATATAGAGAATAATTTGATAGTAGAATTTTTTAAAATATAAAAAAATTTAACAAAATTTTATTTTAATGTGATAAAATTAAAATTTATCATATTACTTTGTGTTTATTTTAAATATAGTTTTTTTATTTAATAACAAAAGGAAGAGAGAAAATATAGTCATTTAAATCTCATTTAACAAGTAATTATCTTAGTTATAAAATTAAAAAAATTCAACTCATATAAAAAAATTTAAAGATTTTTTTTTCCCATTCACTCTAGAAAGTAAAATATTCCTTTCTATTTATAGCTTTTTCATAAAAATTAAAAAATCCTTCTTAAATATATTAATTTTTTTCACTTCATATTTTAATAAAAAATTATTAAAAAATTACTTCCTACACATACCCTCCAAACATTTTAGGGTCCGTTTGGAAAGATGATTTGTGACTAAAATAGTTACAAAAGACAAAATATGCTATTTTAGCCACAACAAACAAAATATCACATTCAATCCATAATCATTACACTCTTCTCTCACAAAAAAAAATCAAAAAAATCAAAAAATCAAAAAACCCTTCCAAAATCAAGCTTTTTAACACAAACTAAAATAATCAAAAAAACCAAAAATTTAAAAAATCAATCCACTTTCTAAACTAACCCTTAATGTAAAAATCTTTCAAAATGAGCAAGAGTGATAGACACATTAATCAAAATATCTAGTTGGGTGTTTGTGTTTGTGATTTTTTTTG
The DNA here is from genome assembly GCA_022316695.1 of Camellia oleifera. Classification (NCBI taxonomy): domain Eukaryota; kingdom Viridiplantae; phylum Streptophyta; class Magnoliopsida; order Ericales; family Theaceae; genus Camellia; species Camellia oleifera. Next base: position 49,960,143 of record CM039305.1, read on the forward strand.
TTTATTTATTTTTTAATCTTTTGTTTGTGTAATGGGTGGGGTGTGATGATGGGCTTGATGGCCATATGATTCATGAACAATCAGAAACTGACAACCCATAATTTCAACCCATATCTTCAACTATGTTGACGTAATTGCACAGTAGACAGTGATATATAAATAAAAAAAGGGCAACAACATATCAGTGGAGTAATAAAAATTTATTTTAAAAAATTATAAAAAATTAATATTTATAAGATTTTTTATTTTTTTTATAAGGGTAAATTACAAACATCCCCTCGAGGTTTAGTAAAAATACAGATTCCCCCATGAGGTTTGAGAAATTACAAATTCCCCCCTGAGGGTCAAATTTTCATAATAAATTAGGAAAAATTAGGGGGGAATCTGTATGAAAATAAAAACCCTAGGGGGCAATTTGTTATGAAAATGTAAACCTCAGGGGGCTGGATGTAATTTCTCAAACCTCAGGAGGGAATCTGTATTTTCACCAAACCTCGAGTGGGGTGTTTGTAATTTGCTCTTTTTATAAATATTTTTCAGTAATACCATGTCAATGTAATTACTCCAATAATATATATATATATAATGATATAATTATATTGAGATTTATCTTTTAAAACAAAATATTATTTAAATGAAACTAATTATAAAAATATCACTATCATTATCCTATCATTTTAATTATAAATTTTGTATAAATAATATTTTTCTTTTGAAGAATTGATAATTGGAATTCTTTATTTTAAGTCTTGGTTGGTCCTCCAAGCACATGAAAAATGAATATATTATGCATAATTGATTGAGCACTATGAATGAAGGACATCATGTGCCGTTGACAATAATTTGTGCAATTTGTTGAATCACATTCTTGGATTGGATCAACAACCACCACCAACAACAACCACCACCAACTTAAAATACAAAAGGAAACACAAAAGAAAACGAGAAATGATTGTTTTAGAAAGATGGTTAAAAATTAATTTTTTAATTTTTTTAAAAAAATATGAGAAATAATGTGACTCAAAATGGATTGAAAGTTAAAAAATGACTTTTAAGGGTTGTTTAAGGTGTTCTAAATAAGTGTACTTTTTGTCTTTTTAGACTAAAAAGTTAAGAAAAAAATATGAATATTTGAATTAATTTTTTGACTTTTTATAAAAAAATGTGTATTAAAAAATTGTATAAATAAATGTGTAGGAGAAGATAGTGTAGTAGGGCGTATGGATTGGCAGTGCAGTCGCCTGGGTGAGTAGATGGGAAAAGATTGCCTTCTTTTCGGGTTTTGATTGGACGGTGTTGTTCGGCTCGTATGGGCCCACCACGGGCCCCATTTTTCTAATCGGAACCGTCAATGTGTAGAACTCATCGAACACTATCTGCTTGTAAAAAATCACGTTGATTGGATATCGATAGCTATCTGATCGTGTTAGTTTTTTTTGTCAATTGTTAACTATAACACCATCAATTTTTTATACAAAACTAATTTAATCATGTAGTTGGCGATATCCGATAGACGTGATTTTTCACAAGCATATAGTACTAGACGAGTTCTACATATTGACGGTTCAGATTATCAAAACGGAACCCATAGTGGCCCCCATGAACCCAACTCTATCATTAAACTTAGTGAATGAATACATATAATTTTTTTTTCCTTTCACTGCAGTTGGTTTGACGTCAATACATTGATGAGCCAAAAAAATTGATTCGTATAGTAATTTTTTTATATTTTTTTTAATGAGTAATAATAATTTTTAAATTTTTTAATTTTTCTATAACTTTCTGACTTTTTTTTAAAGTTGCAAAACCAGCCCTTAATTATCTTCTCAAAATACTTCAAAGAGAAGTATCAAGCAAGCAATCAAAATGGATTGCCCCGTGGCCATGTCTTTTTGAAAAAAAGTTAGCTTGTCACCGGTTCACAGAATGAATTAGAGTCTTTAATAATGTGATGTTTTGAAAAATTGGTAAAAAATTGACTTTTAATTTTTTTAGTTAAAAAAAATTCAGTGTATTTGGTTTGAGTTTTATGGATTAAATTTTTTAAAAATTGAGTTTTTTGTTTTTCGTATTTTTTTGTTTTTAGTGAATATTTTTAAAATTTTAAATATTTTTTTTAGTTTTTTAGATGCACCTTACTTAGATGTATCTAAGAAGTAAAAAAATTGTGAAAAGATATTTTAAAAAATTATTAAATACATAAAAATATAAAAAATATACTGAATTCTCGTATTTTTGGTATTTAGTGAATTTTTAAAAGGTTTTTTTCATAAATTTTTTACTTTTTAAGTATATTTATGTTAGGTATATCTAAAAATTAAAAAAATTACTGAAAATATTTAAAAAATTCATGAAAAATAAAAAAATACGAAAATAAAATTTTCTGAAAACTGTTTCCAAGAAGAAACCAAACAAGTTTTTTGGATAGTGGACAAAATTAGATAATACAATTCAATCCACATGAAAAGGACAAACATGGAATGAGGAGCTTACATTTGCAAGATAATGCAAGAAATAAGATTCTCTAGCTTTTCCTACTATCCCCTTGATAATGCAAGCTTAGGGATCTTTCCTTTTGGTAGTTATGAAAGATCTGGTGCCGGTAGCTTCTCCGATTCGCGAGTTTAGTACAATCTTTTCAGACTCATCCACTCGCTTTTGATTTTAAGTACAAATTATTTTAATAATTTTTTAGTTAAAATATGAAATATAAAAATCTAATATATTTAAAATGACCTTTTAATTTTTTACGAAAAAATGTACAAAAATAGAAAGAAACGAAAATCTTTAACTTTTTGATATAAATTATAAGTTTTCTGATTTTTTTAGTAACTTTATAATTTTTAAACTAAAACTGTTGCATTCAATTCCACAATTGGATGGATTCTAATTAGCCTTCAAAAACTCTCATTCTAACCAAAAATTGGCTTTGAAGATTGCTTTCATAAAGGGTTATGTTGATCTTTCACTAACCCTATTTTGATACTTCAATCCATGATCATCTTTTAAAATTTGACGTGCATGTTATTCATAAATAAAATCATAATAATTCTATAATTACAATCATATAATCTGTATTTAAGAAATAAATAATAATATAATTTAAAAAACAAATCATTTATTTTTTTAAAAATAAATGTGATTAAATTATATAATTATAATTATTGGATCTAATCTATTTTTTATTTTTATTTTTTTATGAATAATCCAAGTGGGCCATGTAGAATAGTTATGAGCATGAGCTTTAGATACTGACTTCCATACAACAACATAAAGATATACAACAAAAATACACCATCATGTTCTTCAACAGTTCCCTTCACTACTACGAACTTATTGAGGCACAAAAAAATTATCCTGTTCTTCCATCAATCCTAGAGAAAACTAATCGAGTCTGTAATTTAGAAATCATTATGACTATTACAAAACTCACACGAACCGAACTGAGTCATCACTGGTATTTTTATTTTTTTCATTTTACAGATGAGGTTGTCTCCTTTAGCAGTGCATGCAACTTCCGGGTCTCATTCAAAACGGATTCCCTGTCAAAAAGAGCTGAAACAACCGCCACACCTTTCAGAGCCGCGACGCCTATTTCCATCACAGCCCGTGCATTTGAAACTCCGATACCACCTATTGCAACCACGGGCAACTTTGAAGACAAACACACAGCTTTTAACCCTTCCAACCCAACAGTGATATTGTTTGCTTTCGTATTGGTTGTATATACACCGCCGCAACCAATGTAATCAGCACCATCAACCCACGCTTGATGAGCTTGCTCTGGCGTTTTGCATGACACACCAATGATCTTTTCGGGCCCAAGAAGAGTGCGAGCAATACTAGCAGGCGTGTCAGACTGACCAACGTGCACGCCATCAGCATCACAAGCAAGGGCAACGTCAATTCTGTCGTTTATCAGCAGAGGAACACCATAGGCACGGCAAATTTCAACACATGCCTTGGCTGATTCAAGAAAATCTCGCGTTTCAGCTTCCTTTTCCCTTCAAACATGAAAAGGAGACAAAAAATAGTCATCGCTACTAAATCTAATGTCCATTTATGGGTCAAGCTAGGGTTTCAAATGCAGTTGTAGACCTGAGAGGCCCTTCAAACATTTGTTCTCCCAATCTTTCCTCATTAGGTAGCTCTGTGGAACTTCATCCCATATAATTTAAACAGTAATGCTACGTAACTCGAATTTCCCTTCCCCGAATCCCCCTAAATCTAAAAACGACGTCGTTTTGATGTCTGAAATTTTTTTTTTTTTTGCAGATCAGAAGAAGGGAGAAGAGGGAGAAGAAGAAGGGAGAAGGAGGAGGGGGAGGAGGAGGAGGGGGTTTTTTTTTTTTGCAGATCAGAAGAAGGGAGAAGAGGGAGAAGAAGAAGGGAGAAGAAGGGAGGAGGAGGAGGGGGAGGAGGAGGAGGGGGAGGGGGAGGGGGAGGGGGAGGGGGAGGAGGAGGAGGAGGAGGAGGGACTGGAGGGGGCTCACAGAATCGGGGTGGGGGCGGAGGCGGGGGGCGGAGGGCGGAGGCGGGGGCAGGGGCGACGATCGGAGGCGACGGCGACGAGCTCCTCTGCGACGAGCTCCGAGACGATCGGACGCGACGGCGACGGCGACGAGCTCCTCCTCTGCGACGAGCGACGAGCTCCTCCCCTCTCCGACGAGATCCGAGCTCCGAGCTTCTCCCCTCTTCTCTCTCTCTCTCTCTCTCTCTCTCTCTCTCGTCGTTTGCAAATTTCGGGGGATTCGGGGGGCGCGGATTCGCGCTCCCAAGCATTATTCTAATTTAAATTGATCCATAACCAATGCAATTTAAATAGACGAGCTTTGAAAAGTGCAAGGAAATATTGTTCAAAGCTATGGAAGACAACATTTTTGATAAGATGGGACATGCACAATGCATCAACAAATTTTGTTGAAGCATGTTTTTAGTTGGTAATTTTTTCATAACCAGAAATAATAAAAATATGATTCCATCTGAAAATATGCTTCTTTAATTTAAAAATTCCATGGTTTTTGAAACAACACATCTTAGATATTTTTAAATTTTGTTATACCTTAAGAAAATATTTTAAAACTACTTTGTAACGACCTAAAAAATTTAAAAATAAAAAATCAATGGTAGTACAAAAAACATAGAAGGTAGTTCTAGACAACAACATGGAATTAGTTGCATGCAATATATTAAATTAATAATAAAACTTGAATACAAGGCCTCCATGAACCATTGGAAGTTTTGAGAATATCATAACTAGTTAGAAATCATGATGTTCGTAGAAATACTAATTTTGAAGAAAGAATAATAACAATAAATGCACACCAAGAGCTACGAACCTCAGCTGGACAATGGTGGCACCCCCTTCTATGGCAGCTTTGACAGCATCTGTGATGGAACGACCCCATTTTTTGTTCATCCCCGAATCAGTAACAGCATACAAGAAGAGATCACTTGGGTCAAACACCTGGGGTCTACATGAATTATGGACATTACTCTTGAGCTTTAATAGATGATCAAAAGGACCCTGAAGCCCGTTTCCAATGGCAATGTCTTTGCTGTAATCCAAGGCAGATCCAACATAGCGTTTAGCTACCTATGAGGAGTCAAATAAAATAAATATTAAGAATAGATGATCCAGTTTGGGGGGGGGGGGAGAAAGAGTTTTAAGAACAAGCAACAACATTCAGGAACAAATCTCAAAAGACATGTAAACAGAGCAGTCAAATAGTGCATCAGTCAGATAGTGAAAACTGTCACAAAGCAAATGGCAACAAAAGCAATCCTGAATATGGAGCTCGCCATACGGATCTGTTTTCAATTATTTTACCCTGCCAAAGGTCTTTTCATATATTAAGTTATAGGCCAGTTATCCGCTGAAAACGCCACTCTTTCTTTCTGGTTTGACTGAGTGAGGGCAATAAGCTTAATCAAGTGATCAATTAAGCTTTGGATGTAACTTGGGTCTATGTCAACAGCGAAACTGAACTCAAAACCACCATTATTACATTCAAAAACAGAAATTGCAGCCTTATTTATTTATTTATTTGGTGCAATGCACACATAACTGTTAGAAGTTCCAGAAATACAAACATATAATCGATTACCTTAACAGCTGATAGCATTAAAGAACCTTTTGCAAGCTCAGCCGCTATACACGAAGCCAAAGTGCAGCCAGTTCCATGAGTATTCCGAGTTCTTACGCGTGGTGAACGCAGCTCGTAGAAATTATCTCCTAGAAGATCAAATCAAGAAATCAAATTAGCAAAAGACACCCCCTAGAGATACACACAGTTAGAACTCAAAAATCCCAAAGAATACATTAAGCATACCATCAAAGAAAATATCAACAGCATCCAATGAAGAAGCGAGGTCACCTCCTTTGACAAGTACATTTCTGAAAACAAAAACAAAGCTGTTACGAATTACAATTCTTCTTCTTGTCTAGTCTTTGTAAAACAAATCTGCTCTAAGAAATAAATGAGCAAGCCCATATGTACAAATTGACTATGCAAACTTAAAGTTAAACCCGCCTCTCACAGTGTCTAGCATGACACTTAAACCTACCTCTCACAAATCACAATCTGCATTCATATCTTTATCATTGCCCAAACTTCTACCAATAGACTCTACTGAATCCATGAGAAAGGTGACGTGTCAGTTACCTTCACAAAGACTAGATAGGCAAAGTGTCAGGTCCGTAAATTCAAGGCTAAAGTGACTTGGTGCCTAAGTAGCACGGACACGGACACGCAACACGACACGGACACGACATAGACACGCGGACATGCAAATTTTTAAAAAATAGAGGACACGACACGCTGGGGACACGTTCAATATATATAATTAATTTTATTTATTATATGTCATAAAATATATAATTATTCATTGAAAGGTAATAAAAAAAATACAAAATAACACTAACAAAAATTAAAAAAATCAAAAATTGCATTGCTTGATGGCAATGCTATATTCAAGAATCACAAATTGGCTCCTATAAAATAATAATAACAATACATAAAAATAAATAAAAATAACAAACAGATAGAATAAGTTAAAGAAAGAAAAAAAAATTAAATAAATAAAAACAGTAAAAGAAAGGACTGATTTTATTTATTTATTTTATTTATAAAATAAAATAAATATTTATGAGTGAAGAAGAAATAAAAAAAAACAAATTACTATTTTTATTCCTTTATAAAATAAAGGACTGATTTTTTATTTTTTATTTTTATAAAATAAAATAATTTTTTTCTTTTGTTTGTATTTGTTATAACAGGGTCGTCGACTCATAGAGGAGAGAAAAAAAAAAAGAAAAACAGAGGCAACGCAGCACAGAAACGAACGAAGGGAGAAGAAGAAGAAAGGAACAGGAGCAGCGAAACGTACCTAGGGTTGTCGATCGTCTGCTTCTCGTGATCGTCTTCTACTCGCGATCATGTTCTTAGGGTTTTCGATCGACTCTTTGATCAGGTTCGACTCACGATCTAGGTCTTCTCCCCTTCGATCAAGTTCGATTCTTTCTTCTCCCCTTCGACTCGCGATCGTCTTCCTTTTCTTTTTGTTAATTTTACGCTTTGACCCTGTTTAAGTTTCAAAAATTATGTTTTCGACCTCGCGCGTGTCCGTCGCGTGTCCGGAAAACAAAAACAAAAAAAAAAAATAGGACACCTCTGCAGACGTGTCAGACACGTGTCAACCGCGTGTCCGACACTAATACGTAGCCTCCGGGGAGGTGTCCGTGCTTCTTAGCTTGGTGCAAACAAGAAGGTGTCGACATATAATTTTTCCTACTTTTAGAGGGATTGTGGAAAAGTTTGGCAGCTTCTGATAAGCCTAACTCAAAAACTTAGTTGCAGGAATCGTCCAACTAGGTGGCGATTCTGAGTAAGAATCGCGATTCCGCGTTTCTTAGAGAGAAACGTGTAGGAATCGCGTTTCTGTGCAAAGAGAAACGCGATTCAGTCCAAGACGGGGTCGTAAAGGGGAGAGAGAGAGAGAGAAAGAGAGAGAGAGAGAGAGAGGCCCTAGCCTTCCATGTCGAAATGAGAGGAAGAAGAAGGGTTTTTCAGAGAAACTTACAGTGAACAATGGTAGGGTTTCTCGAACACATCTTCGATTCAGTCAACGAAGATAGCCTTCGATCTCTATTACATCTCCTCTGATCTGGTCACGATCTCCGCTGATTTGGTCACGATCTCCTCTTCACTCTCTGTCTTCATCTCTCTCGATCTCCTCTAATCTGGTCGTCTTCATCTTCTTCTTCCTCTCTCTCTCTCTCTCTCTACCTCCCTCTTTCGTCGATTAGATCTGTCCCCTCCCGTTTGTAACTAATGAGTATAATAAATAATATAATTATAATATAATTTGTTATATAATAAATAATATAATTTGTTATATTTAAATAATATAATTATAATATAATTTGTTATATAATAAATCTAATTAAATCATATATAATAAAAAAAATCTAATAAAATTTATAAAGTAAATTATCCAATTTTTTATTATTTATTTTAACATATTTTATTATTCCTTATTTGTTATATTTTATTTATTTATAATATATATATCAATTAAAAATAAAAAAATAAATTAACAATAACATATTATTTAAAAAATATAATAAATAAATAAAATAATTAATGTGTATTATTAAAATATATATATATATTACCGCTCCCCGAGGCGCTCCCAACCTAAGAAACTTCTATCAGCTCACGCTTTCCCGCTCCCGCTCCCGCTCCCGCTCCCGCTCCCGCTCCCGCCCCCGCTCCCGCTTCGTGCAACTAAGCTCAAAAAGAATAAAAACTCAAATGCAAAGCACTAACCGTGGACCCATATCATGGATAGATTTTGCAGCAGAACGCATGTCGTCGACTGTTTCCAATTGAACACCACCAAGTAAAGCAGATGCTTCTTTTAAATTTGGAGTTACAATGTCAGCCATGGGAAAAAGATCCTCCCTGCAATCAGAAATCAAAACAAACAAACAAAAACAAAAATCAGATAGATTTCCCACAAGAGTACCATGGTCTTTCTGAAGATTTTCCACCACATAATTGTATTAATAAGAGAAAATGTACCTAATTTATTATTAGATACGAAAAACCCTTTTTCCATTACCAACACCCTCTCAGTCCTCCCCATGATCTTTACCAAACAGTATAAAATTGAACTATGGCTTCAAGCTGCAGAAGGCTATACAAAGAAAAGCTTCTTCCCTAAACCCTTGAGGCCGACTGTCAACCTTATCTGTCCTAAGAATGACCTTCTCAACAAATGTTTTTCAATACAAAGACCATACCCAGTATAAAAAGGATTATCGTCCCAACTAGTCAAATGATGCAAGAAGAACCACTGCCGACACTCAGAATCCTAATAGCAGCTTCAACCACTACAATATTCGGAGGGCTAACATGGGACTCCACACTCATAATCCCTACAGCTCTAGCAATGATGAAACTTGAAAGGGCGGAAAAAATTGCCTCCTAAAAATCATTAATGTACATGGACAACTATTTTTCGATCAACCTTGACATAGTTGAAAGTGCATCAATCAACATAATTCTATGCTTGCTTCCCTGAATATGGTAACTACTTTCTGATCATCAAGTTGGATACAAAGAAAAAGGCATACACAAGGAATCGGTTAGCGAGTCGCATAGAAGTAAGCAAAACAAGTTGATGGAACTACGAAATTTAAGCATGGAAATAACCATAAATGTACTTGAATATAAAAGCATACCGAAATCCAGCAAGAATGGAAGGTCCAGCCAGTACATCTCCACTTGTAGATACCATTACAGGGTCAACGACTAAAGCTGCCTTCAAAGGTTCAATTAAGTCAACTCAAAAGCTATTACAATTGCAACCAGGAATACAGTACCATGACATACCTCTAACTGGGAACTGCTTGAGACTGTGATGAAGAACCTTGACTATGCCAATGGAAGGAAGCATGCCTGTTTTGACCTAACATCATTACCATATCACATCACACTCAACACTTACAATAATATCCACAAAATAATGTTAACTCAAGAGTGATGTCCATGTTGCATGCATATTGTAGGTTTTATTAATTTACCATGTCAATACATCTATATCTATATTATTTATATGTAAATGCATTCTAAGCCAAGAACTAGGTGCTGTTATCTAAAAACTCTCATCATGTAAATCACGGTACGGATTCAATACTCTAGTCTCTACTGCACAAGAACCTGGTATACCTAACATGTAAGAGCAAAACTCAATAGATTTGACAATACAACTGAATTGCTTACAAATGACTCAATAGCCAATGGGTGCAATGCAATGAAAAACAAACCAACCAAATCTACACAATTCAAATGAATCAACACACTTGCCAATCATTGATATCAGACTTACAATATCAACATTCATGTCAGACAGCACGGACTTTAATTGCTCTGCAACAAAATCCTCGGGCACAATGTTCACACCCTGACAATGAAATTACATGTTTGACCATTCATACAAACTTTAAAATAAAAATTCAATCAATAACTCTTCATCTCTATGTTTGGGTGTTCGAAAATGCTATCAAACCTGAACTCCAATGGTGTTCTGAGCGGTGACAGCAGTGATCACAGTGGAGCAGTACACTCCACGGGCGGCACAAGCCTTGAGATCAGCTTGAATTCCAGCACCAGCTCCAGAATCAGAACCAGCAACAGTCAGAACATGTGGAATTCTTAACTTAGAGTTATCTTCTTGCATTGCAACAATACAAGGTGCTTGGTGAATTGTTGAATTTGCAAACAAGTAGCCCAAAGCCCTAGATTGACCAAACCCTTTTGAGGAAACTTCGGTTGCGCTTAGTGGCGAACAATTCTGACAAAATTATTCAAATTCAAAGCTTTTTAAGTACATTTACACACTCATGTATACAAACCCACGATCAAATTGAGTCAAAAGCAAAACAAACTAGCCCCTTTATGATTATCGATAGAAATAAGTAGATGAAAAAATCAACATTGCTGTTCAGCGTTTTCTGAGAGAACTCTACTTTATTTTCCCTGATTTTCTCGGGAAACAAAAGAAAAATTTGCAGTGAGAAAGTGAAAGAGATGGGGGTGTAAGGATGGTGATTATACCTTGGGGAAGAAAATGGAACAGGAGAGTATTTGGGAACAGTTGTAGTGACCCATATGAGGAAGAGAGGCTACAGATTGGTTAGATTAGGCTTTGGCAAGTGATGAAATTTAGCGGGGGTGTTTGTTTGTAGAAATGGGTGGCCTTTGTTAGTGTTTTGTAAATACGATTTAAAATTATAAATTGTATTTTAAGTTTGTGGGTTTTGAAATTATGATTTGAGTGTAAAATATTTATTTGGTTATGATTTTTGAATTGAGTGTTGAATTAAGTTTTGAAAGTTTGATTTGACATGTGAAGTAAGAAAATTTGTTTGGTTATGAGTTTTGGAAAGAGTTTTTAAAATTTAATTCAAATTATTATAACTCATAACAAAATACACTACTTTCACATTATTGAAAATTCTGATCAACACTCATAACCAAACTCTTTTTAAAATTCAATTAAAAAAATTTATTATTAACAGAAAATAACATTAATTAATTTTTCAATTGAAATACTACAAATGAAATAATTTTTTTTCAAAATAAATATTCAAAAAATTTAAATCATAAATATTTAAATAATTTAAATAATCTAAAAAATTTAATAAGTCAAAAATTAAAATAAATATTCAAAAAATTTAAATAATTTAAAATTTTAATATTTTAAATTTAAAAACAACTCTACACTCAAATCGTAACCAAACACATAAAATAAAACTTAATTACGAAATTATTTTTAAAACTCATAACTAAACACATAATTCGAAATTCCATACTATTTCTACAATTCTACACTCAAATCGTAACCAAATACATTAAAATATTTAAAAAGATATAAAATAGATTTTGAATTTATTTTTATAAAATATTTTAAAATTTAAAAAATTAAAATCGTAATATTTAAAAATTAAAATATTTAAAAATATTCAAAAAATTAAAAAATTTTAAAAATCGTAACATATTTAAATATTTAAATATTTAAAATCTTAACAAAATTAAAATATTTTTAAAATATTTAAAAAATTAAAATATTAATTTGAATTGAGTTTTAAAAAGAGTTTTGAATTATGTGTTTGGTTATGAGTTTTGAAAAGTAATGATATTTTGAATTGAGTTTTGAGAAATGGGGGTAGAATTATGATTTGAAAGCTTAAAACAAACTAGGGATACAACTTGGGCGGGCTTAACTTGAGCAACTCAAACCCAGCCCGAATTTTTTAGGGCTTGAACAATATATTTTCAAATTTGGTACGAGCTTGGGCAAAAAATTCAGAAGCCCAAATTAAATTTAGACGAGCTTGGGCAAAAATATCAAACAATCCGAGCAACTCGAAACTCGAATTATACATATATAGATATATAAAAATATTAAATATATGTATAAATTATTAGCCATTACATGATATTAAAGTAATTTAGATTATTAAATCATATTAAATATATATTACATATACAAATAATATAAAATCTTTTTTTTAAAATTTTTATTTTCACTCATAAATTGTAAAGACTACTATAGTGGCATCTCTCTTACATTATATAAATTATTTGTTTTGATAGTATTAATGATTTTCTATATATATATATATAAATCTAAATAGAGTTAAATTTTAATAATTTAATAATGTAGCTGTAAAAAAATAAAAAATACAATTCGGGCAATTCGGACAACTCGGACAACTCAGGTTTAACTCGGGTCGGGCTTAGATAAACAATTTCGGATTACAATTTGGACTTGGGTGGGCCTGGGCAAATCTCAGCAAAACTTGCGCTAGGCTTGGATAACTTCCCAATCCGACCGAACCCGTCCGAGTTGCACCCCTAAAACAAACACCACACTCAAATCAATGGGTGGAATTATAATTTGAGAGGCCTACCAAACGGAGCCGAAAATTTTAGTGAGGTGTTTGTTGGTAGAATTAAAAGGGGGTTTGGTATGTTGTTTGATTGAAAAATTGTAAGGGAGACTAAGGTTGGTATGGTAATTATATGATTCAGTTAGAAGTTAAAAAGTTATCATAAGTTTTCACATTATTTTATTTTTTATTTTTTTACACATTTTTCATAAAAAATTAAAAAATTATTAAAATAATTTGTTTCCAAACGATACCTAAATAGTTGATTGGATTGTCAATACCATATGTGGGATTATCCTGTTATGGAAAGGGGTGGGATATACAATTCTTAGACGATACTTCTTTAGATTAGCTAATAAAAAAAAATCGATTTATTACATTTACACTATTTGAGATTTGGATTTAATACATAACACTTTGTTATGTTTAGAAAATTACACTAATCTCCTGTTATTGTAATTATTTAGACGAAATGACGATATTGAACTCATACACTCTCTCTTTTCTTACTTTGTTTTATTTTTTATTTTTTTCTTTTCTTTTCCTTTGCTTTATTTTATTTTTTAATGTAATTTCTTCTGTTTTTTCTATTAAGACTTGTTGTCTTTTATATAAGCAGGGGCTTGTAAAATGAGACTATTAACCACAAGATGAGAATGTAATTTTCAAAACGTCAAGGGGTGGAATGTAATTTGACCAAACTTCATGGGGTGTCAATATAATTTAACCAAAAATAATTTTTTCCTCCAGATATTTAGAACATGTTTGGTTTAATTTTTCAAAATTAATTTTATTTTTAAAAAAAAAATAAAATATTAGTTTTGTGAAAAACATTACAAATGAAAAATAGTTATTTTTTGATATTTAATCTCATGATTAAACAAATATGTGATACATATTATTTTCAACTAAATAGTCCAAAGACTATGTTTACTAAATAGTCCAAAGACTATGTATTTCAATATTAACAATCCAATAGATTATAATCCCCTTATCTAGTCCATCTAAACAAACATGCCATAAATGTCAACTAGTCTCATTATATAGATTTAAATATCATTAAGGCATCGTTTGGAAACTAAATATTTTAGCCAAAAAGTAAAAAATATCATTATAAGTTGTCATACCACTGCACATTTTTTCGTATAAAACTAAAAAATTACTAAAATAATATGTTCTTAAACGTGAACTAAGTCTTATTGACTTTTGTAATGCACTAATAAGTCTTGTCCTCATTAAATTATTATTTATAAAATTATCGACAGTGCTACATATACCAATTAATGTACACATTAGTGTACCAACTAGTGTTATACCATTATTACTGACCCCATCTATTATACAAATTACAAATATCAAAAACCTCTAAAATTATGCCACATTATCTATTAGTATACTAATTAATATATTAATTGGTACATATAGTATTATTTTAAAATTATTTCATCTTCTCTTTATTGACTTTTTTAATGCACTAATAAGTTTTGTCTTCATTAAATTATTGTTTATAAAATTATTTCATCTTCTCTTGTACCGCTATCTCTCTTCATTATTTTTTCAAAATTTCACATCACCATTATCTACTATGTCGTCGCCGTCTACCCACAAAGCATTGTAAATAACCTGTAAGTTAAGTTCGTAATATTCTTCTACTGGGTAAATAATATATATATATATATATTTGGTATTTGACGGGGCAAAGGCCCGTAAACAAACCAGAACAAAAACTACAAGATGACTCTACGCATGAAGCTGACACCACACAAATTACTTGCTAATATGACTCCATTTCTATCGTCGCATATCACTCCATTATGTTTATAAAATTACACTAATTTCCTGTTATTGTAATTATTTAGACTGAATGACAATATTGAACTCATACACTCTGTGTTGTTTTGGTAACATTAGTAAAAAGCAACGTTTTGACACAATGGGAAAAATGCAAAAGTTTAAAAAAACGCAACATAAACCATTTTGGAAGACCTAAAAACGCAAGTATGTCAATTTACCAAACTACCCTCCATCTTATGTAATTGGGGCCTAGGGCAAAACACATTCATTTGTCTCTTCCCCTTTGCTGTTGATTTCTTCCTCCTCCTTCAAGCTGCACTTCCAACTCCCTCGAACAACCCAGGACGTTGCCGTCCCCCGCTGACGCTGCCTCCGGAATCGTTGTCCACGTCCTCGCTGTTGCCGGATCTGCACCATCAGGTAAGCCGAAAACCCTCTTTCGTTGTTGTTTTCTCGCAAGTATTGACAGACCAATTTCTATGGAATATTTGTTCAAAAATTAAGGGATCAGCTGCTATATAACTTATATATGCTGTAATGTTGCTCTATATTCATTTCCACTTGTGATTTCGACTTGTGTGATGTTTGTATTTCCGATCTTTGGCCGTCGGTGTTTTGTCAACACAGACACATCTATGTACTCATCCCTTTCAATCGATCACTGTACAAGTAAAACAGAAGAACATTGTGTTGCACCAAGGATCGAGGCTTCGGTGCAATAGAATATTGTTGTGTTAATTTCTCTTTTAAATTGACAAAAATGCAAAACATTATTTTTATTTTTTATTTTTTATTAATGTTTAGAACAGAAAATGAGAAGATGAATTTAAAAAAGCCTTACAGTTGGAATAGACATTTATAAAACTCCAAGGTTTTCTTTTATTGGAAGCGAATATGGGTTTTTATGATTTAAATGGTCTTCAAACTCCTTGTTTTCATTCTCTTCATCTCTTTCATGGTTTCCGTTGAAGTGGCTATATAACTTTGCAAGGTGTTGTTCTCTTTCACCATAATAACTTCTTCAATCAGAGCATTACCAATATTTGATTAATGGAGTTTGATATGTTAATGGTCAAATTTTAGTCTCGAATAATTCATTCAATCAGAAAATCATAGCAACGATATGATTGCCTTTAAATTTTGATTTGTTTTTGTATAGCCATGTGGGGCTTGTGGGGAACATGTAAATGTTGTTGTGTTACTTTCGCTGTTTTCTCCATGACAACAATTTGTTGCACAGTGGATTGAGGCTTCGGTGCAAGACATGGTCTTGTTATAATTTCTGTTCTAAATTGACAAAATGCAAAATGGTCATATAATTTTGAATTGATTGGTCAACTAATTTATCTGTTTGTAACCTTCTTCTTTTTTGGGTTACTAACACATATGTGTGCGTACAGATTTTGCAAACTGGTTTCATGTCGTGCTGTTTTTTTTTAAAAAAAATTACAATCGTTTATAATCAGGTACTTTTTATGTATTTGAATAGACCAAAGCAATGTCTATAGCAAAAAATAGTGCCAAGATATATATTTCCCTCTTCATCATTATTATTTTCCTAGTTAGGAAGCTACTGTTACATTTTCCATCTTTCTCAATGTATAGATCTTTTGTTCTAGAAAATAAATGTGTTTATACTATTGTCAATTGTTTTGTACATTATAATTTTACAAGGTGTTGTTAGTTCAATTGTGACACTGCGCCTATATTATCAAAGTGGAAATTCATATAAAATCTGATTCCGTAATAAGATTTCAATAAATATTTATGACTTGTTGAACATTAAATATTAACAGAATTGTACTAGTCATTGTACTAGCCTTTGTTATGCATGCATAAAAGATATGAAAAGATGATGGAAAAAATTTAGTTACCAAGACAATAGGGGAATACTTGTTAGGGAAGACATGTTGCTTGGTGAGGCATTGATGAACCCATGGGCCTGACACAAAGACACGTGCAGCTTTAACGGGATCTGACTTATACAGCAACTTTGTGTAGAAGATACATTTAGTCTCTTTTGTTGCTGATCATAAGGCTAATTAAAAGCAAAAAAAAAAAAAAACCACCCTACTCATAAACTAATTAAGGCAAACCTATGTAAGTTGTACTAAGGCAAACCTATGTAATTTGTACACATTGTTAGAATTAAATGTCATCCCCTTTAAAAAAAAATTGTTTATTGTATTACTTTGGTTCCAAAAGTTTAATTGTATCCATTTTACTCTTTACTTCTTCAAACTACATCAAATTAGTTCAATTTATAATATGTACACAAAAATTACCATTCTTATAGACATGGTGTTCTCCATGTCAACTGCCACTTCATCATGGCTACCGAGGATCTATGTATGTCCAAAACAGCAAATTTAGTTCAATTTATAACATGTCCAAAAGTAGAAGAAAACTAATTTTAATTCTTTCACTTATTTAGTTTTAGTTCTTTCAGTTGTTCTCTTTCATTCCTCACACTACATCATATTAGTTCAATTTATAACATGTACAAAAAAATAAAAGGATTATGGAGATGGCGTCCTCCATTTCAACTGCCACTTCATCATGGCCACCAAGGATGTGTGCATGTGGCTTTGGACATTGCGTTGTGAAGATATCCAGATTTGCCAAAAATCGTGGTCGTGCGTACTACATTTGCCTTAGTCCTACGGTGCGTTTGTGTTGCCCATCTCTTATGCACTTAGTCATGTTGTCGTTTATTTATGGTTCTGTAGCACAGTATGCATTCTAACTATCTACTGCACTTTTGTACGGCAGCAATGTGTTGCATGGGTTGGTTGGTGTGACGAGTTTCGCAGCACTAGATTTGGTACTGACCACCCACATAATGTTGTCGATATAGGGTTACGAGTGAACGTTGTGCGCATAGATCAGTGCCTACATATGCTTAGGACGGATCGTCGGTGTTTTGTGCGTCGGTGTTTTGGTGTTGTTGTTTCTTATGTGATGCATTGTCATGGATGTAATATTGCTGCATAATTACTTTTTGTATCACCTATGTACTTGTTGTCAGTTATGTGTACGTCTTGTTACATAACATTTCCCCAACATGTAATAGAAACCATCTTTGTCTTTTGGAAAACTTTGTACTATTTGTTGTTATTACTTCAACACTTGTTTGCAGATTTCGATTTCACTTTTGGGCATGAAAAAAATATGTACTATACTTTCTTTTACACTGATATTTCATTAAATTTACAAGTAGGATTGCATTTATTCGAACTCTTGCTACACCAAGCACACTGCTCATGGCAACGAACCGATCATCACCTCGTACCCCTTCCAAGACTCAAGGTAAGGCCGTCACAGTAACCCAACAACAACCAGTCCACAAATGCCAATTCGACAGTGACAATACAAAACTGTTTCTTCAACTCGTCATTGCTGAAATGGAAGTTGGTAATTGATAACCGTGCAGATTGTCCATGATTAGGTATAAGAACGTTGCGAACAAATTTCTGGAAAAAATCGACCTGCTACATTCGGCCAAACAAATGAAAAACAAATTTAACAACTTGAAGAAAGATTGGGTAGTGTGGAAGAAGCTGGAGAATGCCAGCCACAGCTTGACAGGGCTTGGGTAGGACCATGAGACGGTTTGTTCACTGCACGTGACCATTGGTGGGCTAAAATGCAAGCAGTATGTATTGCAACCATTTATTTTCCCATTATTGTTATATTAGTATTTGTGATTTGTGGTGCCGTATGTTGTTCACATTACTACTTTTAGAAATCAAAGCGCTTCTTTAATATACTACTGATATCCAACGAGCTAATTGTGGCACGGTGAGTTTTATTATTTGTAACGTTTTCATTAGTTGTTGCGACAATTTTTATTTATCATATGTTGGGCAACCCACAACTTGCCACGTGTACACTTAATTCTATGCTTACATTTATTGTTTTATAATTATAACATGTAATCCCTTCAAGTGTTCATCCTCTTTTACTGTCATTGGTGCTACACTTTTAAGGCAGTAAATACATTTCTAGCTTTACTTAAACATATGTTTTCTCCTGTCTTAGATGAATAATTGATGTACTAAGTTCAAGACTAAGCCTCTAGAGCACTTGGATCTCATGGAGCGGGTGTACTCTGGCGCAGTAGCAACTGGGAAACATGCATGGACTCCAACTGAAGTGCGCGATGATGCTACTGCCGCGACCAATGCCAACGAGGACAGCGGGATAGGACCTCTCAGTGTAGGCGCACCACCACAGCCGAGCCATGACACTGTCGAGGAGAACGTGGCAGATAGTTCCCTATTCGACGATGCTCCCTCCTTAGTCAGCCACGGACGGATCAGCTAACGCAAAACATCGCAAGTGACCAGCGCCTGGTACTATCGCTAGTAGCATGGACAACCTCGTGGAAACAGTCAGCAAACAAAGCCGGGAGCTGAAAATTATGCAATATGTTGTCACTGGTAAAGGTGACAACACTGTGGGGGACTGTCTTGCAAGGCTTATGAGCACGCCTGGATTGGAGCCTGGCAGTAAGTTGTTCTCATTCGCATGTGGCATAATGGATTCACCCGATAATCGGGACATCATCATGGCCCTCCTCGTGAATTAGATTGTGAACTGGTTGACATAAAAGCGTGCCTGCACGCCGGCCAATGTTGGTAGGGATTGTGAAGGGGGACACAACTGTTTAGGAGTGATGATGTTGTTGACTTGGACTAGGCCTCTGTGGTTGGATTGTCATTTTAATATTTACTATCATGGGACTATAGTTTATTTTCAGTTGTTGTTTTCGTCGACTGTTTTGTATAACAATTTTTATTTTTATTTTTATTTTTTTTTTTGGCTGTGGTGCACATGCGAAACTATTCATATTTTTTTTTTTAGGTTTGGACATTTATTTATGATTGTTGGGTACCCATTGTTTAGGACTTGGGTACTGTCTGGGAGTGTACAAGCCACAAGATAGCACTGTTGTGTCACATGGTTGTTATGTATGCAAAATTGTCATGGCCAGGGAATCTATGCATGGTGCATCACCATTGTAGACACCCCATTTTTGACCGTCCTCAAGGCTTGGACGTCACCGCTCGAACATTTGGTGATTATCCATGTTCGTGTTCGTTTGGAGTTCCCGGAGTTCTCGGCTACGCGCCTTGCCTCAGGACCTCCGAACTTGACCGTTTTGTGTCTGGTTTTGCACCAAACACTTGTGATTTGCCTTTGAGGGGCAGGGAATGCCTTCTGAGGCATCCCCACATACCACCGGCTGTGGCTAGAGGCCACCGGCTGGTTGGTGTTGCCATCGGCACTATATTGTGCCGATCGACACTATTTTGTGCCGGCCGGCACTCTTTTTGGCAAAATGACCATTTTGCCCTGCCGACTGCTTTACAGCTGCTTTATGAGATATTTTTAGACAGCTGTTTAGCTCTTGTTTCCCCTCCATACACGTGTATGGAGGGATGAGCCCTTGGATGACTTAGTTTGTAAGTCTTTGTTGCCTATAAGGAGAAGGCTCTTCTCTTGGCTCAAGGGTTAGCAAATTTAGAGAATTAGAGAGAAAAAGAGAGAGAGAAGCTCTGGTTTTTCTAGGGTTTGAGTTGCATACACCTTCTATCTCTATCCTTCTCTTGTGTGTCTAGGTGTTTTGTGCCTTACTATTGCACACAAACACCTAGTGTTTCACCTTCTCCTTGCAAATGAGGTTCTAAGGGCTGGTTTTTGAAGTTTTTGACAGATTTTGAGCCTAAGGAAGCATCAACTACATCTTTGTCAAAGAGGTCAACAAGGGTGAGACACTAACTCTCTTTTTACCCCATTTTTGTACCTTATTTTTACCTAGTTTAGAACTGTTTTTGTGCTTAGTATATAACACATAAAAGTTCTATTTTTTAAGCCTCTTTATTGTTCATTAAGAGTGTTTTGTGGTTTGAGCAAGTTTGACCACCCTTAGGCCTTGAAAAGGCCACTTTTTGTGCTATTTTGTGGGAAATCCGAGACTTTGGTGTTAGGATCTCTTCACCACTGAAATCTTGAGGGATTTCAGTGGTGAAGAGCATGCCTTAGAGTCTCAAGAAGGAGAGGGCCACCCCCTCTCCTTGATGTCCTTGAAAAGGGCAAGTTTTGCTCCCTTATGGAGCTTCATGCTTGAGTGTGTGTTGAGCACGTTTGACTTATTTTCCATGCTTATATTGCCATGTTATAACACGATTTCAAGTTGGTTTAGGTCCCTTATGCATGCTTAGCATAGTTGCCTTGTAATGCCTCTTATTGCCTTAATATGCCTAGGTTGTGTGCCTTCATTTCTAGCATGTTTTAGGCCTAGATCCATGAAGCTTGTATGCTCATTTTGCCATGATCTAGCTCTGTCCATAACCATTTGGGTCGATCTCATCATGCATTACATAGCTCCTTTGCATTTGGCTTGTTAGCCTTAAGAGCATGAATATGTAGCATGTCTTGCTTGCATTGTTTTTGGTGGTTTGGAACCCCCTAGCATGCTATTTCAGACCTTATGATGTGCTTATATGCTTGCCTTAGTGGCTTCTTTAATGCTTTAAAAGCATGTGTTAAATGCTCCATGTTTTGGTCATGATTGCGTGCCTTTGTGCTTGGATCTCTTAGATGCCATCTAGGTGCTCCTTAGGCTTTGTTTAAGTCTGCTTGTGACCTGTTTTGAGTCCCCTTGGCCTTGTGAGGCTAGGTGGACTTGACCTTAGTATAAGCCTCTATGGCTTGCTTCAAGTATTTGGACCTATTGTTGCATACTTGGCTTGCTTTGTTGCATGATTTGGCATCATGTTTTGTGCGATTTTCAGAGCTTTATATGCATGTCAATTGTCCATGCTCAACTCATTTCAAGTATGCTTGAATGTTGTTTGTTTTGCTTAAGTGTTGGCACCTTAACATGTGTGTGTGTGCATATGTGTTTGGCCCCCATAACTTAGCATTTGGCCACTGATTTTGGGCCCTTTTGGAGCTGCCTAGATCATGCCTAAGCCCATCCTCCATGTGGTTTGCATGCTTGCCTTGTGTGCTTACTTAGGTTTGCATTGTATTGCCATATTGCATGCTAGTTGCCATGTCTAGGAGTGCATCACATTGGCATGCATGTTAGGCCTCTTGACCAAGTCATGATAGAGGTTTAACACCCTTGTTTGCTTGTTTGCATTGCACGCATTTGAAATCAAAGTTGCATTCTTGATCCTTGGGCCATCATGCATGGAAATGCGTGATTGGTGGTCCGAGAACCAAGGCACACCTTCCTTTGAGTCACCAACATGATAAGGATTGTGTTTAGTGCATACATGCTTTGAATTACATTGCCATGCAAGTTGTTGCCCTCTGCTGCTGTGAGTTGCAGGTTTTGCAGGCATTTTGTGCCGACCGGCACTGTTTAGTGCTGACCGGCAGTAAATTGGCAGCCGATAGCTTCATTCAGTGCCGGTGGCCACATCCTTTAGCCGGTGGTGTTCTACTCCAGCCGGTGATGATCTCCAGTGCCTAAGGAAGTGTTTCTGAGACTTTGGCAGCCTTCAGAGGAGGGTAGCAGGGAAAACAGAGGCACACTTGCATGACAGTGCGATTCCGAGCGAGTTTCGGGCGCGCGACGCATTTGAGCCCTCTTCCCGAGACATTTATTGTTTAATTAGATTAATTATTTATTTAATTAATTTAGTTAATTTGTAATAATTAATTAGCTTGCGTAGTTAATTAGTTATTCGGTTTTGTATATTCTTTCGGTCCCTCCGAGCGAGGGCAAATTTGTAATAAGTGTGTGTGAGTGGGTGTATGTCTTCCAATCCCCATTTCTTTCTATCCCTTTTATTTACCCGCTTTCGATGGTAGATTAGGGCATACTTATCTTAGCATACCTTATGCAATGCATACGTGCATTCATGCATTTGTTGACATGCATCGGGCTCGGCACATCATGCAAACTGCGTCGTACTTTCAATTCCAAATTGAATACGTGCATCGAATAAAGTGCATTTCACATGCCATCTTTAGGGTTAGCCGAGCCTACTCTAGATTGCATCTATGCCTGTGTTGCATTAGCCACTTAACATGAACTAGGTCATGCATGTTTGCTAACTGGTTTCTTGTTTTGGCACGGAGTACGATGTAAGTATTTTACGCTTTAGCATACCACATGCGTGTGAATGTTGCCATGACAGTATGCTTGCCATGCGGCTAAATGCTTATATGACATTACTGTTTGAATGCCTGTGGGTGGAGGTTGGATTGCCTGAGTTGGAACAACTCGTTGAAATCCGTATTTTAGCCTACTTGCGAGTAGCAAAATCTAACGCGTTTTTCGAGACAAAACGGATATGCAATGTTTATTTCCAAGTTAGGTAATCTAGTCTATACTTTTGTGTTGTGCGCATCACATAGTAATTCTAGGTTAATAATCGGAATAAGAACGCATAAAGTTTTCAAAAACGGATATCACGGTTAGTAGAGGCCGGTCTTCGGACCGGGCGAAAGGGGGTGCTCATAGCTGACCTTCCCCGATCGTACCCAAGCTCCCGAGCCAAGACCACTTTGGTGATGACGGACATGTGGCCTTCGGCACCGAGTCAGGGTTTCCTAAATTTTCCATTTTAAAATATTTAGGTGGCGACTCTGTAATCTGGCAAAGCAGTCCATGTTTGGCACTACTTTTTCAAAAATTTGTGTTCTCAAAAGATTTGCCGGATTTGGACTCTTTGGTTCAGATCTAGAACCGACACAAAATTGAGTCCGAACTGTAGCCGAGGTCCCCCGCGGACGTGTTACAACCATGTACGTTTTGTTTGTTGTCCAGGGAATCTATGCTTGGTGTAAAACATATAGGTTCAACTTTGTTTTTGTTTGCAGATACTTTTTTGTTTTTTGTATAATTATTTATTTTTGGTTCTCCATAAAAGGTCTATTTATTTAAAATTTTGTATGAATTTATTTATTGACTGGATTGGTGTTCTATTTATGTCGTCTATAGATCTCCCATATTCATTTATTTGTGTTGTAATTTTGTGGTCGTTTTCTATGGGGCAAAAATCAGTGGGCCGGGCATATGGTGATTTGAGGTGAAAAAACTCAAATTGCTCTAGAAAAAATGTGTAGCAAAAGGTAGTAGGGTGGGCAGATGGTGATTTGAGTTGAAAAACTCAAATTGCTCTAGGTTTTAAACTGTTGGATTGAATTTTTAAAATCTGTTTTATTATTGAGAAAACAAAAATTAATTTGACAAAAATAAACACTAATTTTTAAAAAAATTGAAAAAAAATAATAATTTAGTCCCAAGGAAGGGGGAAAAAAGAGAGAAAATGATGGGTTTTTTTTACTAGATTAATATTAATTTTTTTGAAGGAAAAAAAAAACGGATAATATCTTTGAAATCTTAACCAAATATTCAAAATTTGATATAACTAAAAGCATAACTTGACATCCCTAAAAATTGACATCACTAAGAATATCAACTGTGTGACGAAATTTGTCCAGACATTAAATTTTGTGAAACTAATCTATATTGTAGAACATTATTCATAAAAATGTTTGATTTCAATTCAATTATATTTTCGCCACACATTTATTAGTGGTTATTATTTCCAAAAGTGTGTTTCATTAATTTATTTATTTAGATTTGTTTACTTACTTTATTTTAAGTAAAATCTCTGATGCAATATTTAGGTTATTTGATGTGTCTGACATAAATCAGAAGCAAATGAAATTTGGTTGCTTATATGGAAGCATGCAGACTAGAAATTGTACAAACTTGGGGAACGTACTACCATTCACATGGTAGTGTCATGTTGTTCATCTTTGGGTAATCACATGGCCACAGTATAAAATGTGATAGTTGAAGATGTCTAACAAGTGCTATATATGATGGAGTTGATCAGCCCATTTTGCGATTGCGAACTACAACTTGTAATTTTTCTTTCATATAATTTGGAACGTCTATGGATCCACAAGAGAGTACTAGCTCGGGACTCGTACGCAATGGCCAAATACATGCTTGGATACGAGAGACGATCGGAGAAATGGAATCGACGATATCAATGATTTGGATTGAAATTACTCACGTTGCCAATGAGTACGCGTATGTTGACAGGACTCCATTTCACACATCATCAATGACTGGTCGCATGTGGATGCAGGAGATGCTTCAAGGTTGGAATGAAGCATTTCAGTGAAATTTTCAGATGTCACAGGATGTGTTCTTAATGTTGTGCAAGACATTAGTTGAGGATTGTGGTCTCCTAGTACCACAACGTCCCCATGGTGTAGACGTAGTTAAAAGTGTCGGCATGTTCATATTCGTGTTGTAGGGCTTCCCGAGTTGGGATATAGAAGACCGTTTCCAACACTCGGGGGAAACGGTATGGCATCATGTAATGCGAGTTCTTAAAGCAATGAAATTGTTCACAATTGCACACTGCTGACCGATAAGGTCACAACACAGTAGACATCCGTACTTAGAGTCCTGACGAAAATATTTGCCATTCAGAGTGAGTGTAATAATTTTTCGCACATTTAATTATGAATAGTAACCGCATTCAGAAAATAAGGGAGAACATTTTTCGGGTTAAAGCATTTCTCCTTTACATTTACGCAATTGCTTTGTGTGCTTGTGCAGGACTATATTGGTGCACTTGACGACACACATATGGAGGAATATCTCCCGCCGCAGGAGGCAGCACCATATTTTCACCGTAAAGGACGGCACACGCAAAACATACTCGCAATGTGTGATTTCGACTTGTGTTTTACTTTTATATCTTGAGGATGGGAGGGTAACATGTACGACGGTAGAGTTTTTAACGAAGTAACATAGGACCCGGCCAAACAATTCCCCATGCCAGAGGAAGGTTAGATGAATAAGGGCTAGTCAATTTTTTGTATTACTTGTGGGCATTTGATATTTGTAATGATGTTACTTACTAATGCAAAATTATCAAATTACAAGCAAGAAAATATTACCTTGGTCATACGGGGTACAAGAACCAAAAAGGCTTTTTGGTGCCATTTAAGGGATGTCGCTACCACTAAGAAGAGTTTCGCACAACAGGACGGCCAAAAAATGCAAACGAAGTTTTCAACACGGTGCAATCCTCCTTACAGAGTGCAATT
The DNA here is from genome assembly GCA_022316695.1 of Camellia oleifera. NCBI lineage: Eukaryota > Viridiplantae > Streptophyta > Magnoliopsida > Ericales > Theaceae > Camellia > Camellia oleifera. The sequence continues at coordinate 49,985,998 of CM039305.1, forward strand.
GAACGTTCGTTTGGAGTATGGAAAGCGCGATGGGGATTCTTACATAACATGCCGCGATATGATTTTGGAAAAATGCAGGTGCCATTGGTCGAGGCTTCAATGGCACTACATAGTTTTATACGCCGCAACTCCAATGACGATGAAGCGTTCAATAAGGTTGCGAATGCAGAGAATTTTACTTTCAATGACATGTCAAATGTTGCGGGTGTTGGTAATGACGATGATGGTGAACCAGAGGGCAATGATGACGTACATATGAATGACGTGAGGAAATCAATACGGAATAAATTAGTGCAACATCGGTGTGAACTTGGGCTGTAATCTTGTTCAGTCTGTACGAGTTGACAGTAAATGAAATGATTGTGTCAAACTATTGAAAGTGTTAAAAAAAATGTACGGTTGTGGTTGTAAACTGCATGTTATGAAGGGTGTTTAGCAGCTTCTAATGTGGAAATGAATTAATGTAAACGCGCAATTTCTTGGCAAAAAAATAATAAATTTAATATGCCATTGAATAATTTAATATTTTTACGGTGATGTGTAGTGTAACATGGAATAATAATAAATAAATAAATCATAATTAAATAATTTGCACTACATAACATTGAAAAATTGTAATATTACATTAAAAAGTATTCAAATACACAATGGGCAAAATCGTAAATTTCATAAGTTGGCTAAGGGTATTTTGGTCATTTTAAAGTGATTTGAAACTATAAACAAATATTAAACCAAAAAGCAAAGAGTCATCCTTTTACCAACTTCCTAAATCACTTTCCAAAAAAGCCAAAAAGCTTGGCAAAAAACCACAAGTCAACTTTTTACCAACTTCCCAAAACAACCCTCTATATTTTCTTACTTTGTTTTATTTTTTTATTTTTATTTTTTTTCAATATAAATTCATCTGTTTTTTATTAGGAGTTGTTATCTTTTGTATAAACAGGAGTTTGTGAAATCAGACTATTAACCACAAGATGAGAATGTAATTTTCATAACGTCAAGGGATGGGATGTAATTTGACCAAACTTCATGGGGTGTCAGTATAATTTACCCAAAAATAATTTGTTCCTCCAATATTTAGAACATTTTGGTTTAATTTTTAGAATTTAATTTAATTTTTTTATAAAAAAAAAGTTTTGTGGAAAAAAAAAAATTAAAAATAGTTATTTTTGATATTTAATCTCATGATTAAACAAATATGTGAGACATAAACTAAATAGTCCAAAAACTATGTATTTCAAGATTAACAATCAATAGATTACAATCTTCTAATTTAATCCGTCCAAACAAACATGCCCTAAATGTCAACTAGTCTCATTATATAGATTTAAATATCATTAATGTTATTGACTTTTTTAATGTACTAATAAGTCTTATCCTGATTAAATTATTATTTATAAAATTATTTCATCTTCTCTTGTATCTCTATTTCTCTTCATTATTTTTTCAAAACCTTCATGTCACCATTATCTACCACTGTCGTCACTGTCTACCCACAAAGCATTGTAAATAACCTGTAAGTTAATTTTGTAATATTCCTCTACTGGGTAAATAATAATATGATTTTTAATGCACAATGGTGCTGTTACTTCAGTGCAGTATTCTCATATTGCTAAGGCTATCATAGATTAATCTTGAGCATCTCAGAACTTTGTTGCAAGAATTCTCTACGGTTGTTCTTTTTTGCACACTTGTATTTGCATCTTCTCTTCCGCTTCGGTAAATTATACAAAATTGATGGCCATAGACGCTAAGAATAACCATTTCTTTTACTTTTCTTTACTTTGATTCTCCTATGAATAAGGTGGAGAGGTGCCTCTAGAATGTCGTTGTCGTCGCCCATCCATTTTTACTGTCGCATATCTATCATTATTGTCGTAAATGAAAAATGTTTGGGATCCTTTTTTTTAGGGACCTTCACACCTCCCTTTGGATCTCAGCCATTGATGTATGTGTAGGACCCACTCATGTATGCGTGGGTCCCACACCATCAATGGTTTAGATTTAAAGGAGGTTATGGGGGTCTCCAAAAAAAGGGAATTTTAATCATTGTTGCGTCATAAATATATACTCTATCGTTGTCGATTTGCATTTTGATGTTGTATATCTACATTTCATTATCGTCGATCTACACAACTATCATATCACCACCACCTCCTTTGTTTCAAATTCATATTTATTTTTAAGTGATAAATTTATCAGTTTTTCTTGTTCTTTGTGTATGTGAAAATGAGAAAAACTTGTAAATATTAATGAATAAATATACAGTGATAAATTTATTAGTCGTACGAGCACAAAATAATCTTTTCGTATAATTCTGTTGATTAAGTTTGTACTCTTCCAAATGTCGTCGCTTTACTACCTGAAAACACAAACGTGAGCTAGCCAGCGGGTGTGTGCCGGAAACTTCTCCAATGCCTTTGTCAACAAATAGACAATAGACACAAAAGGTTTATGTATTTGAGAGTCAGAATTGTGATACTTGTACATAGATCCTGTCATGAGCTTTTATAGATTCCACCTGGCACAATCCTAACAGGACTCCAACTCTCCTTACCAGAGTCCTCCTAGGAATCACATTCCCAAGGATAATGCCTATCCTGATAACACCCTACTCATTACTAACCAAGTGAGATGGCTGCAACTCTTACCTCAGCTTGTACCAGACATAACCGTGCTCATATAGCTCGGTTCTACTTTAGGTAACATTGTCAGTCTTGACTTTGAGATGACGCCCTGCAGAGTTATCATTTAGCTCGGTCTTCCTCTCACTGATACCTCGGTCCAAGATAGCCAGGTCAGGCCACTGGTAGCCCACCTCTGGCCAGCCTGATGCTTAAATGATCTAAGACCGTGCTATACAAACAATTATTTCGGCCCCCAGTTCGGCCCAATGTCTAATTCAAATGGTCTTAGTTTGGTAAAAACTATTCACAAAAATTACCTTCTCAATTACCCTTTAATTCCATCTACAAAGTATGAATGGGATTATTGACTTCCAACCGAGCTACCCAAGTCCAACCGTGGTGAAATAACGATTTCAGTCGAGCTAAAACTTGCTCTACTTCCTGAAATTGCGCCAGTTGCACAACCTGTCGTCCTATAGTCTGACATCACGTCCTTACTGGAACACGTGGCATGTGTTGATTGCCCCCTCGTACTGTGCCAGCTGTTTCACACTGCCTAAGAATTCAAAAAGTGGCACCTTTCTACCTTCATTATACAAAACTCATAATCCTCCGAACAGTTACCTCTAGTGTTCATCTTCTCTCTGGAAAAAACCTCTCACACTTTTAGCTCCAAATCCTTACCCTTTTCAGTCAAGTCTTAATCCCAGCGTCTGGATCACTCGTCTTGCTTGTCTCAGACGCAAGTGCTCATTCTGTCAACTAGACTTTGAGTTCATGCCCTAAATTCGTAAGTTCTTCATGCCATTTTCTCTTTTCTAATGATATACTTCTGTTTATTTCTAAAGGATGGTGTCTCAATCACCAAATATGTGTGTTTATGTACACTAAAGCCTAAACCAATATCAAGAACCTTGAAACTCCATGGGTAAACCTAGAAACATACTGATTGGGACTAAGAACCAGTCTAGAATTGTGTTTTTGATCCAAAATAATACTGTGACCGAAGTAAGAACCTATTTGCGACTTTATGCCCGCCTCCGACTGGACTAGAAATCCCACGCTCACCAAACCAAGCTACAATGCTATTCCTGCCCCTTGACCGAACTGAATTTACCCTGGTTCTTAGAACTTGCTTTTAAAACTGAACCATTTCGCTTTCTAGTACGTGTCTACCTTCTACCAAGCTAGATTTAATTTAATTTTATTATCCAACCTAGTTTATCACTTGGGCATAACCCCCTATTTCTATTTCCACTTTGCAGACTTGACTAGGTTGGCTAGGCACACCCATATACTTTGCCTCTGGGCGACTTTGCTGAACCGAGCCAACCAAAGCCACAACAGCACCGAGCTAGGCCGTTGTGCACACTTTAGGATAGCAATTTTGTTTTAAGTTAATGGGCAAATACCGATTTCTGGTGGACTCCCCTAGAGCCATGGTCGAATTTCGAAGATATTACCACATTCTAGACGACGTCCACATTTCCTTGGCCGAGCTGGACACCACACTATGGGGCAAGTCAGGGTTTGTTTCCTTCATTGTGGTGTCCATTGTAGGGGAAGGACTTCGGTTTCCCATCTAACCCTTAATCTGTGAATTCCTTAGACAAACCAGGCTATGTCTCACTCAATTATGAACTAACACCTATAGGATCATTAACGGGATTGCTGAGCTAAATCGTCGCCTTGGTCTCAACCTCGGTTTGGCCGAGCTATTCCATCAATATTCACTCAGCTAGAATGACGATGGCTGGGTTTATTACCTTAAAGTCAGGAGAGACCGAGAGAGAAAATTGTCAAGAAAACATCAGACAAAGACTTAAACGATGATGAGTTTCTCTGGGTGTTAGGCAATTTTGAAGACCAAGAAACCCAAATACCGGGCTATAATATAAACTGGAATAAAGGAATAGCTAGTAAGAACAATCCAGTTTAATTCTCTTTGCTATTTGAACAACCACCGTGCTAACCCTTGTGATTGTCCCTTGTGCAGATTTGAACCAGCTTAAATCTAATTACACCTATGCCAACCAGGCCGCACTAGGAGCCGCACTCCGCTACCGCAACCGAGATTGGACTGAGCTCTTAAATTTTGAGCCAACATATTGATATAGCGGTAAGAGAAAAACCAAGGTTACAGATTTTCTTCTTGAATCATCACCTGAACCAGACCTAAATCTCCCCCAGATCAAACTAATTCCTCTCACTAAAGAATAAGAGATGGCCAAGAGGAGAGCCGTCTGGGCTTTGATCACCGAACAAGCATCCAACTGAAATGCTGAGGTCCAAACCGAGCAAACTACAACCGGTCAAACCATGGAAACCGTTGTTGCCTTGCCCGCCTCCTGGGCTACTTCATCTCGGCCCAACAAGAGGTCGTGCACCTCGGTCTCTCAACCATAGCGGTTGTTGGACGAATAAGACATGAAGCCACTAGAGACCGAGCTGCCCGTAAGCCAACCGCGGCAAGGGGGAGGCGCCCTCGGCCGTGCTAGTTCTTCTTCGGCGTGGGCACCGGCTGTGACTTTCAAAGGCCGTGTTGTGACCGCAGCCGACTCTGTTACCGTCGAAAAAGATCACCTGCTGGCGTTTAGTTTATCCAAAAGTTTGTGCCTTCCAGCCAACATGGAAAGGCATGAGAACCTGACCGATCTGAAGGCGATTTGTTCTGCCACAAAGTCGATGGTTTTGGTAAACTTTGGACTTCTCAATAAAACTACTACTTTTAACAATCTCTTAGTGCGGTTAAACTTATGTTTTCGTACACTGCGCAGGCCATCCAGAAAAATCACACTGCACACCAACGCGTGATCAAATTGCGAAAAATGGCTAAGGTGGCCGTCGCCGAGGTCAAGACAAAAGAAGCTAAGCTAAAGGTCCTGAAGGCTTCTCTAGCCGAGCTGAGTGCCGAGAATGAAAAACTTGCCAAGCAAGTTAGTGCGGCTGAGGCTGAGAAGCAAAAAGCTTTAGTCGAGAAAAAAGATCGATATTTGCGTGAACTTGCCAAGTTGGAGAAGAAGAAGGACGTCAAAATAAAGGAGTTGCAGAAGAAAATAAAGGATGCAGAGAACCGTGGTTTTAAAGAGGTGAAGAAACCTATGTCCAGCAATGCGAAGTTACAAAAGACATATTCTTTAAGTGTGGCTGGAAGGCTGCGGCCGAAAAGCTCAGTCAGTTGCACTACTCCGAAGTGTTCTTGAATCCTTATGCACACTTCATACTGATCTATATGACGGACTACGCAGATGCTGTCCAGTAAAAATTCCTTCAGATAGAAGCGGAGGAAGAGGAAGAGGTCCCAGATCCAGCTGACATTCCCCCCTATAATACCGACCTCGGTTGCCAACCTTCACTACCAGCTCGGTCGGAACTACCCAACTAAACCATGCTGAATCTCGATGAAGTGGCTGAGACCGATCAAATGCGAGAAGGCGAAATTGGAGAAGTCTAGGTTGATTTGGATGCCGAGTTGGATGACCTTTTTGCCTGTTTCTTTTAATTTTCTTCCTTAATGAAAATGTAACCGGGCTATAAGCCCCCCTCTTGTACTTAATTTCTAATGAATGAAAGAAACTCTTTTTTTCTTTTTTGTCATCTTTTTGTTCGATTATAGCGCTTTTTTGCTTTATTGTGTATCATCTTTTCTGCAAATCTAGCTGACCTAGTTTAGCTCGGCATTTCCTTATCCTGCCTACCTCTTTTGATCGAGATACTTATCCTGGTCGAAGAACAACTTGGGAAACTGCAAGACCTTTGTAACCAAGATTTTTGCCTTGATGCTTATCTTGGCTAAAAGAAAAATTGTTAGCCAAACCTACCAATCTTCTTGAGCCTAGATCCTTATCTTGACTGAAGAACGAACTAAGTGTTGGTCAAACTTGCCAACCTTCTTGAGCCTAGATCCTTATCTCGACTTTAGGAAGAAGTGTTGGTTAAACCTGCCAACCTTTTTGAGCTTAGATCATTCTCTCAGCTGAAGAACGAACTAAGTGTTGGTCAAACCTACCAACTTTTTTGAGCTTAGATCCTTTTCTTAGCTGACGAACGAACTAAGTGTTGGTCAAACCTGCCAACCTTCCTTAGCATAGATCCTTACCTCGGCTTTAGGAAGAAGTGTTGGTCAAACTTGCCAACCTTCTTGAGCCTAGATCCTTATCTTAACTGAAGAATGAACTAAGTGTTGGTCAAACCTGGCAACTTTCCTGAGCCTAGATCCTTATCTCGACTTTAGGAAGAAGTGCTGGTCGAACCTGCCAACCTTCTTGAGCCTAGATCCTTATCTTAGCTGAAGAATGAACTAAGCATTAGTCAAACCTGCCAATTTTCCTGAGCCTAGATCCTTATCTTGGCTTTAGGAAAAAGTGTTGGTCAAACATGCCAACTTTTCTGAGCCTAGATTCTTATCTTAGCTTTAGGAAGAAGTGTTGGTCAAACCTGCCAACCTTCTTGAGCCTAAATCCTTATCTCAACTGAAGAACGAACTAAGTGTTGGTCAAACCAGCCAACTCTCTTGATTGTCCCCAGTCGGGCGAACAACTTTTACAAACAGAGAAAAGAATTTTTATCGAAAAAATTCCTACTTGTTCTATTGAAAAAGAAAAATTACAAGTGTTTAAGAAAAAACTAAAAATAAAATACTCTAAGATTGGTCATGTTCCATGGCCGTGGAATAGATCTGTCGTCCATATCCTCTAAGTGATATGCCCATTTTTCAGCCAAACCAATCACTCTATATGGTCCTTCCCAATTAGGTCCTAATTTGCCATTTCCAAGTATCAAGGTGTTTCCCATAACTTTGCGCAGTACCCAATCTCTAATCTTAAATTGTTTGGGGTGCACTGCTTGATTGTATTTCCTGGACAATTCCTGTTGATATGAAGCAATGTGCACCAACGCTCTCTCTCTTCTTTCTTCTGCAAGGTCGAGTTCTAGGGATATGGCCTCGCTATTTAAGTCTGGATCAAAAGTTTCGCCTCTGATGGTGGGGAGGCCAATTTCCAGAGGGATTACCGCCTCCATGTCATAAGCCAAGGAAAAAGGTGTTTCGCCAGTCGATCGCCGAGGTGTAGTTCGGTAAGCCCATAAGACATGGGGAAGTTCCTTAGCCCACTTGCCTCCTGCCTTTTCCAACCTCTTTTTCAGGCCATCTAAGACTACTTTGTTGGAAGCTTTGGCTTGGCCATTGGCTTGGGGGTACGCCGGTGTCGAATTATAGAATTCTATCTTGTATTCTTTGCAAAAATCCCTGAAGATTTTTCCATCAAACTAAGTGTCGTTGTCGGATATTAGATCCTTGGATATTCCAAATCGGGTTTAGTGTTTTGCCAGACAAACTTCTTGACGTCCTTTTCTTTTATGGATGCGAGTGCTTCTGTTTCTACCCATTTTGTGAAACAGTTCGTTGTTGGGAGAAAGAACTTTCTATTACCTGGCGCGATTGGAAGTGGTCCCGCTACATGCAGGCCTCATATTACAAAGGGCCACGGGCTGGTTAAAGGTAGGAGCTCTCTGGCAGGTTGATGTATTTGATGTGCAAACTTTTGACATATTTCTTTGCGTCTGCTTGTATGTACGACCACCAGTATCCTTGTGAAATTGCCCGGTAGGCCAGTGATCTTCCCCCTTGGTGGTTTCCGCAAATACCTTCGTGTATTTCGAACAAAAATGCCCTGACCTTGCGGGAATGGACACACTTCAAGTAAGATCCTGTGAAGGATTTTTTGTACAATGCTAGTGATGAGGAGAGCCAAAAGCACTGTAACTTTGCTCTAATTTTGTTGGCTTCTTTCTTTTTTTTAGGTAAGATGCCATCTTTTAAAAACACTATGATGGAATCCATCCAGGAAGGGCCTAGATTGGCATAACATGCTTCGGCTACTTCCGACTCTTCAACACTTGGTCTGGGTAGGAAGTCAATTAACAATGGGTGTGGGATAGACGTATCTGCCATTGATGCAAAATCGGCCAGCACATCTGCTTTACTATTTTCCTCTCGATCAATTTGCTTTATCCGAACCACTTCAAATTTCATGATCTCATTTCTGACCAACTCTTGGTACTTGGCCATTCTATCATCCTTTGCTTCGTAATCGCCTGAGATTTGGTTGACTACCGGTTGGGTGTCACTGTATACCATCAGCTTGGTGGCCTTCATGTAAAATACTGACTTCAAACCCGCTAATAATGCTTCATACTCCGCCTCATTGTTGGATGCTGGAAAGCCAAGGTTGATTACTTGTTCAATGGTCAAGCCTTCCGGTGAGATGAGAACTACGCCGAGTCCTGCACCGTGTCTGTTGGACGCTCCATTAACAAAGAGCTTTCATATCTCTCTTATAAACAACTTCCAGCAAATTGAGGGATCTGATGACGCCTTAATCCTATTAAGGGTGTCGCCGCCGATGCTATTTTCTTCAAAGTTATTGGTCGTCGTTATGATCTGGTTATTACTGTTTAGGACTAGACTTTTAACCGGGTCTTTGCTTGTCATACTACGGGTTGCTCCTTCTTCCCTTTCTGAAAGGCTGAATGGTTTGTTATGCAGTTGAGTGCCCCACTGTGTGGGTTGCGCTATCCCTACGGCATCTTCCCCTATTTCCCCAGTTAAGTCGATCAGGCAAACCTAATGACTCCCTGGGGCAAATTTGGACATGAAGTTTGCTAAAACTTGTGCTTTTATTGCGGTTCTTGGCCGAAACTTAATGTCGAACTGCCCTAACTTCACTACCCATTTCAAAATTCGTCCAGAAAAATCCGTCCTCTCAAACAAGGTTTTAATGGGAAAGCTGTTAAAATAATCACAGTGTGGGCATGGAAGTAGTGTGACAATTTTTTGAAAGCCATCATTAAGGTAGGGCTAACTTCTCCAATGACAGGTATCTTGTTTCGGCGTCCAGCAATGTCTTTCTAATATAAAAGATAAATAGGTATTGTATTCCTTTAGCCCGTACCAACACTGCACTAACTACATGCTGAGAAACCGCCAAGTACAAAAAGAGTTCCTCCTCTAGTATTGGGGTTACCGACAATGGTGGGGAGGCCATGTATTCTTTCAGGCTTTCCAGTGCACGGTCACAGTCGTTATCCCACTCAAACTTGGCCTTTAGTGCCTGGAAAAACGGTCGACACCTGTCTGACGATCGACTTATGAATCGATTTAGTGCAGCTGCTAGGCCAGTGAGATGTTGCACCTCCTTGACTATGTTGGGCCTCTGAAGATCTTGGATGACTTTGATCTGAGATGGATCAGTTTCTATACCCCGGTTGGTCACTAGAAAGCCCAGGAATTTTCCTGACCCCACGCCGAACACGCACTTAGATGCATTCAGTCGCAGCTTATGGGACTTTAAAATTTGAAACATCTCATCTAGGTCCTTGAGATGGTCCCCCTCATTCTTACTTTTGACCACCATATCATCTATGTAAGCTTTCATTGTTCTGCTTAACAATGGCTCAAACATTTTGGTGATCATTCGTTGGAATGTTGCCTCCGCATTTTTTAGGCCAAATGGTATAACCTTGTAACAATATAATCCCCTGGGAGTTGTAAATAATGTGATCTCCTGGTCTGGTTTATACATAGTGATCTGATGGTAACTGGGATACGCATCAAGAAAGCTAAGTCGGTTATGCCCTGCAGTTAGGTCCACTAGTTGGTCTATTCGTGGTAGAGAAAAGCAGTCTTTTGGGCATGCTTTGTTGACTGTTTTGTAGTCCACGCAAACGCGCCATTTGCCGTTCTTTTTTGGTACCAGTACTGTAACAACTCCATTACGTATAATGATTAGCACTTAATTAATTAAGGAGATTTGAAATTTAATTGCCAATTATTCTAAATTAATATGAGATTTATGAAAATTATGGAGATTGATTCATATATGATTCTATTAAGGATTTATTTTGGAATTAGAAATAGAAAGCCTAAATGCCTCAAGAGAGTATAATTAGTGAATTGAATTATTTTAATTTCGAATATCGGACCGTATGGAAGTTTAATTAACTATTCGATTCAGATTTGTAAAATTGAGATTTGACTAATTGGGTTCATGTTGGAATTTATTAAGCTAATTTGATTATGAGGATTGAGAAGTGTGGTCATTCTGAATTAAATTTATTGGAGAGGTGTTTAATTGAATATGTAATTTATTGGTGGAGATTTTGAGTTTGATCTGAAATTGAAGGCTTTAAAGATTTGGAAAACCAAAATTGATGATGGCAATAAGTTTGATTTGATAGTTGGAGCCTTTTGGAAGTTTGATTAAAAATTTGATTCAGACTGATAAATTTAAATATAATTAATTGAGCTCTAATGGAAGTTAAATTAGATTAATTAAATTATGAGAGATTTATGATTAGTTATGGTTAATTTAATTATATGTTAATCAAGACTTATTAAGAATAAGTGTTATTTAATTAATTAATCTTAACCATAAATTGAATTATGGAAGGATCTAAAATTATGGGTGTATGTGAAGTGAGGGTGTGCTGTGAAATCTATGTGGGTGTACTGAGAAATCTGGTAGTGTATATGTATGCATGTTAAGTGTTGTGTTGTGAGCCTTAAACAATGTGCACGTGTGCATGTGGTGTATAGGTGTGTGTATATTGTTTCTTTTGTACTAGAGCATCCTTGGGGTGGATTGAAGTCAAACCCCCCCTCCCCCAACACACACACACAAAGAATGTTGCTGGAACAAAGAAACAAAAAAGGAGAAGAAAAAAATTGAAAAAGGAGCTCTAGTTTTTGAGGAAGAAGAAGAAGGAGCAAACTTAAGGTATGGAATTTATGTTTAATTTGTGTAGAATCCATACATTACACTTACAATTAAAGATGAAATTGGAATCAAAATCATGTGATTGAAAGGAATTAGCAAAAAGATAAATAAAATTAAGGTAAGTTCATATTTATGGAAACTAATTATTTTGAGTTTAATTTTTATAATCTTGCATGAAATTAAGTTCCATTGTTACATGCATAAGGGAATTCTATGAATATTTGAGTCCATATTTACATGCATTTTGGATTTTGAAGAAATTGAGCCATTCAAATTCATATTTTGAAGAGAAAATGAAATGTTTTATGAAAATCAGGATTATGGAAATTTGGAATTAATCCTGAAGTTAGATAAATTTTTGGTTTTATAATTAGATTTTTAATCCATGCATGTAATGTAATCCAAGATCTTATTTAAATTAAAAATATTTTGGAATATCTATGATTATGAATTAAGTTGGGGTTACAAATTAAGTCAAGTTTAAGATTATGGAAATAAGTTGGAAAATAATTAGTTTGAGACTTTAATTCATGTTTAAAAGATTTATGAGTTTGAATTTGGGGTTTGATATGAAGAAAATTTACAAGAATATAAGATTAGTAATTTTGATATCAATTCCATATATGAAAATGGTTATCTAAGAAGTTTATAATTTTAATTTCATGTCTTGAAGGGAGATAAAAAAAGAGTTTGAAGTCAATGTTATGTAAACAAAAATAAATTAGCAAGAAGATGAGTTAGGTTCATGATTATGGAAATTAATTTAGAAATTAATTATTTTGGGTTTGATTTTTAAATGTCTTATATGAATTTGAATCTTATTGTTACATGCATGTAATTTGGAGAAATTAAAGAATTAATTTATGAACATGGTTAAGGTTAATCAATATGGAAATAAATTATTATAATTTATATTTGAGAATCAAAAATTAGTTTGATTTTGATTTAAATTTCTTGCATGTAAATATTTTGAAAGGGCTTTATAGCTTTAATTTATGTTTTATAAAGCAAAGAAGAATAATGTTGGAATTATTAGACTCATGAAATTATTGGTTTTAATCTTAATGATCAAAGAGATTTTGTATTGGAAATTGGAAAATTAGCCATGGGTTTATCTTTATTAATAAAATTACATGTTTAAATTGGTTCATGCAAGAGTTTAAATTTTGAAAATGTGTTTGGGAATTATTTGTTGATTTTGAAAGCACAGGAAATTTGTTGGCCGCTCGAGCAGAAAAGTTACCACTCGAGTGAACATTAAGGCCAACCATTATTTTTATGAAGCTTTACAGACCGCTCGAGCGACAAAAGGTCCGCTCAAGCGAAAACCCTATTTTCAACATATTTTGAAAAATTGCATTTAATTCACATTTTTATTCTCATCTCTTTCTAAAGCATTCTAGACATGATTTGTGGCACAATAAAAATTAATAAGCTAACAATCAACATTAATTAGTTAATTAAAAGAATAAGTTATTATTAAGAAACTAATTAAGAAATTGGTTTATTCAGAAAAAGAATGATTTAGTAATGAAAGCATATGTGAAATGAGAATCCGATTCATTTAAATAAGAAAGCATAAGCATAGTAGAACTCTAGACTACTTAGACAGAAAAATACAAGAAAAGTCAAGTTTGATCAAGGAATTGATATTGTATTTCAATGTGTATATGTTATGTGCTTGTGTAGGTCACGCACTATTGTCTGACTGATTTGTCTGATCTATCTAATCTATCTGATCTGCTTCTGCAGCTGTCTGTGAGTAATGACTTAGTAAAGTTATGTTCAACTTTATTTATTTTCTGTATGATGAAATAAGATATGTTTTCTGAAATGTTATGTTCTGTATAATGAATGATTGTCTAAATTCTGACATGTATTCGTGATATGCTTAGCATCATGTGATATCTGTTAGCTGTTACCCGGTATCGAAGGTCTCATTATGGGACTTATTATGTCTGTCATCTGTTACCCGTATCGGAGGCTCTATCATGGAGCTTAGCATGTATATTCTCTATTACCCAGATCCAGAGGTTCCTTTATGGAACTGGTTACTCATAACCACCATATATTCTACATCCGTCCTGTATCTGTTCTGTTAGCACTAATGGATATATCACGTATGATTAAGCATGAACTCTGATTTGCGTATATGATTTGGATAAGATTATGAATATGGATCTGCTTTTGTTTCTAAAATAAATATGAATCTATTTTCTAAAGCTGATATGGGACATCATTCATTAAAACCTTTTACTCTATTATTATTCACTGGACTCCAGCTCACTGTATTATTTATATATGTAGATGATCAGGCGCATGACCAAGCTTAGAGACGTCTGCCTGGAATTTGTTTTTGTCAGCCAACCTATGTGCCTCTCGTGGAGGTTCCGGATATATCAAGTGATTATGGCTATGTGATTAAAGTTTAAGTTTTGTTTTTTTTATTGGTTAAAGAAGTTTTTGTTTATTTTGTAAATAGGGCTAAGTCCCTTTGTCTAGTATATATATATAATGATGTGTAAATGTATGAATATAAAGTTTAAAATTTTTCTTTCTAATATAAGTCTGCACAGCTCAATGGACGTTGTATATTCGCTATTTGCTTCCGTTAGCCCCTAATATCATATTAATCTATCTCAGAGGCCTTCGGTAATTCCAAGATTACTGGCCGGTTACGATGCTAAACTTATAGGGGCGAGTTTGGGTCATGACAAGTACCGTATTGGAAATCCACCTGAGATAGTGTACTTTCCTGATTGCCTCTGCTTCTAGCAGGTTTCCCACTTCTTCCGTCACTGTCTCTGCGTGGTGGAGTGTTAATCGGCGAGTTTGCTGTATGATTGGTCTGTCGGTTGGGTGGACATTGAGTTGATAGCAGATGAAGTTAGGGTCAATGCTAGGCATGTCATACGGTGTACAGGCAAACACTTCGATGTTAGAGGTCAAAAATTCTATGATCTCTATTCTTTCGGTGCTAGACAGAAACGAGCCGAGCACAAAGAACTTTTCTGGGTTTTTCTCATCTATCCTTACTTCTACCAAGTCTTCCACTGCCTTTTGTTCGGCTACTTTGTCGACATTTGCGAATAGCTCGTTGCTTTCTGGCTCTTCTACCATGTGTATGAACCCTTTTGCGGCCCGACTGTCGTTCACTGTAATGAAGCACTATTTGGACATGATTTGGTCTCCTAAGACTTTTTCAATCATTCTAGTTTTGTTGGGGAACCGTAACACCTGGTGGTAGGTTGATGCCACCGCTCGCATGGCGTGCAACCATGCTCTTCCGAAGATTATGTTGTGAGTGGAAAAGACTTCCAATACCTAAAATTCTACCTATTTTGTCATCGTTCCTGCTTTGACTGGCAAAATTATCTTGCCAACCGGCTATTCTGGCATTGAGTTGAAGCCGAGTAGGGGAGATGTTGCGGGTGTTATGTCTTTGTCCTCTAATTTTAGTTACTTGAAGGTCTTGTAGTACATTATCTCGCATGAGCTCCCTTATTCAATTAGGATCCGCTTGATGTCGAAATTCTTGACGTGCAGAGTAACCACCAGTGCGTCGTTGTGAGGGTTTTGTAACCTTGCTAAGTCTTTGTTAGAAAATGTGATAATGTTCGTCGCCTCTGTTTTTCCCTTTTTTTACGGTAGGTTGTGCACTTAGTACCTCTCTCATGTGCTCAACCTTTTTGATCATCCCTCTGAGTTCACATACTTGTTTAGGTTCGATGATCCCATATATCACATTAATTATGCCTTGGGGCGGACCGTCGACCGGCATCCCATCCGGCCTGTTGCGGTCTTAGGGGGCTGGCTGTGTTCCCCCTTCAATATATTGGTTCAAGTGGCCTACGGCCACTAACTCCTCCAAATGTTGCCTTAATGGCATACAGTTTTCAATTCGGTGCCCCTTTTCATCATGGAAGGTGCAACGATACCTATAATCGTAGCCCCTCTGTGCTTCTCCCAACTTGGCTGGCCAGCAAACGAAGGGTTTATTGCATATCTCGCTAAGAATCTGGTAGATAGGTTTATTGAATACCGTGGTGATGGCAATGCGAACTCTCAACTTTCTTGCTTGGAGGTCCTCTCTGTTGGCTCGTCTGTCTCACCCATTTTTGCTCGGTTGTTCTTCCCACCCAACCGTGTTAACTTTTACCGTAGGTTTTTTGTCTGACATCGCTGTTGTGCTAGCTTTTGCTTTGGTGCAAGCAACATCTTCTTCTACCCAGATATGCTGATGCACTCTTTCTATCAGGGCTTCCATTGTGAGAGGTGGCGTCATCGTCATTGAATCCCTCAATTTATTGCCAGCCGGCAAACCTCGTTTGTACTGTGCGATAGCTAGGTTTGTGGGGTAATCTCCAATCTGATTAAAAGTCTCCTAATACCAGTTATTGCAAGACCTTAATGTTTCTTTCTTGCCGATGTCTATGGAAAGAAGCTGGTCAATCTCTACTGGTGTCTTGGTGTTTGTTTTGAATCTGGCCACAAATGCCTCCGCTAGTTGCGCCCATGATGCTATGTTACCTTCTGGCAAGGGCTAGAAGGAAACATGATACACATTAGAGTCTCGTTTCACCGATACACGGCCATAACTTGGCAAAAGTGGCTCAAGTGCATGTACGGGTCTGACTTCCCCTCATAAGTAGTGAATTTGGACTGGTGGAAGCCTGAGGGTAATGGTGCGTTCTCTATCGTTGGAACGAACGACGAGCTCTGCAACCTTACTAATGCTTTGTCTGCTAGTTCGTAGGTAAGGTGTGGTTCTGGCATTCCAACCTTGACATTCCCATGTGTTTTAGGAGCCAACCGTTGCAGCGCTGAGACTTTACGGGGGTTGCGAGCCTGAGTGTCTTCTCTCCTTTAAGCCCTTTCCTGTAGCACTGCCCGCAGGTCCACTGACCTAGGAAACTGTAGACACCCCATTTTTGACCGTCCTTAAGACTTAGGCGTTACTGATGGTTTACTTGGTGTTGAAAGCTGTGTAGTGCATAGGTTCGGTTTCTTCGGCGAGAGGAGAGTCAAATCCCAACCTTACACCTCATTTTGGACCAAAGCTATTTTGAATGGTTTTTAGACCTTAAAACCCTCTCTTTCAAAATGTTTTGGAATAAAGTTCCTACGATGTTTCGAGGCTCGCATTTCGTTAAATGTTGCGCTTTTCGATAAACCGAGCGAGGACAAAGTGGAAATGAATGAAAGAGAGATGAACTCTTTAAAAAATCTTTCAAAACACCTTGTTTAGGGGTTTGGAGTTGAAGAAAAGAGGAAAGGAGAGAAGAAAACTAGCTTGGGAGAAGTTCGGCATGAATCCGGTTGGACCGAAACTGCGCGGCTTCACCAAAATAGGCATAACTTTTTGCATAGTTAGAATTTTGATGCAAGGCTGGTGCCATTGGAAGCTAACTTCTGGGGCTTCAATTGGACACCTGGTTGACCACTTTTGGATTTGCCAGCCATTGGCCGACCATTTTTATTTTCAGGAGACCACTTTTTGTCCTGAAAAACCATAAAAAGTAGCTGGCCGACTGTAGACGCGCCTCGGAGAGAACTACCGAGAAAATCTCATTTTGTTCTCTGAGCTACTATAGTTCGGACTCAAATGTCACGGTTCTGAATCTAATCTTACAATGTGCGATGTAAGACCGATAAATCACCAAAAAGTCCAAATCCAACAAATCATTTTGGAAAACTGATTTTTATGAAGAAGTGTCAAACATGGACTGGTTTGCTAGATACAGAGTCGCCACCTAAATATTTTATTTTGGAAAAATTTAGGAAACCCTGACTCGTGCCTAAGGCCACATATCCGTCATCACCAAAGTTACCTCGGCTGGGGAACTTGAGTACGATTGGGGAAGGTCATCTATGAGCACTCCCGCTTGTCTGATCAAAGATCGGCCTGTACTAAGCATGATATCTTGTTTTTGAAAACACATGTGCTCTTATTCCAGTTAATTGGCTAATCTTATTACGTAATGCGCACAACACACAAGTATAGACTAGATCGCCTAATTTGGAGCAGAGCAGAGCATATCCGTTTGTTTGGAAATGGTTTGAAGTTTGCTACTCGCAAGTAGGCTAAAACACGGATTTCAATGAATTGTTCCAATTCAAGTAATCCAACCTTCACCCACAGGCATTCAGGCAGTTAATCACGTAAGCAATTAGCCTCATGGCAAGCATGCTTTCATGGCAACATTAACATACATGCAGTATGCTAAAGTGTAAACACTCACAGTGTACTCCGAGCCAAAACAAAAAACTAATTAGAATTCAATGCATGATCCTAGTTCATGTTAAGATGGCTAATACAATACATGCGAAAATGTAACTAAGATAGGCTCGGCTATTCTAGAATGTCATGTGAAATGCAACTTGATACATGTATTCAAATTGGAATTGAAATACAATGCAGTTAGTATGATGCGTCGAGCCCGGTACATGCAATATAAATGAATGGATGCACGCATACGAGCATAAGGTATGCTAAATTAAACATGCCCTAAAATTAACCATCGTAAGCGGTTAAGTAAAAGGGAGAAAGAAATGGAGGTTGGAAGACATGCATCACACACATGCACGCTTATTACAACAATACACCCTCTCGAAAGAGGGACCGAATAAGAAGCTAACTAGCTAATCTAAGCTAATTAAACTAATTATTACACAACAAATTAATTAACTAATCCTAGTTAACTAATTATTACAGAACGAATTGAAATAGCTAAACACATTAACTATTTAAAGGTACAAACCAAAGTAAAGCCTAGCTATCTAAGCATGGCAGCTAAGGAAAGCAGTAAAAGCAGGAGCTTTAGAGGGAGAGGAATACATGCAAGCCCAGTCGCCTTGTTCGGAAATCCAATGCGATGCTCCGATTTGCCTCTGCTTTCATTTGTTCTCAGAAACTTGCACCAAGTTCCAGAAAGCTGAAACTTCACCTTGGGAATCCTGTGGGAGGGTGGCCGACCACTTTTGGTCTCTAGAAACACCTGCCGACCACTTTTGGTTGTTGAAAAACCAGAAAAAGTGGTCGGCCAGCTACTTTTTCTGGCTGGCCGGCCAGTTGTTGCTGCTGAATCCCAGTTTTCTACAACAGAGAGCAAGAAAGGGCATAGCCATGTATTTGCAAGATATGTGTACACAACCACCCTCCTTATCATGTCATGAACTCAAGGGAGTGTAGGTTCTCGACCCTCAAGCCACCAATCGCGCATTTCCATGCATGATGGCCGAGAGGTGAAGTTGCACAATTCAATATGAAATGAATGCATAAGTAAACAAATAAAGTCTAAAACTCTATCATGTATGATCAAGAGCGTCGGCGACCGGGAATTAAGACACGCTTCATCACTTTAAGTATGAAACGTCCCTCGTTTCCCGTGTTTGGACTAACTCCTATTCCAAACACAATGCAAGCAAGCATGGCATACACAATGCGACTCGATCATGCAAGTATGCAATATGACTTAAGCATGCAAGCATGCAATGCAATGTGAACAACCTAACAAGGCTAATGGCATGCACAATGCTAAAGCATGTAACAACTAGCATACACAATGCTAAATGCTAAAAACTAGATGGCATACTCAATGCAAGGCATTCATAAGGTTCTAAGCATAATGTAATGCATGCATGCACAATGCAATGCAACAAGGGCAACTTATGTAATATACCAAGCATGGCATGCTCAATGTAATATACATGGTATACTCAATGGACTTAAACCAAAAGGGTAGACCTCAATCATGCCCAAATCAGTGGCCATTGGTGATGAAATGAAAGCACATAAAGCAAGGCATGCATGCACAATGCATTGGCCATCAAAGAGGCCAAAGAGCACAACTCTCAAGAGTGCTCAAATGAGTGACATAAATGGAAGTGTAACAACACTAAGTGCACTGAAATGAAGCAAGAAATGATGCCAAATCATTCAAATAACATAAGTAAAGCATGCTAGGGTCCTAAGGCATGAAAGCTAGCAAAGAACAACACAAATGAGGCATGCAATACATGGCACAAATGCATGAACTAAGCATGGATAGAGCTCAAGTAGGTCAAAACAAGGACCAAAACATGCTGAGATAAGGGCCCAAAGGCCTAGGCATACAAGCATACGAGCTAAGCCATAAGCTAGGCAAACATGGACAATACTTAGAGGCATTCAAAGCATGAATGAAGTAGGAACAAAAGCATGCTATAAGCTCTGAAATGTCATGTTAGATGATGCTAAATCATGTACACAACACAAATGAAGCATGTAATAGTGCTCAAAGCTTGAAGCAAGCAAGAGCACTTGTACTACAAGCATACAAAACATGAAGCATGTGACCAAGGCATCCCAAAACAGTCCTAGAACATGTTAAAATGAGTCTAAAACATGCATAGAAGGAGGCCAAAACATGCTAGCATGAGGGGCATGAGACATGATACATACAAGGCAAATAAGGTGGATTACACTACACCTATTAAGACCAAGCATGGGATGACTTAAGCAATAAAAATCAGAGTTATATCATGACATAATAACCCCAAAAACACACTGAAATGATGGCTTGCAAGCTAAGGCATGATGGCATACGCAATGGTTCATGTTAAAGCATAAAGGGACAAACCCTCCAACGCATTGAATGAGTAACAAATGTGAATGCATGGCCATGAAACATGGACTGAAATCACATAACAAGTGATGCCAAATCATTGAAATAAGCCAAGTAATGCATGCTAGAGGATTCAATACACAAAGCTAACAAGCTAGATTGAACCAAGGCTATACAAAGCAAGTCATGCATGACCAATACAACACAAATCAGACCTTAAACATGCTAAAACATGAACAAAGTATTCTTTAAGCTAAGCCAAAAGCATGCTAAAATGACATGTTACAACATGATGCATGTTAGGCTATTTCATGGGATTGCACTACAAGTGCATGGAGCATGCAAATGCTAACCAAACCAAACCCTAAAAAAGGTATGAAATGGAAAAACATCACCAAAAACATGCTGAAATGGAAAGAAAACAAGCTAGAATGACATGCTACTTCATGAAGCGTACAAAGCTAGTTTAAGGGATTTACACTACAAGTGTATTAGGCATGCAAAGGCTAACCAAACCAACCCAAAACAGATCTAAGGAATGTTAAAACAACACCAAAAACCCACTGAGATGGCTCCAAAACAAGCTAGAAAGACATGCTCAAACATGAGGCATACAACACTAGATTGTGTGATTTACACTACAAGTGTATTAACTATGCATGGAGTGACCAAAGCAAGCAAAAATAGTGGTATGCCTCAGCAAAATAACCATGAGGCATACAAAACTAGATTGTGTGATTTACACTACAAGTGTATTAACCATGCATAGAGTGACCAAAGCAAGCAAAAATAGTGGTATGCCTCAGCAAAATAACCATAAATACAAGCTAAGATATGGTCAACATACACTTAGTAAAGATGCTCAAACATGAGGTATATTAAGGCATGTATTGAAGATGCAAAGAGAGGGGATGGCCTTCCCCTTCTTAGGACCTTAAAACACCATCCCCACCACTGAAATGGTGAGAAGGCCAAAACAAGGTGGTCCCGAAGCTCACAAAAAAGACTTAAAAATAAGGCCAAACAAGGCCTAAGATGGGGTAAACAACCCCAAACACAAAAGTGATCTTAAACAAAGATCAAAAGCATGCAAAAATAGAACTTTTATCAGTTATAAGTCAAGCTTAAAATAGCATGAAAGATAGGCTAAAAGCTTAAGCAAGAAAGGAGGATTTAAAGGTCAAAAGCTCACCCTTGAAGACCCTCTTTATAACTGCAACTCTAGCAGGTTTTTCAAGCTCAAAACAACCCAAGAACACCAAAGTCAACCCCTAAGCACCTCAGTAGCGAAAGGATGGTGTTTGAGTGTGTGTTTGTGTGTTAAAGTAAGACAAATCTACACTTTAAGGCATGAAAATGAAGCAAACAAGGCAATATAGATACAACACTATATCTATCCTCTTCCTTCAGATTTTCTGAACTTGGAGGAGGAAGGAGAAGCCTCCCTCTTATAGAAGAGGAAAGCCAAAGCTTCCTGGAGAAGCTAAGCTTGAATGTCATCCCTCTATACACGTGTATGGAGGATGGCTCAAATGTTCTCCAGCTGTGCCAGCTGTCCCAAAATATCTCAAAAAATGTGTCAAAAAGCAGTCGACCGCTTGAAGTGGTCAGCCTGCTAGTTTAAGTGGTCAACCAGAGCAAAAATTGGTCGCCCACAGGTGGAAGAGGTCAACACACTAAATGCAAGGTGGTGGTGTGGTGGCCGACCAGAAAAGATGGTCCAAGGACCAAGAAATCCAGTTATCTGACAAGAAAACTACCTAGAAAAAGAAAAAGTGGTCTCCAAGGAGAAATACAGGTCTTCCACCCTTGTACCACCTTCCAAACATGGAAAATAAGGTTTGTACCAAAAACAAACCAAAGCGGATGCAAGACGAGAAATCGGGAGGCGAAACACGCGGCCAAAAGCCCTGAAAACTAGCTAACGAGCATCAAAAGTGGTATGCAACCACAAAAGTGGTCTCCCGGACCATAGCGTTCCTCTAGACAGAGGCAACAAGGTGTGGTTCAAAAACTACGCCAAACGGAGAATGTTAAGCGGTCCCGAGACAAGGCGCGCGGCCAAAGGCTCCAAAAACCAGAAACTAGTCTCCAAATGGGAAAAGTGGCCTACGACCACGAAAAGTAGTCTACGACCACAGAGAGATGGTCTACAAGACCACTCTCTCCCTCCGGGAAGGGAAAACAAGACTTGGTCCGCAAACCGAGCCAAAGCACAAAAAGTTCCGAGGCCTGGAGGCAAGGCTCTCAGCCAAAACTCCAAAACCTCAGAACGAGCACAACATACACCATCACCGAGCGCTCAATCGATAACGTCTGAGTCTTAAGGTCGGTAAAAAATGCGGTGTCTACACCGACCAGCAAAAGTAGCTGGCCGACCACTTCAACTGGTCGGCCACTTTTCAACACCTTTTTGAAGATATTTTCTTCCAGTTGGCACAGCTGGAAGTCACTGAAACCATCCTCCATACACGTGTATGGAGGGATGGCCTTTGAACCCAAGCTTGCTCAAGAAGCTTTGCTTTTGTTCTCTATAAGAGAGAACCTCCTCCTCCCTCCTCTAGGTTCAGAAAAAATTGCCTTAAGAGTTATAGATACACCCTTGTATCTATCTTGTCCTTTACTTCATTTTTGTGCTTCAAAAGTGCCCTTTTGTCATACTTTAACACACAAACACACACTCAAACACCATACCTTTGTTGCTGAGGTGCTTAGGAGCTGCTTTTAAAGCTTTTGGACTGGTTTTGATCCAAAAAATGTGCTGGAGTTGTGTTTTTGAAGGTGGTCTTCAAGGGTGAACCTTTAACCTTTTAAACCCCCATTCTTGCTTAAGCTTTTGAACCTATTTGCATGTTGTTTTGAGCTTAACTTCATACTGTAAAAAGTTCTGTATTTTGGTGCTTAAGATCTTTGTTTAAGGTTATTTTTGTGTTTGGGGTTGTTTACCCCATTTTAGGCCTTGTTTGGCCTTACTTTTGTGCCTTCTTTGTGAGCCTTTGGGACCACCTTGTTTTGGCCTTCTCACCACTGAAACTCAAAGGAATTTCAGTGGTGGGAAGGGTGTTTTGAGGTCCCAAATGGGAGAGAGTCATTCCCTCTCCTTGTGTCTTCAATACTTGCTTCTTTTGCCTTATGTGTGAGTATGTTTGTTAAGCTTATGTTGGCCATATCTTAGCTTGTATTTGTGATTATTTTGCTATGGCATGCCACTGTTTTTACTTGGTTTTGTCACTCCATGCATGCCTAATACACTTGTAGTGTAAATCACACAAACTAGTCTTGTATGCTTCATGAAGTAGCATGTCATTCTAGCTTATTTTGTTTCCATTTCAGCATGTTTTGGGTGATGTTTTGCCATGTCATACCTCTGTCAGGGTTTGTTTTGGTCACCTCTTGCATGCTCCATGCACTTGTAGTGCAATTCCATGAAATAGCCTAACATGCATCATGCTTTGACATGTCATTCTAGCATGCTTTTGGTTTAACTTAAAGAAGATTTTGTTCATGTTTTAGCATATTTAAGGTCTGATTTATGTTGTCTTGGTCATGCATGACTTTCTTTGTATAGCCTTGGTTCAATCTAGCTTGTTAGCTTTGTGTGTTGAGTCCTCTAACATGCATTACTTGGACTATTTTAATTATTTGGCATCATTCATAATGTGATTTTAGTTCATGTTTCATGTCCATGTATTCAGATTTGTCACTTATTCAATGCGTTGGAGGTATTTCCCCTTATGCCTTAACATGAATCATTGCGTATGCCTTCATGCCATAGCTTGCGAGCCATCATTTCAATGTGTTTTTGGGATTATTTTGCCATGATATAACTCTGATTTTTATTGGTCAAGTCATCCCATGCTTGGTCTTAATAGGTGTAGTGTAATCCGCCTTATTTGCCTTGTATGCATCATGCCTCATGCTCACCATGCTAGCTTATCTTGGCTTCGTTCCATGCATGCTTTAGACTCATTTTGACATGTTCTAGGACTATTTTGGGTTGCCTTGGTCACATGCTTCATGTTTTGTATACTTGTAGTACAAATGTTCTTGCTTGCCTCAAGCTTTGAGCACCATTGCATGCTTCATTTATGTTGTGTACATGATTTGGCATCACCTAACATGACATTTCAGAGCTTATAACATTGTCATGTTCCTACCTCAATCATGTTTTAAGTGCCTTTGAGTGTTATGCATCATTGCCTAGTTTATGCCTTAGCTTGTATGCTTGCATGCCTAGGCCTTTGAGCCCTCATCTCAGCATGTTTAGGTCCTTATTTTGACCTACTTGAGCTCTGTCCATGCTTAGTTCATGCATTTGTGCCATGTATTGCATGCCTTCTTTGTAGTCCTCTTTACAAGCTTCATGCTTTAAGGACCCTAGCATGCCATACTTGTGTTGTTTGAATGATTTGGCATCATTTCTTACCTCATTTCAGTGCACTTAGTGTTGCTACATTTCCACGCTTTTCACTCTTTAAGTGTTCTTGAGAGTTGCACCTTAGTGCCTTAATTGGTGAGCCAATTGGCATGCATGCTTGTATATGTTTTCGGCGCCTTCATTTTAGCATTATGGCCTCTGTTTTGGCATGGCTGAGGTCTACCCACATTTGGTTTAAGCCCATTGAGCATTGTGTATGCCATGTCACATCACATCGTGCATGTTATGTTGTTATTTTCATTGCGCACGCTATGCTATTAATTCACATTGTGTATGCCATGATCATATTGCATTGAGTATGCCATGTTAGTTCATTCGCATTGTGTATGCTAGTATGTTAATTGCATGTTTGCATGCTTGTCCCTCCCATGTTTGTATGCTTGAGTCGCATTGTGTATGCCATGTTATGTGTTGCATTGTTGTTTGGAATAGGTGTTAGTCCAAACACGAGGAACGAGGGATATTTCATACTTCAAGTGATGAAACGTGCCTCAATTCTCGGTCGTCAACGCTCTTGATCACACATGATAGAGTTCTAGGCTTTATGTGTTTACTTGTGCATTCATTTTACATTTGAATTGTGCAACTTCGCCTCTCGGCCATCATGCATTGAAATGCACGATTGGTGGCCCGAGGGTCGAGAACCACACCGCCTTGAGTTCATGACATGATAGGGAGGGTGGTTGTGCACACATATCTTGCAAATACATTGCCATGCCCTTTCTTGCTCTCTGTTGCAGCAAATTGCAGTTCAGCAGCAACAACTGGCCAGCCAGCCAGAAAAACTAGTTGGTCGACCACTTTTTTGGTTTTTCAACAACCAAAAGTGGTCGGCAGGTGTCTGGAGAGACCAAAAGTGGTCGGCCACCGTCCCACAGGTTTCCCTGGGTGGAGTTTCATCTTTCTGGAGTTTGGTGCAGAGTTTTGAGGACAGATGAAAACAGAGGCAAATCGGGGCATCGTATTGGATTTCCGAACGAGGTGACCAGGCTTGCATGCATTCCTCTCCCTTGAGGCTCTTGATTTACTGCTTTCCTTAGCTATCATGCTTAGATAGCTTGCTTTTGCTTTGGTTTGTACTTTA
Organism: Camellia oleifera; assembly: GCA_022316695.1. Classification (NCBI taxonomy): domain Eukaryota; kingdom Viridiplantae; phylum Streptophyta; class Magnoliopsida; order Ericales; family Theaceae; genus Camellia; species Camellia oleifera. The sequence goes on from CM039305.1 coordinate 50,011,530, forward strand.
ATAGTTAATGCGTTAGCTATTCAATTCGTTCTGTAATAATTAGTTAACTAGGATTAGTTAATTAATTTGTTGTGTAATAATTAGTTTAATTAGCTTAGATTAGCTAGTTAGCTTCTTATTTGGTCCCTCTTTCGAGAGGGCGTATTGTTGTAATAAGCGTGCATGTGTGTGATGCATGTCTTCCAACCTCCATTTCTTTCTTGCTTTTACTTAACCGCTTACGATGGTTAGTTTTAGGGCATATTTCAGTTAGCATACCTTATGCTTGCATACGTGCATCCATTCATCTATATTGCATGCATCGGACTCGGCGTATCATACTAACTGCATTGTATTTCAATTCCAATTTGAATACATGTACTAAGTTGCATTTCACATGACATTCTAGAATAGCCGAGCCTATCTTAGTTACATTTTCACATGTGTTGCATTAGCCATCTTAACATGAACTAGGATCATGCATTGATTTCTAACTAATTCTTTGTTTTGGCTTGGAGTACATTGTGAGTGTTTACGCTTTAGCATATTGCATGTGTGTTAATGTTGCCATGAAAGCATGCTTACCATGAGGCTAACTGCTTAGTTGATTAACTGCCTGAATGCCTGTGGGTGAAGGTTGGATTACTTGAATTGGAACAATTCATTGAAATCCACATTTTAGCCTACTTGCGAGTAGTAAACTTCAAACCGTTTTCAAATGAATATGCAATGTTTTGTTCCAAATTTGGCGATCTAGTCTATACTTGTTTGTTGTACGCATCACATAGTAAGATTAGCTAATTAACCGGAATAAGAACACATGTGTTTTCAAAAACAAGATATCATGCTTAGTATAGGCCGATCTTTGATCGGGTGAGCGGGGGTGCTCATTAAATGACCTTCCCCAATCGTATCCAAGTTCCCGAGCCGAGGCAACTTTGATGATGACGGACACGTGACCTTAGGCACGAGTCAGGGTTTCCTAAATTCCCCCAAAATAAAATATTTAGATGGCTACTCTGTATCTGGCAAAGCAATCCATGTTTGGCACTTCTTTATAAAAATCAGTTTTCCAAAACGATTTGCCAGATTTGGACTCTTTGGTGATTTATCGGTCTCACATCGCACATTGTGAGATTAGATTCAGAACCGTGACATTTGAGTCCGAACTGTAGTAAGTCTAATGGACAAAACAGAATCCTGAGCCATTTTCGTGCACAAAGCCCGGGACGTTCGGGGCGCGTCTACAGCAACTTTGTGTGCCGAGATGTTGTTTGGTGCGCATGCGAAGGCCGATAACTACTTCCCTCCATATAAGACCTTTCAGTCCTCGTTCTCTCAAACCTGGAGTAACGAGTCTTGGAAGTCCTTGATTGTATGTCGTCTGTCCCGAGGCTTCTACTTTCAGCTTGTGATGGTGTGACTTGTCTGTCCCGATCTTCTGAATGGTAAGAGGATGTGTTGCCTTTGTGCCCTTCTTCTGTTGCCACCACTTTGCCTTTTATCTAGCGTTTCATTGTCTCCATGTCTGTCGTTATCCTCCATATCAATTCGTCTTGCTCCCTTATGCGATCCTCCAAAACCTGAGGATCCATCATCCGCCTCTGCCTGTCAAGGCTCTAAGAGCGATGAAGGCTTGAGCCTCGTCTTTCTCGTGTGTCTCTCTATGGGTTCCGTCGCTAGGAATCTAATTCTGCCATAAGTGGGATAAAAGGTATACCTTCATGCCTCCCGCCCCTTCCGGGGTTTGCCCATCAATAACAGAATGTGGTAAGTCTTCATTGTGCGCCATAGCTTTCAACTAAAGAGGAAACTCAATCAAAAGGTTTGTTTTTTGTTTGACTTCCCACAGACGGCCCCAATTGTACGAGCACAGAATAATCTTCTCTTATAATTCTGTTGATCAAGTTTGCACTCCTCCAAACATTGTCGCTTTACTGCTTGAAAACACAAATGTGAGCTAGCCGGCGGGTGTGTGCCGGAAACCTCTCCGATGCCTTTGTCAGCAAATAGACAATAAACACAAAAGCTTTATGTATTTGAGAGTCAGAATTGTGATACCTGTACATAGGTCCTATCATGAGCTTTTATAGATTCCACCTAGCACAATCCTAGGAGGACTCCAACTCTCCTTACCAAAGTCCTCATAGGAATCACACTCTCAAGGATAACGCCTATCTTGATAACACCCTACTCACTACTAAACAAGTGATATGGTTGCAACTCTTACCTCGGTTGGCACCAGACTTAACCGTGCTCACACAGCTCAGTGCTACTTTAGGTAACACTGTCAGTCTTGACTTTGAGATGACGCCTTGCAGAGTTATCCTTTAGCTCGGTCCTTCTTCCACTGATACCTCGGTCCAAGATAGCCATGTCAGGCCACTGGTAGCCCACCTATGATCGGCCTGATGCTTAAATGATCTAATACCGTGCTACACAAACAATTACTTCAGTCCGCAGTTCAACCCAATGTCTAAGACAAATGGTCTTAGTTTGGTAAAAACTATTCACATAAATTACCCTCTCAAGTCAATACTTATAAGTAAATAAATCTAGTCAATAGGATTGACCTGTAAATGTCCCAAAATTAAAAAGATGAAATGTAATAATTAAATTATGAGTAAATTGTGTTACACCCCCTTGACTATGACTTATTTTTACCAAACACCCACTATGTCACATTTGTTTGGCTCAATAAGATTAAGGGAATCAAGAGTACAGTAAGATTGAGTGAGGAGATTATTAGTGTGATAGTATTAAATTGGAGATATAGGATAAAGAGTATTTGTTTGTATACCATCGGATTAGTAATGTTATAAATAGTATTAATATATAAAACTAATTTTTTAAATTTTTAGTATTTTTGTAATATTATAATTATTATTTTCTTGTTATAAAAAATATAAATTTTGCTTATAAATTATTTAAAAATTAACTAAATATAAAAAATTATATTTTTTAGCATTTATTAAAAAAAATTAAATATTTCTATCACTAATAAATTATTTAAAACATAATAATATTAAAAATGGTCTTTTATTTTCAACCCAAGGGGATTGGATTAGCAAACCTATCTCTCCTGGGTAAGCTATTCTCACCCTTAGGGGGGATTCCAATTGGGATTGATAGTCAAATTTGACTAATAGTCTAACAACATTTTAACACGACCAAACATGGTTTTCATGGACCTATAGATTGTTAATTCAATCCCCTGTACTAAAAGGTCAAACAAACATGACCTTAATCTTAACAACTCAACACTAGGGAGCATTAATGAGATGGGCCGAGTTTACCCAATTATGTCCAAATCTCATATTTTAACATTTTTTTTTTTTTTTGAATTTAAACCAGTCAATGGGGTTAGTATAAGTCAAACCTATTTAAAAAACTAAAACCATGCTCCACTCATAAATCTAAATCTTATGGCTCAAAATCATACTGAATCGGGTTATACATTTTTTCATTATACTTATATTATTAAATTCTACACATTTTTATTCACATATTTTAAATATTTTCATTAGTTAATTTTCTTGCTTACTTTTTAACATAATTCAAATTTTATTATTATTATTATTTTTTAACATCAATATTTAAAAAAAAATTAAAAATAAAATAAAACCAAGTAACATATAATACCTACAAGTGGAGGAAAAACATAAAAGGAGAAAAAAAAAAAAAAAACTTTAAAGATGAGAACAAAAAATAAAAGTAAATATTAGACCAAAAAAATATATATATTAAACATTAGACTTACCATTCAAACTTTTATGGGATGAGTTTATGGGCAGACTCGGATTACCAAAATTTGTCCAAAACCCAAATCATCTTTTATGGGTTGGATGGGATAGACATTCAAACAGACTGGGACAGACTATGAAACAAATTGGGTAATATTGAATTTTTGTCTGCAAGCCATTTGGGAAGTTACTCAACGCTTTCAAAAACACAAAAAACTTTCAAGTTATTTTTATTACAATAAATCTGTTTTATTACTAGTAGTTGGGATGGAAACATATATTTGGTTCATGGATTTTGGAATAGATTTGGAAAGGGAAACGAAAAATGTGGGTGAAATTATATGAAATATATATATTTTATTCACATTTTATTATTATTTTCCCATTTCATTTCAAAATATTTCTCAAAATCCTTGAACCAAATACAACTATCGTGATTAATTAGTAGTCTAAGATAATTGATAGTACACTATAATATTTAGAATATAATTTATGTAGAAATCAATGATTTAAAACTCGGACCAAATCGGCCGGTCGAATCAGGACTCGGACCTAGTTCTGATTCGGAAGAACCCTTAAAATCGGACTAAATTGTCAAAACCAATAGAACCACCGGTTCAACCAGGAAAATCGGTGACCCAGTACCGGTTTTGAATTAACCCAACGGTTGGAAAATCTTTTTTTTTATTTTTTTATTTTTCTTTCAATTCAGTTCGTTCTTTCTTATGTATATATTATGTATATATAAATATATTCAAAATTTTGACTAAAAAATCTTACTTCAAGAGTCTCTTTTCATGAGGAAGAGTCTCATTGAAGCTTAAGGAGATTATGAAAGTTTATTGCAATTTATAGGAAAAGTATAGCGATCCCGGGTTTTATCCCTTGTGTATAGTGAACCGGACTTGCTTTCGTGGATGTTAGTAGTTGCTTATATCTTGTTTGCATCCTTTCGTACATTGTATTTGAGTTATAGGATGTGTTGGGCAGGTTTATTACAGGTTGGTTGAACTTAGAAATCAAAAATAGTTGCCCAGATTTTTGTTTTCACGCTCAAGCGGAGCTCTTGACGCTTGAGCGGGCCCTTCGTTGTTGCTTCTCCGCTCGAGCGGGTGTTTTGACGCTCGAGCATGATTTTCCATCTCCCAGTATTTCTTCTGCAGTATTGGACGCACGAGCGGGCGTTTTGACGCTCGAGCGTGAGTTTGTGTATGACGCTCGAGCGGGGACCTGATTCAGCAAAAGTTCTAGGAGTGTGTATCCGCCACTCGAACGGGAGTCTGTGAGTGACGCTCGAGTAGGGTTTTCCACGCTCGAGCGGGGCGATTTTTATATCAACTTCGGGATTCCATTTTTGAATCACTTTTCAACATCCTTTCTCTCTCTTACTTTTCTGAAAAAAGCCATTTGAAAGTTTCTCTCACTAAAACTTAACTTCTCTCTATTGATCTAGTAGGAGTGATTTCCTCACCTTTGGCCTTTACAAAAGTTGTGTTGATCGTTGAGGGCTACGTTTTGATCCGAACATATTGAGTTTTAGAGCACTTTGAGTTTCGTTATCTTCTCCCTTTGAGCTCCGAATTTAAGGTAGGGATATCCTACTCCTTCTCATGAGCTTTGTCTTTGAATTTTAGCATTTTGATGAGTTGGGGAATTGTTGGGTAATTTTGAGAAAGTTTGGGCCTTTGTGTAATTTTACAAAAGTTGGGGCTTTGTTTATACAAACTTATATGCATGTTTGGCATAGAGAAATGAGATCAATATTGGATTATTAGTGAAAATGGAACCTTAAGGTTGTGATGTTAATTATGGGAAATGCTCTAATTACATTGATAAATTAATTGGTATAATTAATTTGAAGAAAAGAGGAATTGAATTGAGAAAGTTGGAATTGGATGTGTATGGGATTAAAGGGTATAGTTAGATTCATTCATCGTTCACCTAGTTGAAATGTTGATTATATATCTATTTGGGGCATTTATTTTCAGTATAGAAATAACTGCTTTGGGCTATCGGTGGAGGATAGTCTTGATTGTTGTAGACAATGCATGATGATTAAGCAAACTAAAACTAATCGATTGAGTATGCTATTGAATATAGCGACTGGAATAATACATTAACTTATTGTATTGATTGATTGTATATGATCTATGTTTATATACATGTGTTGTGTGGGAGGCGATAGGGGATGTACTCCACGGTTTAGGGGAAGATAGGGGATGGACCTCTAAACCGGATTTTTGTGTGACATTGATACAACGCTACAATGTGTATCAAGTGTTGATTATGGAAGTGTTTGAATTGATTTGATATAGCACTAAAATGTATATCGTAATCAATTGTGAAGTATAGAAATGATTCTATGTTATGTTGATACAACACCAAAATGTGTATCTTTCGTAAAGTGTAGAAATGAATTATGTGTTATCGATACAGCATTACAATGTGTATCCATCATGAATTTCGAAAGTGTTTTAAAGATGGGTCTAAATCTCATTAAGTTATTTGGCTAGGTGTTGAGCCTTGTTTTCAAACTCAAAGTTGAAAAGGAAATGGGAAATGAAGTGTAGCATGGACTTAATGTTATGAAACCGGAATGTGATATATGTGGATGTATTTGTGTTGACCATCTATCAACTACTAATCTTCTAGTCATTGTTCATAGCTGGTTTAGTGTATTTCTACTGGGCTGTGGCTCACCCTTTATGGGACATCATTTTCAGGTACAGGTAACATGCCATCCCCAAGGACATAGCTTGGGAGGCAAGAGGCAGACAGACCTTTTTATCGTTTTGTTATCGTTTTGGATGTATTACATGTAAATTCAAGCCAAGGGCTTAATGTTTATTTGAGTTAGTACTCTCCTTTTGTAACCAAGTGTTAACTTGGAAAGCTGTAAGCCCGTAGGGCATTTGCTTTTGTTGTTAACATGTAATACTCATTGTAATGAACTACTCTGATGAATAGAAGAATATTTAACTTTTATATCAATGCATGTCTAAATTGATGGGTTCTAATGTTATTATTTTGAGGGCGTTACAACTTGGTATCAGAGCGTACCGGGTTCGAATACTTTAGGTACGTGGGAAGTGATTAGTATCATAATGGGTTTGTCTCGCTTGTTAGAGACTTAAGTGTAATGTAATGTGTTTATGTGATAACATGTTTATATGACTATTTGGGTATGGGATTTAGTTTCTAGGATGTTGATTGGATCCTTGGGTTTCTGTGAGTCTTGTTGGAAAAGTACTTGATCAATGTTGTTTCTAACCAGAACTCTAGTAACGCCTCGGGACTATCATTATCCGAAAATGAAATTCGTAAATGCTTATGTGTTTATGTGCTTACATGGAGTGAATTACAGTTGTCCATGCATTACGACGCGAGTGTTATAGTTTCGACACATTTGTGAATGCGCTAACGTTCTCTGTTACCTTTATTAGAATGTCAGGATGAGGACGAGGTAGTAGGCGAGGTAGGCTTAGGAGGCAAGAGATGCCTTTATCGGATGATATTTCGACACAGCAGGAGGGGGTTGGCTAGGCCAATGTGGCCGAGCCAGCAGGTCAGGAGGCTATGGACGTTTTAGCCCGAGGGATAGCCGATGCTTTGAGGGAGTCTATGGGTATTCTTAGAGCTGAGAATCCAGTTCAGGCCCCAGTGCAGGCCCAGGTTGCTGAGGCAGGGCCTTGCTTCTTGAAAAGGGAGTTCTTCCGGTCTAATCCGGACAAGTTTGTTGGGGATCCGAATGAGCCACTTAAGGCAGATGAGTGGTTGGAGCAGATGAGTAAGGCGTTCGAGATGCTTGGCATCGAGGACGGAGCATTGAAAGTGACCTTGGCGTCTTTCCAACTAAAGGGGGATGCGGGTCAGTGGTGGAAATTCGTGAAGGGTCGTTTGGACGACACTTGGGAGGCTTTTGTGCGTGCTTTCCAGGAGAAGTTCTTATCTCCAGCAGTCAGAGAGAAGCTGAGAGATCAGTTTTGCCAGCTTTTGCAGTTGAGTTCTTCAGTGGCCGAGTATGAGGTTGCTTTTACTAGCTTGTCCAGGTTCGCACCTGAACTTGTGGCTCTGAGGAACACCGCTGTATTGAGTTCGAGAAGAGGTTGAGGCGCGGCTTCAAGATGAGAGTTGGTGGTTCTATGATCCGAGACTATGGGCGCTTGGTTGATACGGCAGCCCATATGGAGATCATGATGCAGGAAGATGAGGGACAAAGGGGCTCCAAAAGGAGCCAGGATGGTCAGGGTGATGGTAGGAGACAGAGGGGTGCTAACCCTCAGTAGTCTCAGGGTGGTATTGCTAGATCGACCTTTCCAGTGCCGAATGCAGGCTCGGGGAGAGGCAATCAGGGGGACTTCATATGTTACAAGTGTGGTCAGCTGGGCCACAAGGCTTCGGTTTGCCCACAGTGAGGAGGAGGTCAGCGAGTTGCTTCTTCTTCGGCTAGACCGCAGAGTCAGAGTCAGGGCAGGGGTCAGCTACTGTCTTGTTATCAGTGTGGTCAGACGGGGCACCTGAAGAGGTTTTGCCCGCAGTTGAGTGGCACATCTGGTGCATCTGGGCAGAGATAGAGTCTTCAGCCAGCTCAGTCAGTACAGGCCTCGAGGGCTAATCAGGGGGCTTCATCGTTCCAGTCTGTGCAGCAGTCGTATGCTCCGAGGGGTAAGCAGGTGGATTAGGAGCCTACTGGGCGCGTGTATGTTGTTACCGCGCAGGACCTGGTACCAGTTCCATCAGTTGTGAGAGGTACCTTTCTCTTTTGCAACTCAGTTGCTAGTGTATTGATTGATACGGGTGCGTCTCATTCCTTTGTATCTGCTGCATTTGCATCTGTTTCAGAATTGGAGTTGGCACAATTAGCATCTCCTATATGTATTGTATCACCTGTTGGGGGTGAATTGATTTTGAAGCACGGATGTAGAGGTTGTAATATAGAGGTCGCCGACCATCAGCTTCCGTTCCCTTTTGTAGTTATGCCCATGAAGGGTTTTGATGTTGTTTTGGGTATAGACTGGCTATCGTCATACTGGGCTGTTATCGACTGCTACCGCCAGAGGGTCACAGTATGTACCTTAAGCGGGGAGTGTTTTCATTTCTTGGGGATCAGGTTGGTAGTGTGTTGCCACCGGTGTATGATCCGCGAGGGCGGAGCTAGCTTAGTGGTCTTCTTGCTAGCCTTATGAGTAGTGAGTGTGATGAGACCGGAGTTGAGTTACCGAGGATGGTTTGTGAGTATTCGGATGTTTTTCCCGAGGACCTTGTCGGTTTGCCACCTCACCGTGAGATTAAGTTCTCCATTGATTTAGTGCCCGGCACGACGCCGATTTCTATGGCACCTTACCGTTTTGCCCCAGCCGAGTTGAGTGAGTTGAAGATTCAGCTCCAGGAGTTGCTGGATAAGGGCTTTGTTCGCCCTAGTGTTTCGCCATGGGGAGCACCGGCCCTCTTTGCTAAAAAGAAAGATGGTGCCTTGAGACTTTGTATCGACTACCGGAAGTTGAATTGGACTACGGTCAATAATGACTTTTTCTTATCAATTGTGACTTTATTAAATATTATTAGTAAATACTATGCAACAATTTTTATTTTTATTTGAGTATTTATATATATTTTTATTTATGTATAATTTATAATTATATATTTTTTATATAATTTTAATTATGACGTCACAGTTCGACCGCTTTGACCTGACAATTGAATCAGTGACTCGTCCACCCAATCACTTTTTCGATTCGCTCACCGGTCCGATTTTCAAAGCATTGGTAGAAATATTCAATGTCTATTTGGTTTGATTTTTTCTGACTTTATTTTTAAATAAATTTTCATTTATTTTTAATTATTTTTTCCTTCATATTTTAGTCAATTTTTTCCGTACTTTTGAAATGTACCTAATCAATATGCATATAAATATTTATTTTTAAAAAAAATACTTAAATATTTTAAAAATAATACTAAAAATAAATGAAAGTTCGGATAGAAACCTATGTGCATTTTTTTTTTCTTTCAGATTTTTTGTTTGTTTTCATCGATTTTTTTCTCCATATTTTAATTAAACTCTTTTGCTTTTTATATGCACCTAATCTTGATGCATCTAACAAACTTTTTAAAAATGTCTAAAACAAGAAAAAAAAAAATACAGTAAAAAAAGAAGGAAAAACCCTTCTACATATAATTTCTAAAAATTGAAACTAAAAAATCCATTCAAAATAGGTGCCTAAATAAATAAATTTGGTTTGATTTTTCAAAATTTATTTTTAAATAAAATTTTGTTTATTTTAAATTATTTTTTTCCCATCATATTTTAGTCTCTTTTTTTTTTCCGCACTTTTTAAAATTCATTTAGCCCTGGTTTGGCAAACTTTCCAGGCTAAATAATCACAAAAAGAAGAGGGGGAAAAAAAAAAGAGTCAAAAATGTCAAAAAACCCAAAAAAATCAACAAAAAGATTGTCATTCCAAAGTCAGAAAGTCAAACAAGAAAGCCAACCAAACAAAAAAGTCCCGAATTAAAAAAGTCAAAAAAATCAAAAAGCCAACTAAAAAAGTTATTACCAAACGACCCCTAATCAATATGCATATAAATATTTTTATTAAAGAAATAATTAAATATTTAAAAAATAATACTAAATATAAATGAAAATTCGAATAGAAACCGGTGTGCATTTATTTTTCCTCCCAGATTTTCGTTTGTTTGTATTGAATTTTTTCTCTCCTTATTTTAATTAACTCTTTCGCTTTTTATATGCACCTAATCTTGATGCATCTAACAATATTTTTAAAAATGTCTAAAATATGAAGGGAAAAAAAAATATAGTAAAAACTGTAAGAGGGGTTAGCTTGAGCCCACTAATTAATTGGGTCCAATTGGAAACCTTAGAAATTGGTGAGCTTGGAGAAATTATTGCCAAATGGGCCAAGTGAATTCTATTGAACGGGCCGATAAGAAAGTCAACAAATTGGCTAAAGGAGATACATTTCAAGCATATGTCTCTAAAGAAAATCCAACAAATCCATTTGAGGAGGTCTAAAACATATGAGTATCCGAGAAGGTTAACTGCTGCTTTCAAAAGAGATGAAACCCTCGGAAGAGATCCATTCTCCGAGGTATTTGCTTAATCTTGAAAGGGCTCGAAACCATGAACCTAGAGACCTATTTGAGCTCGGACTCAAAAGGGTTCGAATCCACGAACCTAGAGATCCGAAGCGCTTGGCTTCAAAATGATTTGGATACAATTTAGAAGTCGCTCCATTAATGAGTCTCAAAACACTTGTGGGCTCGGAGCTTTTCAAGATCTACGCACCAGAACCATAGGCGCGATGGAGTTCAAACAAAAGGACCCAATCCCGAGGATGGTGAGTGGAGATAAATTCACTTTTCGATTAAAGTAGCCTATACCTAAGTCGATGTGGCACGATCTAGGGGGTCTTTGGGACTTGGCAATATTTGCGGCAGGGCATTCTCTTGAACTATTTTTGACCATTTTGCGGCAGGGTGTCCTCTAGGATTACCCCAGACCTTTTGGGATGATTGGGGATCATTGGTTAAGTGTGGTTAAGAATAAGGGTTTGTCGAAAGGTTGATCTCCTCTTTGAGATTTTTCTCATCTTCGGAGAGGTCACTTTCTCGGACAAAGTAGTTAGGGGGAATATTCCCCGTGTACCTTGTATATGGGCTTCGTCCTACATCACAAGGTGCCTATAAATATCATCCACTTATAGCTTTACAAGGAATAAATTTTAGAGAGACAATTATTAGGAGATAACTAATTTTCCTTCTTCATTATCTATCTTAAGAGTGAAAGCGGGAGATCCATGGAAGAATCTTGCCATTATTCTCTCTCTAACTACTTTGTCTTCTTCTTCACCCAATCTTTTATTTCCATCATTTATTTGCTACTGTGTTTCTAGTTGTGACCATTAACGAATCTAAGCCTCACAATTTCTAGAGAATTCGAATTTTTTGACGAGTTTTCGGATTTTTCGATAACATTCATGAACTCTCACATACAAAAAACAAACGAAAACGAGCCTACGAATAATTTCTAAAAATTGAAACTAAGACATCCATTCAAAATAGGTGCTTAATATAAATAAAATTAAGATACAACTAGGGTTGCAAATGAACAGAGTCATTTGTGAATAAACTTGAGCTCAGCTTGGTAAGAGCTCGTTCGAATTCGGTTTGTTAAATTTTTTTGCGCTCAAACTCAAGCTCGAGCTCAAGCTCGTTAAATTTTTAATAAAAAAGTCCAAACATTCTAAAGTTCGACTCGTTTAATATTTATTATTTATATATTAAATAGTATAAAAAATAAGATAAATATGTTATTTATATATTTAAGATATTACATTTAAATAACAGTTTTTTGAATTCAGTTTTTTAGAAATTGAGTTTTTTGTTTTTTGTGAATAATTTAAAATTTTAAGCAATTTTTATACTTTTTAAGATGTACCTTACTTAGATGTATCTAAATAGTAAAATATTTTTAAAAATTAATAAATACACAAAAATATGAAAAATGTGCTGAATTTTCGTTTTTTTTTTTTGGTATTTAGTATTTTTTTAAAGATTTTTTTCCCACGAATATTATACTTTTTAAGTGTATTTATGATAGATGTGTCTAAAAATTTTAAAAATTACTTAAAATATTAAAAAAATATTGAAAAGAAAAAAATACGAAAAATAAAAAAATATATAATTTTTTGAAAAGTGTTTTATAGAAACCAAAACCAAACAAGCTAATTTGACTTTTTTTTAAAATATATTTTAGAATGTTTATATATATATTGTATATATACTCGTATAATCAAAATTTTAATTGTAACTTTAGTCTCATACGCAAGTATGAATTTATAATTTTTTTGGCTCGTTAAGGCTTGTGGATAGGCTCGAGTTCGAGTTAAGTCTAAGCTAACTTGGTTCGAACTCGGTTTATTAAATTTTTATTGAGTTCGAACTCGAGTTCAAGTTTGTTAAAATCTTAATAAATAAATCCAAACAAAATAAAATTTGCCTCGGCTTAGTTTGTTTGCAGCCCTAGACATCTCATTCTTTGAAAAGTAGTATAAGATTAAACATAAAAGTATAATAATTTGCTTTTTTTCAAAACTAATAATGGTTTTAAACATTAAATTATTAACTAGGCATATAAACCTCCATGACTACATACTTTTAGTTTGAAATATTTGGCTATTAGCTCACAGCACCATTACTAGGGGTGTAAAAATGGCCCAATGTCCATGGGTGGCCCAAAACTCGCCCGTAGCTTGAGGCGGGCTCGGCCTGTTTCGGCCCAGTTAAGCCCAGACCCGAGCCTAGCCCAGCTCAGTACCTTGGGCCTGGGCCTTCCGTTTTGGGGCCCGGACCCAAAAAAAAAAAAAAAAAATCAGGTCCAACCCGACCCAACCATCAATCCCTCTCTATCCATGATCAAATTTCAAAAAATAAAAATAAAAAACAACTTACAATAGTTAAATAATTTTTAAAAAAAATAAAAAAGTTTGATCTTATAAAAATAAAATAATTAAATAAATAAAAAAATTTGATCTTATAAAAATAAAAAGATTGATCTTATAAAAATAAATAAATAAAATAATTGATCTTGTAAAAATAAAAATAATAATAATTAAATAATTAAATAAATAAAAAAATTGATCTTATAAACATAAAAAAATAAAAAGATTGATCTTAAAAAAATAAAATAATTGATCTTATAAAAAAAATAAAATAAAATAATTGATCTTATAAAAATAAAAAAAATAAAATAATTAAATAAATAAAAAGATTGATCTTATAAAAATAAAAACATAAAAAAATAAAATAAAAATTAATATAATTAAATAAATAACATTAATAATTTAAAAATAAAACAAAAATTAATAATAATTTATTAAATTAAAATCAAATTAAGAATTATTTAATGGAAAAATATGATATGATGTATCACTGGCGGTGGCAGTGCACAGCAGCACAGCCTGTGTGTGTGCCTGGCGTTATTTATTTATTTTTTTAATTTCTTATTTCATTGATTGTTTTATGGGAAAGTGCACCTAACCTGATGGAAAAGTACACCTAAGCTCACGTGAAAGAAAAATATATATATATATATACTAAGTTTGAAGGTAATACTTGGCTTGTGGGGGCTCACTACGAGTCCCATTTTGATAATCCGAACCGTTCAGTGTGTATAACTCTTACATTACTATATGTCTGTAAAAAATCACGTTAATCGGATATCGCTAACTACATGATCAAATCAATTTGGTATAAAAATGCATGGTATTATAGTTAATGGTTGAGAAAAAAAACTAATTCGATCAGATAGTTATAGATATTCGATCAACCTGATTTTTTACAAATATATAATACTCAACGAGTTGTACAAATCAAACGATTTTGATTAGCAAAACAGGACCTGTGATGGCTCCCACTGGCCAAAGAGCACCCTCCAAATGGTTGCCCGAAAAGGAGGTAACCATTTCTTAACCTAACCTCAATTTTGAGCCGTTGCATTGCAAATTTGCATCTCCTCTACAACTCAAACGGATATATATATATATATATAAAACGGTTATAATAATTCAAACGGTTATAATTTAAACTAGTATAAATATATTTTAGTTTTCAAAATATATTTCACAATAAATCATTCTCTCTCTCTCTCTCTCTCTTCAACTCTCTCAATCTCTCTCAACTCTCAATCAATTTTGAAGTGACATCCCTAAGTGGTTATAGCAATTGTGCAATAAGAAACTTTTAGCAGAAAAAGAAAATTTATATATCGCATTCGCCAGTCGGTAACATTAATTAATTTAATTAAATTTATTAACTGCTCATTTTTTTTATTCATTATTTATGCACATATATTAATTATTATTTTTTACTGATTGAATTTATACATTATTTAAATTAATTGTTAATTCTTATATATTGTTTTACTTGCATTACTATGGATCATAATATGCCTAATGTTTATGTCGATGTTGATACATATAGTACACCACATGAATCTGTTGATTCTCTTTCTAATATCCCTTTTCTAACAATTGCATCATTATCTAGGAGCAGAAGTAGTAGTGTTTGGAAACATTTTGAAAAAATGTCTATAAATAATCCTGATAGCACAATTATATTTAAAGCAAAATATAAATATTGTGCACGTTTACTTAGTGCTGCATCTGCAGCGGTACTAGTCATTTAAAAAGGCATTCTGAAAAACATTTACAAAGTAAACAACCTGATATTCGAAGTTAAATGCAATTAGGGGATTTATTAACTGGTAATTTACAAACATTTTTATATGATTTTATACATGCACAAAATTATGTAGTTGATTATATTATTAAAAAAGAATAACCTTTTAGTACTAATGAATGTCCTGATTTTACCGAAATGATTTACGAAAATTTTGCACTGCAATATCAAAGTTTTTCAAGAAATACTACTAGAAACAAGATTTTAAAGAAATTTGAGGATATTGAAAGTGAATTATTTGATATCTTTAAAAATTTGAATGGAAGAGTTTGTTTAATATCTGATCTGTGGTCAAATAATGGTTTTGAATATCAATGTATCACTGCACATTTTATTGATAATGATTATAAATAAAATAAAATAATTATTTCATTTAAATTAATTGAACTTCCATACACTGGTCATTCGCTTGGTGTAGAAATAAGAAATGTATTATATGAGTATGCTTTACAAAATAAAATATTTACGATTAGTTTAGATAATGCATCATATTATAATCAAATTATAACACATTTAAAATCAACTTTACAATTACTTGTTGATGATGATTTATTTAATGTTCGTTGTTGTGCCCATATTTTAAATTTGATTGTTAAAGAAGTTATGCATGTATATGAAACTTCTGTACTTGTAATAAAAAATACAATTGTTACTATTATGCCTTTTGGTAATCGAATTTCATAATATAGAAAAATTTGTCAACGAAAAAATATGTTATTTAAAAATTTAATTTTAGATGTAGATAGTAGGTGGAATTCAACGTATAATATATTAAAAATAGCTTATAAACAAAAAAGAGTAATATATTTATTTTTTGTAACAACATCAATAGGAGGAGTACTGACACCCACTAAACTTAATTGGCGCAAAGTAACCTTGTATAAAGATTTTTTAAAAGTTTTCGATATTTCAACAAAATTATTTTCTTATATATATATTCCTACTTCACCATTTGTTTTACATATGCTAGCAGAAATAATTAAAGTTTTCATAAAATATATGGGTAATAAATTTTATGTAACCATTATTACTTCAATGAAAGAAAAATTTGATAAATATTTTCATCATTTACCTCATCTATTAGATTTAGTTATAATAATTGATCATAGGTGTAAAGAAGTTAGTTTACAATAATTTTTAGAGTGCATTTTCGATGATTAAATACAATTTGCCCCTATTATGCAAACATGCAACAGATTATTTCAATAATACAAGGCAGCTGTAGCTGCATCTGCATTTGTAAATACACCTACACACACTAAACTAGCAGTCCAACAATCTCGAGACAGGAGATTAAGTATTTTCACAGCAATAAAAAGTAGAAGAATATCTTAATATACAAGTGTAAGTAGCTTTGAATTGTAACGTTATTTGGAAAGCCTGTCAGTGGATGATTTCGATAATTTTGATATTTTGAAATAGTGGAAACAAAATGAATCTACGTGACTTGTGCTTTCATAGATGACCAGTGATATACTAACCGTTCCTATTTCTACAGTTGCTTCAGAAACAGCTTTTAGTGCAGATGGACGGGTGCTGAGTGACTACAGGAGCATGCTTTCACTCAAAATGGTTGAGGCATTAATGATATCTAAGGATCATATGTATGCGTTTACAAGAAGACAAATTTTTAGTGAAAATGAGCGAATTCAATATGATTTGGATGACATATCATCGGGTAACGCGACTGAAATGTCTATCTCCTTCGATAATTGATCGACAATTTATTTTTTACTATTTCATTTCATTTCGTTTTTTTCTTGGTTTTTGTTTTTGTTTTTATTTATTTTTTTGGTATTAGATTATTGAGGTGGAGTATAATGCAAATGATTGGTATGTTAGTAGGTGCCAACTTAGTTTGGATGTACTTGACCTATAGTGATGTAATTGCTATACCATCATCAGTAATCTACACCTAATTTATTTAATAATATCAATTTTTGTAATATTTTATTTCATTTTGAAATAAAAATTATTCATTCAATAAATGTTATATAAATAATTTAATATTGTAATATTGAAAGTTTCTCATATATATAAAATTATTCATTTTGAAAGAAAAAAATTACATAATTACATATTTTTTTAGTTATAAGTCCACAATTAAAAAAACATAAGTCATATATAATTAAATTTAAATATCACTATAAAACATTACATAACCAAACAAAATATCTCATTAATCGTGATTAAAATACTTTAGTATAAATTTTTTTATTTTTTTAAATTTATAATATTAAAAAAAAAAACCTGACTAGGCCCGGCTTGCGGCCCTAGGCCCTATTATGAGTGGGCTTGGGTCTCACATTTTAGCCCATGGTCCAGCTTGGCTCGGCCTGGCCCGCTAAAAAATCACGAGCCCACAAAGTCTGAATGGGCCGGGCTGTTATTATACTCTTAGCCATTACCTTGACCAATGTAATTTTAAAAGTATATTGTCTAATTTTTAATAATAATGTTAGGGATTTATATAAATGTGTGATCCAACTCACATGATATGGATCCCACATCTATGTGAGATATTTGACAGAACGTTTAGTAAATTCTTAATATTTTAACATTAGGAACAAAAGCTAAAACTTAAAATTAAAATAATAAAATTAGCTTTTTAAAAATCAGCTACATTCATTGGATATATGATTATATTTTGTTTTTATTATTTTTATTTTAGATTCATAGGAAGTTAAAGAAAGTTTTAGAAAACTAGAGGGGTGTTTTGGAAAGATAGTTATAATCAATTTTTTGGTGAAAAGCTGATTATAATCAGCTTTTCTGTGAGAGAAGAGGAGATAAAAAATCTGAAAATCAGATTTTTTATCTCTTCCTAAAAGAGCCCAGAGTTTCTCTCTCTCGTAACAAAGTTCAGATATATCAGCTTTGACTATAGCTTTAAAATTGCCAGGAGGATCCTCGAACGTGTTCATCCTATTTTACTCTTAAATTTGCAAGTTTGTGCACGTTTATTCCTTTTCGCTGATTTTGATTCAACACTCTTTATTTTTGTTTGAAGATAAATATAGTTAGGGTTGTGCTACATCCCTTAATTTTTGGCTCTCTAATCCCCTTAAATTTCAAATCAAGGCAAAAAATAAAAAAATAAAAAAAAATGTCCAAAACGACGTCGTTTTGGGTATTAAGGGAATTAGAAAAGCTTTTTTAGGGGGACAAGTCATTTTTCATATAGTTATATCATCTAATTATGACATCAAATCGATCTTATTATTTCATAGTGATATACATGTAAAGGTGTACAAATTAAAATAATTGAATTATCAAATTGAGACTTATCACAGACGCATAATGGACTCTTTTGGGATTAGAGCAAAACGTAGTTTTTTACTGCTAGAGCAAAACGCAAGGTTGCGTTTTTTTGCTCATTTGGGAAGTGGCAAAAGTAGGTTGGAAAATTACAGAAGTACTCTCAATGTTTATATCTTATGAGTTTGGGTAAAATGTAAATTTTTGAAGTTTGGCGAGGTTATTTTAGTCATTTTAGTGTAATGTGACACCATAAATAAATATTAATTTAAATTTTTTTTTTTTATTAACTTCCCAAATCACTCCCAAAAAACTTGGTTAAAAACAAAAAAATTGATTTTTACCATATTCTCAAAATACCACAATCTTAGACAATACCCTTC
Source organism: Camellia oleifera (assembly GCA_022316695.1). Classification (NCBI taxonomy): domain Eukaryota; kingdom Viridiplantae; phylum Streptophyta; class Magnoliopsida; order Ericales; family Theaceae; genus Camellia; species Camellia oleifera. The sequence continues at coordinate 50,030,149 of CM039305.1, forward strand.
ATAGACCGAGTAAACATTTATTTTTTATTTTATTATTAAAAAACAAAACACTTTACCTAATTTTTAAAAAATTTCAATTCTCACAATAATTTTCCACGAATGTAAAAATTTTAAAAAATTATAATTTAGCAATGTTTTCACAAAATAATTATAAATTTACAAAAAATTTTAAAATTTTAATTATTAATGTTCATAAAATCCATCACTAATCTGAAATTATTTAGAAAAACTTACATTGACTGTAATTGTTCGAAAAGTTTTTTATTTTTATTTTTATTCATTCAAAAAATAAAGAAAGTAAAGTGCATAAGAAAGAAAATCAAATTTGTAACCTAACCTCCAAATAAATTCCCTAGTGTGAAATTTCCAACTACATTATTCACATTAACACATTTCTTTGGGTGTGAATGTTGACATTCCTGAAAATGAAAACCTTCCCTTAATGTAGCCCGCCAATCCACACCGCGCTGCGATTTAAAACCCCAAATTTTCCCTCCCTCCCCCTCTCTCTGTCTCTCTCTCTCTCCCTCTCACATAAGGCACGCTTTCTCTCTCTACATCGGCGGCCATCCCACACAGATTTTCTGGTAACTATATTGTTTTTTTCTTTTTTCCTGACGCATTAATTTGTCATATATTGACTCGCAGATCTCTGATTGTTTGATAGTCGTTCTATATAAATCAGGATTAGCTTGCTCTACATTACCAGAATTACTCGTTCAGTTTCAATGTCTGTTTATAGCTTCATTGTTTAATTTCTAGGGTTTATTTGTTTATTTTTCGCATTTCATTCCCAAATGAAGATACAGTTTGTTGAACTATCTGTTAATTAATGAAAGCACTTAAACATAAATTGAATATTTTTCTTAAGATTTTGTTTTTATTTTTATTTTTTATGGGGAATTTATTAGATCACCAAATCCTACTTCTCATATTTAACGTATTTTATAGATAATTTTACCTTTATAAATATTTTTGAACCCTTAGCAACTTGGTGTGGATTATTTTGTACTTTTTATATATTAAACTTTAAAAATTCATAATTTTTGTTGTACACATATATATGTATTTTTATGAAATTTATATTTTTGAAACCTAATTAATGAGATCTATCAAATAAGATCTCACTTGAATATATAATTTTATAAAATAAATAAATAAATTTGACAGTATAAATATTCACATCATGTAATATTTACACTATCTATGTGAACATTAATGCACGCTTTACCCTATTATTATTAGGGACATTTTGGTAATTATGTCACTTATTAGAACATAAGAAAATAATTTGGGCTAATTTGGGGACTTGGTTAAAAGCCAAATTTTGACTTTTAACCTATTTTGGTTACATCATCTCTCTACTTGTTTATATATTTTTTCAAAAAAAAAAACTAAAAAAGCAAAAAAATCAGTTTTTAACCAACTTTCCAAAACAACCCTAAGTGGAATATAACTAGGTGAAGAGGGATTTATGAATAAATGCCTATTTTTTTATTTAATGGTGTGTTTTTATTTGGGTAATGTGGGAATGCTCAAAGGAAGCAAATCAAGAACTTTGATTACGTCAGGTGGACCTCTAAGCTGGTGCTAGCTTTTGTTTTCATAAGTTGGGGAAATAGGGTGTTAAGTTTATAAATTATGGAGATTTGACCTTTGTGTGGGATCAATGTTTGATGTGATAAGAAAGGGTTTTAAGTTGCAAGTATTACTTTAGAAGCAAAATTGACTTCGAACTGTTTTTCATTTGTAAATAGGCAGGATTGACCACATATCCACTGAGTTTAATCATGCTTAGAAAGATCAGTAATATATGGCAACTTTATTAAGGAAAAAAAAAATATGAGTTTTATTAAAATTTAATAGTCATATTACTTGTTATTGATTACTAGAGTTAAATATAAAAGGGAGTAAGGATTATATGGCCATGTCATCTGCATTTTACATGTTCTACCTTCACAATATATTTCTACTAAATTGTCAAATCCATCTACATAACCAATTAGCATGTTTCTCTGTCTTGCACAAGAATGTTAGTCTTACGAACAGAACAACAGAACTGTATAATTTTTTCATAGCGTGCCCACACTGTTAAGACTTGAAATGCAGCTGGGCAAGTACGATTCGTTGTCAACCTAGACAGGAAGAATGCTAGTGATGCCAATGCTAGTTTATAGATACACATACACATTTGAAAATCTAGCTTTAATTTTTATTTACAAAAGATCCTTCATATTATGTGAATGAGTTGTTAGAAAATGGATGAAGCTTCAATTGCAGATCTAGAAAGATAGGCAGAGTAAACTTTGATGATACAACTAAAGAATTATTTATCACTATTCAATTTATAAACTACATTTGATCAACTTTTCTCCATACATGTGAATAGATTAAGGTCATATGCAAGAACCAAAGGTCAAAAAGACAACTTTTGGAGTTACGACCCAGTCATATATATTGTAATATATGATTCTGAAGGCTTTCTGATTGCAGCAGAATCAGCCACAGATGTTTGAAGTGGATAAATTGGAACTATTGAAAGTCAAATGAATCTAATCTCTCTTATATTTGCCTCACCCCAATATAATTATCTGCCAATTTCTTTCATTGCATAAAGCAATAAGGGCTAATTTCGTTGACTTGAAATCGTAGTCATTGGTGTAACTTGCTTTTTTCCGTGCTTGGTGTATGGTTAGAAGACTAGATGACCTTTAGTCACATATGGGTGAAAATCTATCATTTGGTAGACTTGTCTCTTCAACAACACAAGCGGAAAGTGCTAGCTTTGAGAATTGCAATCGAGTCCTAAAACTGAAGGATTCCAGGAGGATCCATGTAACAACCCAAAATAAAAATTAAGATTAAAGCATAAAATAAAATAACCAGTGTACAGTCATGGTTATGTGTGTGTAATGTCCTGATAATTAGAAACCACATTTATATGTGAATTTTGATAGAAGACTAGTAAGAGAATCTTTGTATTTTGTGGCCGCCACACTTTTAGGAAGACCCTAAGGGAATTTGGGAATCAATTAGGAAGTTAAAATCCTTGTTTGGCTAATTGGGTATGTTATGAAGGAAAAACAACTCTTGTGACTCAATGAGGCCTTGTAAGCCTAAGAGTGAGTTTAATTGGTTCACATGAACAGCTAACTCACTTGTTATCCTTAATCTCACCTAGTTGTTTACATGATTTCATGTGTTGGAGATTAGACAAGGAGATTTAGAGGTTTATGGCCTGAGAACCCTCACTAAAAAACCTCTCATTGTGACCTACATGCTTATGGAACTTGGATGTGTACGTATAGTCATATACAAATCGTATTTTGAAGAAGATTTATGTTTTAGCATCATGAATTTAACATTTGCTACGGTTTTTTTTTGATAAATAAAAGTCGATATTATTAATTGAAAAGCATCAAAACAACGCTAACAAATACAAAGAAAAATAATCAATAGAAAAAAAAACCATCCCTAAACATGAAGAGTATCTATAAAATCCACAAAAGAAAACAAATCTGTAGGTAATCTTCCCAAAACCCAACTATACAAAATCACCAAAAGCCTATCCTTCAAAGTTGAAACGAGCCACATGCTCCTCCACCCCTTGAAAAATCCGTCAATTACATTCTAGCCAAATCATCCACATCAGACAAGGAGGTGCAAGAGCCCATGCCTTCCTACATCTTTTCCTAACCCTACCCCCTCACCAGTTGTGAAAAATGTTGTCAACATTTCGTTGTTGCACCCAAACTATACCAAACATAGGAACACCTAAAGTTGATATGTCACAGAGAACTGAAGAAGAAGATAAAAAAAAAAATTTGACTTTGCATCCTCACAGTACATACAACACCAATTAACCAAAATTCGCAGACAACAAACAAGATTATCAATTGTGAAAATCCTATCTAACGCCACCGTCCACACAAAGAATGCTTCCTTGGAAGGAGCTCTAGCAATTCAAATACTCCTCCACGAAAAAGGGTATCTTCATCTCCCACCAAGGCTCGAAAAAAAGATGACACCGAAAAAACACCCTTAGCACCCTATCACTGCCACATTAAACAATTGTCCCCTACACCCAGCTCTCTAACATAACACCATACAAAAAAACTATCAAATCCACTAACTGTCTAACATCCTAATCTTGGATTTGTTGGCATAGCCTTACATTCCAAACCACTTGCCCCTTATCCGGCACCAAATAGGTAGCCACCATTGCAAGTCGAAAAATCATCAGGAATAAAGAAGCAAGATTCTGATTCCCACACCACCCATCCTTCCAAAGTTGCACCCTTTTCCCCTTCCCTACCCTGAAAGCCAACCCACCTCCATAACTCCCTCCACACCATCCAAATGCCTTTTCACAAGCCCCTACCATGAGAATCCCCCACTAGCTTAGAACTGTGCTTCCTCCACCCAACCCGTACTTTGCCGCCACCACCCTACGCCAAAACCTCTCCCTTTTCCATGCAAACCTTTTGAATGTAATGTAAAGTGATGTATGCATGAATGAATGAAGAATACAAGGGATGTGAATAAACTACCCACAAGCCAGGCACATGATTTATTATTTCAACGAAAGATTAACCACTTTTTCTATTATTATAATAAATTATAAGACGCTTATATTCCACAATCAAAGTTTTTGCTGTCTGCACTAGTGGATTTTGAATTGGCCTCGGGTAGCTTCTACTACAATGGCCGGTCATGGCCCTAACTCTTAGGGTGGGTTTGTTCCGTGATAATCATTTCTTTTCCTTTTATTAGTTTTTTGTGAGGTTGATTACTTGATATTTCCAAAATCAATTTCTTCTTGTAATCCTTAATGGCTTTGTGTCCTAGAAGCCATTCTTGGTTCATTAAGAACTCTGGATATAGGGACAAGCCACGTGACAAGATGCTTAAGCATTTGTTGAGCTATTTTAACTGCTCTATCTCTTTTCCTTAGAGTAAGTCATATGCTCAAAGATAATGGTTACTTAATCGATTCATTATACAATAAAAATAGCATCCAGTTTTAGGTGTAAATCCAAGATGACGTGACAAAGGTGGTAACTTACTTGATTTCATCTGGACATTGGATCACGTCTAACATCATTTCAGAGCTCCTTATTCCCGGAAATTTGATTTTGGTGTTCAAAAAATATCATTTTCATTAGAAGTGTGCCTAAAGTGATTTGGTTGAGTGGTCCATTTAGTTTGTTTTAATGACTTAGAGAGGTAATGGTAGGTCAAATTTTGACAAACCTAGAGTAACTTGTGGATGACTGGGACATTCTTGATTCTAAATACTCAGTGTTCTGTTGTGAGGAGTTAATAAACCAGCTTATTGGCTTAAAAAAAAGCCAACAAAAAAACCATAGTGATGGGTGCCACTTAAGCTATCTTACTAAATTTCGCTAAAGAATTTACTGGTCAATAGACTGCTGAATCCAGCTTTTGTGTTTATATGAAGGTAGCTGCAAGTATGAGTCATGTATTACTTCTGCCTTCATTTAGTGCATGTTAACTCATGGATCACAACATTATTTTTGGAAACCACTAATTCATAGTTATATTTATTTGTTTGTTTTGAACTACTTGGTGATTAATATTTTTATTTATTTGGCTTGAACCAATTACTTATTTGTTAATTTAATTGCAGGTTTTTGGTATATGGGCATGGTTAAGTTAATGAACTGTCTTCACAGATGACTAAAGAAAGTTATGCAAGGCAAGAGCAATAAGTACCGTCTTTAGATTTATGCCCATCCTCTTGTATGCACTCTTGTTCATTTGTTTTCATGTTTCATTGTTTAGCAATTCACTGCTTTGTTTTCATATTTTCTATGTTTTTCTAAATTACTTGTGGACTTGAATTGCTTTCTTATTTATAGGATCTTTTGCCCTGAGTTAGCCGTGAGTGGAATTGTGTTTGGCAAGTTGCTGCTTTCATATGTTGTTTTTGAGTGGGGGACCATAAGTTGCAACAGGCAAAGATGTTAAGTAGTGATGAAGGAACAACACATGAGGCAAGCTAATAATTGTATTCCTAATCCTTCTATTTCTTTTTACATTTATATAATTTGACTTATTTCTTATTTTTGGTTGAGATGCAGTGGAACCAATTCAGTTGGAGGTTCTAAATGTGGTGACAAACTACCTAGAGTTAACTGGTTGCAACATGCCAATGCACATGATAGTTTTTCAAACCAAAATAAGTTATTGAGTTCAAATTTTCTTTACTCGTTGTCTGCACAAAAATCTTGTACTGGAGCATCAACAAGTATAAGGTATGTTACTGATGTTATTTATAACAACCATTACTTGTTCCATTCTATTAGTGTGCAGAACATATCCTTTTTTTATGTTCCCTAGCATCTCTTGTAACAATTCTATAATACACTACAAGATCTTTATAAAAGGAATCTGGAAAAGTACTTCATGAGTGACCATAATTCATTAGATCTCTTTCAATTTTCGGCAATTGAATCCTTTGTTGTTGAGAGTAACAAATGTCATTTTTAAGAGTAGAGTTGTTCTCATGTCGTGTTTATTATTTTCTTTTACTTGACAGAGCAATTTTGCAGTTTCACTTTGTCTTTCCTATATCTCGAATGTTTCTTAACATCTTATTAAAACTTAAAAGTTTAGGGCCTACAAAAAACCATGTTTTGTGAATCTTGAATTTTCAATTGAAACCCTTAACAAAAAAAAACTATGGTTGCGTTTGGTAGAGCTTTCTAACTATGATTTGAGAGTGGGAGTTGTATTTTGAGTTTGTGAGTTTTAGAATTATGATTTGAGTGTGAAAAATTTGTTTGGTGAAAGAGTTTTGAATTGAGTGGGGAATTTTTGATGTGACATATAATATTTGATACAAAAACTTACAACTCATAACCAAACATACAACTCAAAATTCTATTAAAACACATAATTTTTTTTTTAAAAATTCGAAAAATATTTTTTTCGAATATATAAAAATTAACATATGTCAATTGCAAAAAAAAAAATAAAAATAAAAAATTGCACTGTTCCGATCAACCGGCTGGACGACCGGTTAGTCCAAAATTTCCCCCTTTTGACCGCGTTTTCAAAAATGAGCGTGGAATTAAGTTTTGAAATTCTTAAACAAACGCTGTGTTCAAAGTTCCAGAGCTGTACCAAACACAGCCTATGTTTTTCCATTTTTGAATTTTCAACTAAAAATTCTTAATCGCAAGACCTTTTTTTTTTTTTTTTTACCTCTTTACTTTGCAGTTCTAGAGTAGTTTGAAGAAATGTTTCCTTGGATGTATACAAGTTTGTTCTAATCTTCCATCATTTAATTTTTGTTATATTATTCTCCTCATCCATTGTAGGTCAATGGCTTGTCAGGCTCTGAATCTGCAAAGCATGCAGGCCACACAAGTTGAAAAGGTAATGACACTATTAAGCAGGTGATTTGGGGTAAATTTTACGATCAATTGATTCAGTTGGTGACTTAGTTATTATGAGTACTTGTCTTGCCATGTTGATTGTTATTTGTTTATTTATTTGTCTTGTTTCACTAAAAAATGCTGCTTTTGTGATGAGGATACTGTAAATTGTTGTTCCATTGTTTTTCTTAAATTATTATTTAAATTTTGTTTGTGTGTGTGGCTTGAGGTGATTTTTTTCCTTCTCCTCTCTTCTTGCCCATACTTTTATTCTCTTACTATATTTTCTTTTAATAACAAGAGGAAATATAGTGCCTTCAGTGAGATTAGTTTTGCTGTAAGTTTAGAAATAAACGTATTCCCTTGAATGCTTTTTGCTTGATTTTAGCCCATACAAATTCAGATATATTATTATTGGTTTAGCTGGTGTCATGGTTATTTTTCTCATGTGGTGTTTACTTTTGGATTGTATGCTTTTTGCAGGCTTGGCAAGTTCTTTGCAGTCGTCATTTATCTTGCAGGAACTATGCAAAACCTGGAAAAACTGTACCAGTTGTTAAGGATGTTAATGCTAATGCATTGCAGAATGTCAGAAGTACGACTCAGCAAAGCCTATCCAATGTGAATAACAGCTTTTCAGGACATATGCAAACACACAGAAGTTTAAGTGGAACAGATGCCAAAATTGGTGAATCCACACAGTGCATTGGTGTTTCTTTTCCATTACATCCAAGTAGTGTAGCAGAAGATGGAAAGGTTTCAAAGGGGCAAAATGAGAAGTATACATCAATGATCAATAGTTCTTTTGCACGAGCTACAAATGGAATATCCAGCAATCATATGGCACAGACAAGTCAAGTGAAAGGTTCTGTGGACATGTCTCCTGATTGTATTGGTGATGATGACATACTCGAGGTAATTCATTGTTTTGACTTATGGGACAGAATCAAATGAAAATTTTGTTTGACCTGAATCTACTATGTTAAGACAAATTTGACAAGAAGTTATTCAGGTTAGGACTCTCTTGTGAGCACCCTGTGAATTTAGAATCAACTCAGTTGAGTTGAATTGGCCTTGTCTGATGATGCCAACAGTATTATAAGCAAATGCTTAAGACTTGCTCATTTTCACCAAGTCAATAGAGCATTAAGGCTTATGTAAAGGCAAAAGACATGCCATTTAGCTAATGGTTTAGGTTATTGTAATTACTTAGCCAACCTTTGGATGAATTTACTTGTATTTTTTTTTTCCTGAATAAATACTAGAAACTGAGTTCGTCTGAATTATACTTCATGTTATGTTATATACGAATAAATTTCGGTTTATGTGCATACATCTTATATCTCACCATCAACTTTGTGTTTCAGAACATTGATGTGGACCAAATAGTTTTGGAACACTACCAATCAACTTGCACACCTCAACCATCAATTTCAAAGCTTCCCCCTATTACTCCAACTGTAGGTAAAAATAATGCTGCAAGAGATGAGACATGTTTGCCACCAGAGTTGTGCTCGAACTGCAATCATGGTTCTATGGTATTGAATTGTTTTGTTATCTATTCTATTGTGATGCCCTCTCAATTACTGTCAGGACTTCATGTTTGATTCCTGAAATTGATACAGCTAGGACTTTGTCCAGAAGCCTCAAATCATTTACAAGATATGAAGGACATGCTCATTGCCATATCAAATGAGCTTCTTGACAATGCTGCTGACCTAAGTTCAGATCAAATAGAGAAGCTTCGCCATGATAGGTTTGCTTCTCCTCCTGTTTTTGTGTTTTTATTCATATCGACAGAGAATAAATTCATGGGAAAACATGCAAATAAACAAAGGTGCATAGGATTCCTGGGCAACTAGGACCATCACAAAAGATGTCACATAGATAGTATTGCATCAGCAATCTTCTTATTCTTTCTCTTCTTTTTCCTTTTTTGCTTATCCCCCATTTCTGTATTACTCTATTCAGAGCATGTACAAAACCTATCTGATTCCTCTTTATGCATTCCTGCAATTGACTGTTAGGTTGAAGCTGAATAAGCAAGTTCAACAGCTTGAGAAATATCTTCAAACTATACCAGTTGATGAGGAAAGACAAAAATCACAATTTTCTGCATCCACTGCCCCTCCTAGAGCTTTTCAATATGGGACTCATCCAGCATTCGAATTCAGGATTGATTCCACTAGGGCTGATGCAGAGTCTCAAATCATTAATCGTGCTGATGGATATGATGGGCGGAACTCATCCTCATTTTCATCTTCCGTAGATATGTTTGGTGCTTCCTCATTCCCTGTGGAGAGAGAACCATATGTTCCAAAGTATGTTGAAGTCAATTATATTGAAGGTTCAAATGACAAAAAATGGAGTAGTCGGGATTTCCCTTGGACAAATAACCTGGAGGTGTGTATCACATTAGTGCAAATATACTTTTTCCTTTTCTTTTATTTATTGATTGGTCAACATATTTCATTAGTATATTTAATTTGAAATCTAATCCATACTAAATGTTGTTCTCATTGTCTTTGTTGGTTCTGCTCACAGGCTAGTAACAAGAAAGTGTTTGGAAATCATTCCTTTCGGCCCAACCAGAGGGAGGTGATCAATGCTACAATGAGTGGACATGATGTTTTTGTTTTAATGCCAACCGGAGGAGGAAAAAGCTTGACGTATCAGGTAAAATAATTTTCTATAAACTTTGTCAATGAAGGTGCTTTATTATGGTCATGCTAAGAATATGCACTCTGATTCTTGATAGCAACCTAAGAAGCATGGGCACTTGTAAGGTGTTGTGTCAATGGCAAACATTTCCCACCATGTGTTAGACACACATCCAAACTTGCCCTATTATTTGAAAAAAAAAGATTTGGACACGCTTTGGACACTTGGTGGACACACGTGTATATCCCTTAAACACACATGAAACATATTACAAATTTGAAGAAAATAACTTGGGATCCGATGATAAAAGGAAAACAAGGGAGACTTACATTTATTAATCACTCGTTCTTTATACTTTAGGAATTAGTGTTATGTTCCACATTTTAATTATCTTTGAATGAAATATTCATATATATGACATATAATAAATATATAAAACTATATATTTTGCTCATGTCTTTCACGTGCCGTATCCTACACTTTAAAAAAATTACCATATTGACATGTCTGTATTTGTGCTTCTTAGATAGCAACTGTTAGGATTTTATATAATGAAGCTAGTGAATCCTAATAGTGTAAAACTTAAGAGTGCGCGAACCTGTTTAATGCTTCATTTTGTGTTTATGGTTTTTCCATTTAAATTATTGATGGTTGAAATTTTTTTGCAAATGCATTTGATGTGCTGGTCCAGTTTGTATTTCAACAAAGCAAGCTTTCTCTATCTCAAAGGTGCTAGTAGTTTGTTATGTCACTTTCATAGATTATGTGACTAGTCTTGCATGTATAATATTATTATAGTTACTGTCATATGTTTTAGGAAATTAGAGATTTTGGGATTGGACTTGTTTTGAGTGCTATTTTCTTGCAGCTCCCTGCTCTTATTTGTCAAGGAATAACATTGGTAATTTCACCTCTTGTGTCACTCATCCAAGATCAAATAATGCATCTTTTGCAGGTAATGTCAGCTAGATTATTAATTCAGGAACACCTTTGTTTTCATCTGGTTTCATAAGATGTCTTATTTAACTTGACATTTTTATTTCCTGGGTTACGCTATAGGCAAACATACCTGCTGCTTATTTAAGTGCGAATATGGAGTGGACTGATCAACAGGAGATTTTTAGAGAGCTTTTCTCAGATTATTGCAAATACAAGCTTTTATATGTCACACCTGAGAAAGTTGCCAAGTGAGTGTTGGTTATTTCAGTTTGTAATACATTTCCACAAAATTTGTTAGCATTACCGTATCAAATCTCATTAACCTTTGTAAAAGAGCATGATATGCATGTTATTAAATATGACAGAAAATGATGCTTGATATGTTATGATTAATTTTAAAACCAGATATTACTGATCAAATTATGTTCATGATGTGCATGTTGGGAAACAATCATTTCATGTTGTGTTCCATTAACCTAGGAGGTGGCTGTCAGCCCAGCAAAGCCAATTGGTCTGTTTAACTAAGCTTGTTTAAATTTAAATTGAGCTTGACCTGTGCTTAAATGGCATGTTGGAGTTTATTATTATTGTCTATTTTACCCAAGTTATTGCGGAACCAGAAAAAAGAAGTGCTTTTTTGAAACTGAGAAATTTCAAAGTTCTGAGAAAAAATTCCTGTTTCTGGTCACTGGGATCGACATTTTGTGGGGTCTAGAAAGTGAGAAATTTGTTTGTTCCAAAACAAATCTCGGTCTGAACTAAGAAATTGCACAATATCGAAAAAATTAAGAAATTTCTTGGTTTTGAATATGGATCTTGTTTGATATATCTTGGCCAATGGTTTCAAAAAATATAAATTTTATAAAAAAATTGATGTATACAATGAAAGTTATTCTATTTTACAGATTGATTTGATTTGAAACACAAAAAATAACCACCCAACATGTTAATGCCTCACACACATTGCTGCTGGTTTGTGATTCCAAGGGTAAAACTGTTTGAAAATGAGATGGGAATTTAAAAATAGGAGTTCAGCTAACAAACATCTTTCTGTGTGATTACATGGGTTAATAGATTTCCTATGAGACCTATCCTTCTATAAGATCATCTAGTAGGGTTTCACACTAATTAACCCTTGTATTTTTTGGTTGACCTTGACCTTGTTTACAGGCCTACCAGTTTGTTGATTAGTGTAATTAAAGATTGATCTGTGTCAGAGTCCCGCACTCTTTTCATTACTGATGCAAATGAGTGATTACAGCATAGTGATGATGTCTATTTCTTTTCGTTGTACCTTTTCAGGCTTTTATATTATATGTTGAAATTTTTTGAAGTTTTTAAATAACTTGTTCTCATGATTAAAGTTTCTAAATTCACTGAAGCTTACTTCCAAAATTGCCAAACCTGATTGAACTGAACCTATTGTTGTTGGAACTGGTTCTTAATCAATTTAGCTTTGAGGTATTAAGCTTTTATGAGGCTTGTTTAATGGGTCAATGAGCTTGAACAATTTCATTAATGAGCGAAGCCCAAGTTGTGTTTGGGAGAAGCTCTGTTCTTTTATCAGTTCTATTAAATTTGCCAACCATGTATTAAGCTTTTATGAGGCTTGTTTAATGCGTCGATGAGCTTGAACAATTTCATTAATGAGCGAAGCCCAAGTTGTTTGGGAGCAGCTCAGTTCTTTTAGCAGTTCTATTAAATTTGCCAACCATGCTCTGTAATTGAGCAGCTACAATAAACTTTTTAGATTTGTTATTAGTATGATCATCGAACTTTATCTCATGTAACAGGTATTTGAAAACCAAAATTAATTATCATTTCTTTGAGGTATAACTGTAGGTGAATGTGGAATGCATGCACACAACTGTGCTTTAAACAAGTACAAACAATTGTTAAAGACTAGATAGTATTTAAACATTTCTGTGTGTAAGTACTAAATCTTCTAAATTCTAACGACCTTCTGTCTGCGTGCAGAAGTGATGTTCTGCTGCGACACTTGGAGAGCCTACATGCTCGTGAATCTCTTGCTCGGATTGTTATTGATGAAGCTCATTGTGTAAGCCAATGGGGACATGATTTTAGACCAGACTACCAGGTTGTAGCTTTTTGACTCTTTACTTCAGATATTAGATAGTGTATCTTTAAGTTGATGTTAACTATTTGCTATATTTTGTCCAGGGTCTTGGTCTCTTGAAAAGGAAGTTTCCAAATACACCAGTTTTGGCTTTGACTGCGACTGCCACTGCTAGTGTCAAAGAAGATGTAGTGCAGGCTCTTGGTCTTGTCAACTGCATTGTTTTTCGGCAAAGTTTCAACCGGCCAAATCTATGGTAAGGGTTGAATTGAAGATGTACCATTGCTGAAAGTTGAATTGACCTCCTTTTTGAACTTCGCAGGTATTCTGTCATTCCCAAGACAAAAAAATGCGTGGAAGACATCGATAAGTTCATTAAAGAAAATCATTTTGATGAATGTGGGATCATTTATTGTCTCTCAAGAATGGACTGTGAAAAAGTTGCTGAAAAGTTACAGGTTCTTTCTTTCTTATGATAGCTTTATTATTTTCTGCGAGGGGATGGTCTAATGCACTTGCCAATTGGAAGATACAATATCATGGACAATCTCCTATCCTCAATTTTTTTTTTCTGTCTAGTTAATTGACCACTAAGTATATTAAAATTGGCCCTTACCTATCATTTATGTTGTTGATGTCCTTGAGTTGGTTGTCAATTGAGATTTTCTTGATAATCTGTAATAGCGGACTGAAATTTCTTTAATTTTCAGGCCTTTTGGATCTTTGAAGTGATAAACATGGTTGTTGAGTTGAACAATGGAAACATGCAAGATACTTTCTGGGCATCTTTTAATGAACTCTGGGCTGTGGTTCTTTTGTTGAAGCGCAATATGTGTTCCCATTGTTAGTAGAATGGAACAGTTGTACACAGTAGATTTGCTTGAAATCACAGCCTTTTTCAGCAATGAGAAACTAGATTGAAGAACTGTTCCCATTAGGAGCCTTATGTTCATCTCCTCTTCCACCAAATATGAATTACTAAGGGCGAATTGCATTAACAGTCCTTATAGTTTGAGGCTCATGTCACTTTTGCCTCTAACTTTTCAATTGTGACACATTTGACCATGACTTTTGAATCTTGTTCTAAATAAGGACAATTGAAGATATCATTGCTTAATTTCAAGGGTAAAATTGTCAATTTGATAAACTATAAATTAATTTGACAAAAATAAATGTCAAAAAAATATTTTTAAATTTTAAAAAATTATTTCTACCAATCAAAAATAAAATTATGTAAAATTGATAAATCTTTTAGACATTTTTGTTAATTTTTTTTTTACCAAATTAATTTTTATTATGTGTTTGGATGGTGATTATGTAATGGGTAGTTGTTAGGATTTTAATGTGTAATCAATAAATTTAATATATGAATTATTTTTAGTTTTGGAAATTTTAATTTAATGGATTGGTTTAATAATGATACCAAAGATGTCGTCATATTTGACTTTTGTAAAAATAAAAACTAATTTAATGAAAATAAAAACAACCACCCATTACATAATCATTATCTAAATACATAATAAAAATTAATTTGGTAAAAAAATAAATTAATAAATGTCTAAGAGATTTATTAATTTTACAAAATTTTATCTTTAGTAGGTAGAAATAATTTTTAAAAGTTCAAAAATATTTTTTGACATTTAGGCCAAGTTTGACATCTACTAAATAATACAAAAAGTTAAAAAGTCACTATCCTATTTAAGTCACATCATCTTATTTAAATCACATCACCTCTCTAACACATCACATCAAATTCAACCCAACCCATATAAGCCAATAAGTCAAAAAGTACACTTTTTTAGAACATCCCAAACCAACCCTTATTTTTGTCAAATTAGTTTATATTTTATCAAATTTACAATTTTATCCTTGAAATTAAGCAATAATATCTTCAATTGTCCTTATTTGGAACAAAATTTAAAATTCAGGATTAAATGTGTCACAATTGAAAAATTGGGGACCAAAGTGACATAAATTCCAAACTATAGGGATCATTAGTGTAATTCACCTAATTACTAGAGCTCCACAGTGACCTTGAGATACCTCACGTTAAATCATGTCATGTTCTTCTCTTTTCTTTGATTTGCATATCTAAGTAAAAGCTTGATCTTACATTGATATAAGTAATGATAGGTTAAGGATTCAGCAAGAGTTTAATGCTTGAATTTTTTTTGATTGCTTATGAGAAGCTATTCATTTTTTAGGAATGCGGACATAAAGCAGCTTTTTACCATGGGAGTATGGATCCTGCTCAACGTGCTTTTATTCAGAAGCAGTGGAGCAAGGATGAGATTAATATCATATGTGCAACTGTGGCATTTGGAATGGGTATAGTTGATTACAGCTGTTACCCCCTTTATAAGCTATGATGGGTGTATAGTAACATATATATTTATATTTATATATATATATTTCAGGTATCAACAAACCTGATGTTCGCTTTGTCATTCATCATTCTCTTCCTAAATCCATTGAAGGGTATCATCAGGTATTTATGAAAAGGGCATTGCTGTCTTCCTATTTTCTGATTCTGTTAATAACTTTTGACAGAGAAATACCATGGTGTAGGTAATAATAAAAATCATATTGATTTTTCTTCAATATTTAGGAATGTGGTCGTGCTGGTAGAGATGGTCAGCGTTCATCTTGTGTGTTGTATTACAGTTACAGTGATTATGTAAGTTACTTTGTTGTAACCAATCTTTCTATTGATTCTTGCTAAATTTTGAAATCGGTACACTGCAATTGGACATTGGCTGTGGTTAACATTGAGATAATAAGTTTTTCCTTTTGCTTCTATAATTTTCTTCTTTATTTTGCCGCTTTACATTTCCACACTGCTTCCATTTTTCTGCAGATCAGAGTCAAGCATATGATTACTCAAGGAGCTATGGAGCAAAGTCCATTGCCATCTGCGTATAAGCGTACAAATATGGATAATTCAGGAAGGTTACGGGAAACAAATACTGAAAATATTCGAAGAATGGTACTAGTCAAAAGCTTTTATTTTGTTGATGTCAACCTAGTTGATTATTTTAATTTGTTCAACTGAACTCTTCTCAGGTCAGTTACTGTGAAAATGATGTTGATTGTCGACGTCTCCTACAACTTATTCATTTTGGTGAAAAATTTAATTCTTCCCACTGCAAAAGAACATGTGACAATTGTTCCAAGAACAAAAGCTTTATTGAGAAGGATGTCACTGAGACTGCAAAGCAATTGGTTCGGAATTATATTGTTTTCTTTGGTCAATTCTTTTTTTCTTTTTTTTTTTAATTTTTAATTTTCCTGCTAGATATTGAAGAAGCAGTTATTAATATATCTTAGCCCTTGGATAGTTTTGTGTGACAGTTCTTTGCCTTTTGTATAATGCTTAGGTTGAAGTCGTGAAGTTAACAGGGCAACGGTTCTCATCATCTCATATTGTGGAAGTCTACAGGGGCTCCTTAAGCCAATTTGTAAGTTCTATTACTTAAGAAGTATTTTCTTTCTTTTTCTTTTTTTTGGGTTTATTTATTTATTATTTTTTTCACCCTTGTGTTTAGTTAACCGTATCAGATTTTGCCATTACTCTATACCTAGGTCAAGAAACACAAACATGAAACATTGAAGCTGCATGGAGCTGGAAAACATCTAGCCAAAGGTGAAGCCTCACGTATATTGCACCATCTTGTTGTTGAGGATTTTCTTGTGGAGGATGTAAAGAAAAGTGATTTTTATGGATCTGTATCATCTATATTAAAGGTAAATGCATGTTATGGTTTTAATTCTTTTTATAATTGACCTTTCATGTTAAATAATTGCTATTGAAAGCAACAAATATTTGATCTTCTTTCCCCTTCTTTTTTTCTTGGTTAGTAGATATCTGAGAACTGCAGTTGTCATTAGAATTTTTTATCTTCAGGTTAATGAATCCAAGGCTTACAACCTCTGCGTTGGTGTTCAGAAAATAACATTAAGGTTTAGCCTTCACTCTGATTTATTTATTTATATTTTTTTAAATTTTTGTCAGCATTGTCATTATTTTGCTGAAAGTAGTGATTTAACTCCTTGAATTCATGTTTTGATGAATTTTAAGTTGTGATTTGTTAAAGATATTTCCTTACTGTTATGTCAGATACAGCATGTTAATTATTTTGCTGTCAGATGGACTTCATTTTCCGCAAGGCACTTTACATACATGTGTATAGTTGTGTACATATGTGAATTCTTAAGATTTTTTTGTATGTAGCCCTCTGTTTAGAGCTCCATTTGTGGCTGCCAGCTGTAGCTTCAAAACTATTTGCATTGAGCCCTGACCTTCCACAACTAATGGGCTTAAATGTAGCTTGATTGTCTTTCCAAATAATCTATTATTTGGTCAACTGTCTTAAATTTAATTATGGTTTGAGTATAGGAGGCATACTGATGCCTATGCTAGCCTGTGGCAGATTTGTCATGTAAACTAGTTTCTTCGATCAATGTCTTATTTGGGTCTAGCTTGCAAACATCTACTGTGGAATCTAAAGACTCAAGTTTGGGAACATACTAAAATAGCCAAAAAGTCAGGACCAAAAAATCAACTCTTCTCTTTATTTTTTTGCACATCTTTTCATAAAAAGCCAAAAAACCCAATTAAAATAGCTAGTTCCCAAAACAACAAATTTTTTTAAAAAAAAAAGAAAAGAAAGAGAGAGAGACAGTTGCTATAGAAGATAAGGATTGGGTGTTTGTGATGCTTTAACTCGTCTCAGTATTAATGTACACGTCTTTTTTTTGTTGACAACCCATGTTATCATAGTTTGCTTCGTAAGTTCTTGTCAAATTTAACATGGACCCTATGCGAGGTTCTTTCATTCATGCTGACTTAACTTTCTGCTCAAGTTATATATGAATTTCTTAGACTCTACAAATTATTGTAATTTCTTAAAAATTTAATGACCGCTTGTATTTTTGAATAGCTTGATATACATTATTGGATCCTAAATAGGATTCTAACGTTTGATAATTTGATTCGGCACCATCATATTCTCGTGAATTGGCATTGTATGTGCTATGGCAATGCGGAATCTATGGATCACTTGCTCATTCGTTGTCCTAATCATTTGTGGATGCTTTCTCTTTTTTTCCTATTTTTGGTGTGTCATGAGTTCAACAAAGAGGGGTGGTTGAGGTTCTTCGGGGGGGGGGGGAGGTGTTGGGAAGTGCCGTCGGATGGCTTGGGCTTTGACCCCTTTGTGCTTAATGTGGCTGGTGTGGCTCGAGCGGAATCGGTGTATTTTTCAGGGGGTGTCTCATCTTGCTTTGTGGTTAGAAAATAGGTTGGTAGTAGTTCTGTATGGTTGGGTTATGGGGAGGGTGGATCCATATGTGTTTGTTTTTATCGAGTATTTGGATGACCTGATTGGTTAGGGGTGGCGGCTCCCCTTTTTTTGGGGCTCTTTTTGTATTCTTTTGCATCATCTTGATGCTACTTTCAATAAATTGTTTATTTTTAAAAATATATATACACATTGTTAGATCCATTTCGTAACAACTTAAGCTTTTGAAACTATTGGTGACTTAACATGTATGGTTGTTAAATAATATACTTGAAGCTTAGCTTTATGTTGGCCGACTTAATTGACATTTGCCGGAGTTATTACATCGATAAATAATATGAAGTGCAAATCGCAGTAGTTGCAGATGCCTGCCTTTTTGGCTATACCGACACTTGCAAATGCATGCTGATTCTGATGTTTCGGTGTTCTTTGCAGATTCCCTTCTGCTAATGCATGTAAATTGAGCAAATCCGAAGCAACTCCAGCAAAGGGCTTACTAAAACCTGGAAAGCAAAGTCCTTCCGAACCTCAACATGGAGTTGACTTGGTATGTTTGAGTCCTTATCGGTCTCTTTCTCTGTCCACTATGCTTCATTAATTTTCTAGCTGTTGTGATCAACTGTTTTCATGTATACAGAATCTATCAGCCAAACTGTATGCTGCTCTGCGACTGCTTCGTACTATTCTTATTAAAGAAGGTGGGGAAGGGGTCTTGGCGCACCACATATTTGGGTGAGGTCTCATTCCATCATTTGTTGTTGTTGCTGTTGGTTATGATATCCTTCACTTCTGACTGTTGCTTTTAAATATTTTTTGACAAGCATCTCTGCTCCATTTGTTTTGGCAAGAAAATGTTTTCCACAGAAAATGATTTCCTATGTTTGGTTGCAACTTTAAAACTTAGTGCTAGTGGTGGTGGAATTGGTTAGATTTTAGTCTGGAAAACGTTTTCTATGTTTTCAGCCTTGCAAAGGTAGAAAACAATTTTTGGCCAAAATAAGCTTGTTATGCGTTGACCACAAAAAAAATTTCTGTTGACTTGCATTTTTTGTTGTACCAAATGCTGGAAAATGCAGAAAACATTTATTGTAAAATATTTTTGTCCAAACAAACAAATGGAGAGCTAAATTTGGAAAAATTCAGCTTGTTACAAATTAGAATGTTTGTTTCAGCATTCGGATTTTTCTGTTCCCTTCCCGCCTTTATGTAGCTGACAAAACTAATGTCCTGACATGTTGTGGTTTCTGTTCTTTCTCAACTTAGAAATGCTACGTTGCATGAGATGAGCGTGAGCATTCCCAGAACTAAGGAAGAACTTCTCGAGATTCATGGCATTGGAAAGTAAGTTTTAAGGTTAGATTATCTATCATTATTACTTAGCAAGCACATTTTAATAAATATATTGGTTTAATTTAGTGTAAAGCTAAGCAAGTATGGAGATCGGTTTCTGGAAACCATTGAAGCTACCATCAAAGAACACTACAAGATGGAGAAAATCAGCAGCGGTAGTAATGACAGTTTGGATTCAATAAAGCGGAGAAGAGATGCAGTTAGGGTTTCCAAAGATGGCGATGACTTCATGGAAAGCACAGGACGATCAAAGAAAAGGGTACTGAAAAAGCAAAACAGAAGTGTCGAGGTTGTTGATTTTAGCGAGGCGGATTATTGCAACGGATCGGCTAACGTTGATCTAGATTTTGATGGCACTGACTTTGACATTGAAAATAATGTGTCAGATCTGAACGTGGAACGGAATGCAGGAGGAAGAGTGCTACCTTACTGGTCAGCGCAATGAAAAACCAAGAAATAGTTTTATTGGGTAGGTAAATTAACATCTCAAGCATTTCATGTTTGATGTTGTTTGTCAATGCATTTTAGGTTGTTGGAGCAAGGTTCTTGTTCCATCGAATGTAATAGGAGGATAAATTTTGATATGTACAGTGTATATCAAAGCTAGTGGGTGGCAAATTAAATTTTATTTTATTTTTCCACTTTTTTTGGCAGGACGAATGCATTTGATCATTTTGAAACAAATTGATTTTAATGTGAATAAAATATATTTATATTTTACAGTTATGCTGTGTTTGGTTGGGAGATTTGAGGAGAGATTTGAAAAGGAAAATGGAAAAGGTAGGTGAAATGTGAATAAAATATATTTATATTTTATCTAGTTTCACACACTTTATTCCTTTCTTTTTCTAATCTCTTCTTAAATCCTCTAACCAAATACAGTGTTAGTGTCACGGTTTTAGAATAATCATACTGATCCCTTTAGCAAAGTTATAGGAGCTAGAATTGATGTAGATGGTGTTAAAAAACAAGGATAAAGAGGAAAAAAAATATGCATTTTAATGTAAAATATATGATATTTTTTTTATTGATATGATTAATAAATTATTGATAAAAATAGAATTAAATATTATATAAATTAAATTTTTAAGAAAATTTAATATAATTATTTTTAAATTATCAACTTGTATTTGAGGAATTTGCTTCGCCTTTTGGTATGAATTTTGGAATTTTGTTTGATATCATTGTTGTGTAATTTTTATTAATAATTTGTTAGTTATATTATATAAATAAACAAATGATGTTATTTATTTTTTATTAAAATTTATATTTAATTTTATTTATTTTAGTGTTTATTAATTTTTAACAATTTAATTTTATTAAAAAAATTGATAGAACTGTATATATATATATTTTTAAAGAAATATTAGAGGAAGTGAGTGTAATTTATTAATATTAATATTATTGTGTGTTTGGTTTGAGTTTTTTGAATTAAGTTTTTTGAAAATTGAGTTCTTATTTTTCGTGTTTTTTTATTTTTAGTGAATATTTAAAAAAATTTAAGCATTTTTTAATTTTTTTAGATGTAATTTATTTAAATGTATCTAAAAAATAAAAAAATTGTAAAAAATATTTTAAAAAATTAATAAACATATAAAAATACGAAAATGTATTAAATTTTTATATTTTTTTATATTTTGGTATCAAGTGAATTTTTAAAAGATTTTTTTTTACAAAGATTATACTTTATATGTGTATTTATGTTAGGTGTTTTTAAAAATTTAAAAAAATTATTTAAAATATTAAAAAAAATTAATAAAAATAAAAAAAATGAAAACAAAGAAAATAAAATTTTCTAAAAATATTTTTAGAAAATTAAAAACAAGCAAAGTGAAGTGATTATTATTTTAAAGGCCGTGGCTTCTGTCTAGTCCGGGATCGGACTGGATCGTGCTGTTGGACCTGTGGAGGCCTACCACGAGTCTTGTTTTGATAATCTGAACCGTTCAATGTGTAGAACTCGTCGAGTACTATATGTCTGTAAAAAATTACGTTGATCAGATATCGATAGCTATGTGAACAAAACAGTTTTTTATCAACCATTAGTTTTTCACCGTCCATTTTTTTTTATACAAAACTGATTTGATCACATAACTATCGATATTCAATCAACGTGATTTTTTACAGGCATGTAGTACTCGACGAGTTCTACATATTGACGGTTCAGATTTTCAAAACAGGACCCATGATGGGCCCCCACAGGCCCAACAGCACGGTCCAGTCCGATCCCTGATTGGACAGAAGCGGGACCCTATTTTAAAAACAAATTTATGATTGCCCCTGAAGTCGAGTCAAGATCCCCTCTTTACATTTTTTTTTATATTTATTACTTGTAGGGTTATTAGACCCACTTTTAGATTTAATTTTGATAATTTGAATAGTTCATATTTTAAGATTTGTTCAGTGTATCATACCTATAAAAAATCAAATTGATTAGATATCAAAAAGTATGTGTTCGGAAAATTGTTTATTAAATTTAAAAAAAAAAAAATTTAATTCGATTTTTCCGAACACATATTTTTTAATATCTGATCAATTTAATTTTTTACAAATATAATATATTAAACAAATATTAAAATATAAATAATTCAAATTATCAAAATTAGACTTAAAAATAAGCAGCCCTGCAAGTAAAAAATGATGCAAGGAGGGGATCCCTTCTCCATAAAGTCGGCATTTAACTCCGAAACCAGTCTGATCGTTACACTGCAACAGCGACAGGCCCTCCTCCCTTTGCTACAAGAGAAGAGAGAGAGAGAGAGAGAGACAGAGAGAGAGATGAAATTCTTGAATCGGCTGAGCTTCTTGTGGAAGAAACGAAATCGAAACCCTACAGATAATCTCTTCTTCACTGATAACGAAGATAAAGATGAGACGAAGGGGAGTTCCGATTCAGCTACAGAGGGAATTACCGAATTAGACCAAGTTAGTGAGAGAAAGTTGGAGACGGAGATGGAGGAGGATGAGAAGTCTGGTGAGAGAAAGAGAGATGTTGGAGAGAGAAAGAGACGAATGGACAGTCCTCCAGTCGATGACTGCTGTCCCATCTGCTTCGGCGCCTTCATCGTCCCCTGCCGAGCCCCTTGCGGCCATTGGTACTGCGGTCAGATCTCTCTCTCTCTCTCTCTCTCTCTTCTCCCAAATGTTTGGTTTTCTAGAAAATTTAGGAAATTAACACCATAATTTGAAGGATTTTGTGCGGTTTTCTGTTACTTGGGGCTTCAGAAAGCAAGAATTTCACATGCTGCGACTCTGCGGTTATTTGATCGGGCGATAATAATACATCAGTGAACACTTGTTTGGTTTTCTAGAAAATGTAGGAAAATTAACTAGAAAACAACCATAATTGAATGAAGAACCTTGTGGCCTTTTTCTGTTACTTTGAGACTTGAGAAAGCAAGAAATTCGACTACGGCTATTTGATCAGGAGAGGTAATACATCAGAGAGTGCAAAATATGCCTAGATAGTTACAATATGTCTTGGTGTACTTATTGGTGAGAATATTTTTCTATACTTTTTCATGTATGTGTAAAAAAATTGCACATCAATGAAAATATTTTTCTATACTTTTTCATGTATGTGTAAATATTTTTTAAAATCACCACTGTACCGTAATTTCCCCAAGAACAATCAAGAACCTACGAAATGCTTCTAGTTTCTGAAGGAAATGTCATTTTTTTTTTCTCTCCCTGTATTCCATCTGTAGTTTCTTGTGATAGAGTTATCTTAAACGTTTAGTCATCACAACAGGTATCAGTGTATCACAATTGTTTTGCTGGTATCAGTTTTGGTTGAGCTTTAGTCGCTGGCCTTGTTTTGTGCTGTTATTATGGGATTTTTAAGGACTCTAGCTTCAGGGAAAGAGCTACTCTCAACTAGGACATGATCCTCTTTCAGTTTATCATGTACTTTCAAGAACTATATGTTTTTAGGGTTAATTTCACTTTTATTTCCTAAATTATTTTCATTTTTGTATTTCATCCTTAAATTATCAATTTCTTTTAGAGTTTTTAATTTCAAATAATGTGGTCCAAATCAGTAACCATTAAATTCTAACTTGATGGGTAAATAGATCATTTAAAAAATTGAACAATTGAAACTATACAACCAAACACTTTTTTTTTACTCACCATTTTGAAATGAGCAGTATAGAAGAAGATGAGTTTTTGGTTGTTGGATGTAAGTCATCTAATATATAGAATGAGTAAGAATATGGGTGTTTGGTTGTATGATTTAGATTAAAATTATCTTTTTGCTTATTAGGTTAGGTTTCTACCATTACTGATTTGGACGGGCTATCTCCAATTATACTAAATGAGCAGTATCGAAGAAGATGAGTTTTTGGTTGTAGGATGTAAGTCATCTTATATAGAATGAGTAAGAATATGGGTGTTTGGTTGCATGATTTAGATTAAAATTATCTTTTTGCTCATTAGGTTAGGTTTCTACCATTATTGATTTGGACGGGCAATCTCTATATGATTTGAAATTAGAAACTAAATAGATGAAATTGATAGTGTATGGATGAAATAGAAAAAAATGACAATAGTTTAGGAGATAAAAGTGAAATTATAAGTACATGTTGAAAATGACTAATGCTCTATTGTTTTATCACGGAGTTGGATTTTTTGCTTGGAAATGATTTACTGAGGTTGGTGTTTTCCTCGTACAGCTGATTGCATTTTGCAGTATTGGAACCATGGTGCAGCACTACAACCTTGCAAGTGCCCCATGTGCTCTAAGCTGATTACCAGGTTGATACCAGAGGCATCATTTGACCACCGCCATGATGTTGAGGTTCTGGAAAATGTTCGGAAGTATAACCGTATTTTTGTTGGAGGCATATCTGGCCTGATTATGGTGGGTATGGCATATCTATTTGTTTATGGTATTGTTTTTAAACAGTATATTTAGGGGTTGTTTGGGATGATTTAAATAAGTGCACTTTTTGTCTTTTTACGAAAAGATGTGCAAAAAGTAAAGAGGTGATGTGATGGAAAAAAGATAAAAAGATGGATTATTTAGGGGATGCCAAACCACCCCTTAAGTCTCTTTTCTTCTTCATTGAAATACACTATATTATAGGGTTCTATACAGATAGTTGGGATTTTTGGAATTTGATTTTCCTAATAACGGTGATTCTAAATTTTATCATTGTTGGATTGTCTAATCTAAAGTGATATGTGCACTTATATGCATTTAATTTATTATATCATATGTTGGTCCTTATTATATATGCATTTAATTTATTATATCTAAAGTAATTTTCTTATGGATAGTTTTTCCCCATAAGTTCCATGTTTGTAATATCAGTGTTGTAAGTTGAATAAGTTGTCTGGTCACAAATTTGTGCCAACCAAATGCCCTTGTGGAAACAACGGCTGTATTTTGTAGTTCCTTTTTTTTATACATATATATTTTGTAGCTGGAAAAGCTTCAAAATTGACAAATTAATAGGGGCACGGAACAAGATATGATTTTACTAGCCTTTAGCATGCTTCTAATGTATTGTGCCGATCATGCTTCAAGTAATTTTGCAGTAGAAATTATTTGCGAGCATTCATATTTTTTATGCCTTTTTTTCTCAAACAGAAAATGCGTGAGTTGCCATTGCTTATCAAGAGAATATTTCGTGAGATGATGGATCCTGATGCAGCTGATAATCACCTTTTTAAAGTGCGGCTTTTTGCAGTTAAGTTCATCCAATAGTTGGACAAATCAGAAGTTATACAAGAAGCTATTTATTTATTTATTATTTTTTATCTACTTTTGAAAATTTTGCATTGTAATGTAATGTCTCTAGATGTGTGTAACTGATAGGTGATTTCTTCTTTCCCAAGTCGTAATTGAATCAAGTTGTAATGTATACTTAAAATTCTACGTCTAGCGTAAAAAAGAAAAAGAAAAAAGGAAGTAGCACGTTTTGAAGATTTGTACAAACTATTCATGCAGATTCTGTTAATCTAAGAAGAGTTTGATGTCTAAGAACGGACGTTGCCATAATGAGTTAAATATTTTCTTAGGTTTCTGGTGGTGACAATGAACTATTAGGTTTACATATTCATATATTGCTGAAAGTATTAGGAGATGAGACTTTAACCTCATAGATGTTTCTAATTTTATGAATAAAGTAAATGAGCCTTTGAACCAGAAATTAAGCAACATATGAAACTGCTTGTGAGAACAATGTACTTCTTGTACTTAACTTACAACAGAACCCTTGCAACAAATTATCAGGAAGTGTGCAATGTGGTTCTTATTATTCTTTATATAGTTGGATGTGATTAGTTAGCACTCCCAAATCCCAATTATGAAAACCTTAGATGCTGTAACTTGATCTTTTGACTGACATAAACTGCTCTATCATGTTCCAGAAGTCCTATTAAACATTGATTTCATGGCTTAGTTTTATCAAGCTAATTTTGATTGTTGTTTTTGTTTGCAGATATTGCTGGGTGCCCTCTATACTGTTAGCCCTGTAGACTTCCTTCCAACAGGTGAACCCAAGAACCCAAACTGTTTATGAGCAAATTTATTATAAGCTAAATAAAAGATCAAGAGGTGTTAATAAGTGGGTCGCACATTTCCGCCATTGCCATCTCTATATGGTAGAAAAGTGAAGTTGACTTGAAGAGCTTGAACAAATTTCAAGTTGTGGAACCTTCAATTTGTTTATATAATGATATGGTTGGGGCAAATCCACAATCATGTGGTCAAGATAGTTTTTTGAATTTCCATGTCCAGATAGGCCAATCATGTGACTTGTTTGGGGAAAAAAAAGAACATGAACTGATCACACGGGTGGGTGCCATTTAATATATGGTGCTGCTTTTTCCTTTTTTCTTTTCCTTTCTGATTATGTTTGGTTCGTTGAGGCCTTAATTTTGTGAACCAAACCATAGCCAACAGTTCTTAATTTTTTGGAACCGGAATCAAACTGAGCGGTTTGTATCAGTTTATGTTTACGATTTGACTGGCTTTTTGAACACCCCTACCCATAATTTTAAGCCATGCTCAACCCAGCTGAAGGTTGAAGCAGATTCTCCAGTAGTGGTTACAGCTAATTATCTTGAGGATCTATACCAGTCAGCTAGCAGGACACCTTCATCGTGTTTTAGCATTTGAACACCAATGTTTTCTCGTCTTTGTTTCCTGTGCATTTATTATGTGTTACCGTATTAAGCGACAAGCTCATATTCTGCAGGTCGTATGGATGCCATAAACTTTTTTGATAACATTTCCATTGCTCTGGTTCTCATCCTGTATATAGTGGGCCTCTGCCGCAGACGACAACAATTGCGACGTGTGAGGCAGTTGGCTGCCAATGCCCAACCTGACGAGACTTGAATATCCAATACAATTGTGACACAATTTCCCCTCAGAATTCAAAGAGGATTGTGATCACGCCCAGACTGATGAGATTGTAAGTTGCGCACCCCTTGTATATTTGTTTTCTGTAAAATTCACCCAAAATCAATTCTACGACATGCCACCTGACTGGCAATTTGAGAGTCGTTTAGTCATACCCGATTATCTGAAACAATTGAATCAGTTGTGTTCAAACGTGGATGATGCTGGTGTGTTTGTGGTAGTTTCCTGAATTCAGTAAAACATCCATCGGCAGTTGATGATTTTTTTTTCTTTTTTTCCTTCTTTGATGAAATGGGAGGCAAAGAGCAGTCTAATGTAATTTTTGTAAAGGGAATGTCTTTGCTGAGTGTTGGTAAGTATATATCATTGTTGGTATTATATATTTTATGTTGCCTTTTGACAACTTGTTTCACTGCTTCCCCAGTTCCAGTTTGGACAAAATGTTGATTCTCAGAATGTGACTGAAAGGAGCATTATGTAAGTTGAAAGGTTGGATTGGTTGCCAGAAGGGAAAAATTCAAATTCATTTTGCACCTCTGTTCTTCACGTTTTATCTCATTTTGCCCCGACTTTCTTGACTTTTTTATTGTTCCAATCAATAGCTAAACTTTCAGTAAGTTCTAATTGAGCCCCATCATCTTGTAACAATGTCTCCAAGATTGATGAAGTAAAATTAAGACGTTAAAGTGAAATTTTTTTAATAGAAGTATAAGGGTGTTAAAAGAGTAAAATGGGGAAGACTAGTGGTTTTGAAAATGGGAGGTTTTATTACATATTATTTAATTAGAGTTTGGTTATGGTGTGCAACTTACACCTTACACCTTATACCTTACACTTACACTTTACACTTACAATTTTTGTGAAAAATTAAACTTTACACTTACACCTTTTTTGAAGTTGCACACCATATGCAACCCACTTACACCTTACACTTTCACTTTCACCTTACACTTACACTTTATATTTATACTTACACCTTACACTTACACCTTTTGTGTAAGTGGCACATGGTGTGCACTTGCACACTTAAGAAAACTCCTTAAATTTATAAATGATTATTGAGGACAAAAAAGTGTATTTACTCATTCAAATAATTTACATATAAAAATACAAATATCTCTTTATACACCATTATTTTTACATTATATTTTATGAAACAAATCTCTCTTTTAATGCTCATCCAACATTATTCATTTTCACAATTATAATCTGACAAACTACATTCAACAATTTCATCATTATTTTCTAAACTTAAAACAATATTGACTTTCAAGATTTAGGATTTTAAGAATATTAAAATCAAATAATTTTGAAAAATTGCACATCACGGGTAACACTCAGATTGTTGATTTGGAATAATACAACAATGAAAAAGTAAATTTACTTTTTTGTTTGTCTCGTTTGTATAGAAAATGACTTGTTTGTATAGAAGATGTTTTATTCCTTATGTATTCAAACAATCAAAGTTGAACATTTATAAATTGTTCAATTATTTATATTTGATCAAGTATTGAATGTCGATACATAAAAAAATTAAGCATTTTGGTTTAGTTCAAATATAAATTTGTAAACATATTATTAAGTTTCTTTAACTATGTATTTATAAACAATACTAAAACTGATTTTTGTAGAATTATGTACTCACCCAATGTAGCAATGTTGGAACGGTTGTATTATCGACTACACAAGTCTCTTTCCACACCATAGCCTAGGTGAGAATCGCCGATCGTTAGATGACCTACAAGATGACAATCATTTCTTCATCAGAGATGAAACTTGCTGGACGAATGATAGCTATCGTCGGCTGATTAAAAGCCTCCCGTTTGTCTGCGTAGTTCGTGAGGGAAAACTCCGCTGTCTACGTGGTCTTGTATTGTGTTGTGGTGTGTTCTCAGTTTATTAGAGCATCCACAATGGACACACTAAGCTGTATGTTAGTGTTAGTGTCAGGTGCCAAGTTTTGGCTACCTGAGGGTGTTGTTTGGGGCTGCAATAAAGCTGTTAACATGTTAGTGGTGTGTTAGTGTCAAATGTTAATATATGTGTTAACTGCAACGAGCATTTTAGCCAGCGAAAAAGAGAGTGAATGTGCGTGTGGGGTGTCCCCCTAGACGTCCGACCGAAAGTCCACCTGGACGTTCAGCTCCGAATCCTTCAAGAAAAGAAAAGAAAAAAAAAAATTTGGTCTTACCGATTGACCGGTCAACAGCAATTTTTTTTTTTTTTTTTTAATACTTGTTGGGATTTTTTTTGGGATTTGAAATTTAATTTTGGGTTTGAAATTTTTGATTAAACTAAATTATTTATTTATTTTATTTGTTATATATATATGTATATATATTTTTAACACACCCCTTAACACATCCATTGTACCACCATTTATTTATTATTTACTCACTAAATCAACAAACTCTTAACACATATTTTTGGGTCCCACTTTTAACACTTTTTGTCATATAACACATAACTTTAACACAACTTGAACACATCCACATTGTGGATGCCCTTAGCTTAGGTTAAAAAGTGAAAGTTACAGTGTGAATTGGGATATTTTTATAATCTAAAAATTATCATGGGTATGTTAAGGAGCATTTTGGCAAGTTAAAAAAGTCAATTTTTTAGTTTTTTAGCCAAAAAAGTCAACTTTTTTTTATCCAAAAGAACCCAATTTTTTGCCAAAAAAGCTAAAAAGACAAGAAATCAGCTTTTTACCACCTTTCCAAAACACTCCTAAGTGTCCATTTGGAAACTTTGGTTAAAAGTTGTGTTTTACAGCTTGTCCAAAAAAATTAGATTTGCTTTTTTAACATAAAAATCTTTTGGGAAGGTCCAAAAAAGCTATTTGTGAAATTATAATTATATCCTCCATGTTGTTTAGGGTTATATGTGGATGAAAATGTAAATTTCTTAAATTGAGTGGGATAGTTTGATCATTTTATTGTGATGTGACATCGTAAATAAATATTAATTAAAAAAAGCCAAAAGTAACTTTTTACTAACTTTTCAAATCATTTTCTAAAAAAGTCAAAAACATTAACCAAAAAACCTAAAAGTAATTTTCTACTAACTTCTTAAATCACTTTCTGAAAAAGTCAATAAGCTTGGTTAAAAGTTAAAAATCAACTTTTAATCTTCTCAAAATACTTCTAAATAATTGGTACATACTAAAATGATTCATGGCGTGTAAATAGAAATCCCTTCAAAAATTAATTATTTTTAACTATTTTAGTCTATTGTCAAAACAAATAAAATTTTGATATGCTAAATATAAGTAATATTGTCACCTAGTTATTCTTAATTAGTTTTTGACATGAGTTAGACAGATGACGTTAGTTTTTAAAATGACGTTAGACAAATGGAACTACTTGAATTGAATTGAATTTAAAGTAGGAGGTGCAAAATAAAATTTACTCAAAAACAAAAGACAAAAAAAGCTCTGCCCAACCCTCCCCGCAGATCAAGCATCGCCTAAATGGGTCTCTCAAATTTAAATTTGAACCTTGAGAGGCCTCTGTGCTATCACGAGTGTCATTTTAATTATCCCAATATCATCCATGAAAAATAGTCATAATTTTTTTCCCAGATGCATAAGAAAGAAGAAATCTGGAAGAAAGCATAATCCAAACACCAAGAGAAGCCATTTATAGCAATTAATCATCAGTTTATTTATACACTAATTTACTTACACTGCACACATGTAATAGTAGTAGTAGTAGTACAAAGTAACAGAGCATTTTTTTCATATACAGACAGAAATCTACCATTCAATTTATACAAGATAAGAAGAATCAACGACTAAAATGTACAAAGTGGACCTAAAAAAGATTTATTAGGTTTAACCCATCACCATCACATCTTCTCAATCAAATGAACATACCATGGGCCATGGACATCGCAGGACACCGTCGCCGCTACCAACACCACTTCACTAGATCCCATCACCATATCGAGTAGAGAAGCTGCACCCACCTGGCGGAGTGCCATCTCTGCCAATGCTCTTCCTCCCGGCCCATTTCCCCCAAGAACAACTCCTCTAACAGCTAAATAAACAGCACGGGACACCCGAACAAAAATTGGGTCCCCGGCTTGCAAGCTTTTCATTAACAACCTCGCCATAACATTCTTCCTGGACTCGAGTTTTATGGTGTCACCGGTTTTGTCATCACCTTGTGTAAATGTACCAAGTAGTTCAGTGATTTCCTTGATTCCAGCGTCCTCAACGGAGTCCAGAAGCTCGGAAAGTTGCTTAACACAGCTCAATATTATGTTTTCCAAGTCTGCCGGGTTGCGTACTATCTGCTCACTGAGGAGAGTTTGCCGAAGAACTAGAATGCTGCTCAGATTAAGCGAATCAGAAAGGACGCATCAGTGAGACGATGATAAAATTGGCCAGAAACCTTTGTTACCAAAAGGAACTGGAATTTTAAACAGAATGTGATTCATAAAAATATAAATTCATATAGAATTTCATAAAAATATAAATTCATATAGAATTTCATGCCAGAACAATGTGATGTGACAATGGCAATCTTGAAAATATAAGTCATGCTGATGGGCATTTGTTTTTAAAGTGATAGAACCTAAGGCTGCCACATCAATTTCGATCAAAATTCTGTATAAATCTTTGTTTGCATAGCACACTACTAAATTAAAAAAGATGAATGTATCCTAATTACAATGTATCCTAATTACGAGGGGGGGGGGGGGGGGGGGAATCTACTTCACATACCTCGTAGAAATTACAATGATCTTCTGAAGTTGGGCTTGAACAGCCCTAAGCCTAGAGAGATTGAGCTTCAGAGTTTCAGGCAAAGCTTCTTGTGTTAGCCCAGATACACCAGTCACTAACTTCAACAAGCCAAGCCTCACTAACAAATCAACCTTCTCTCCCTTGCATTCTAGTTTATTATCTGATCCTATAACAGAAGAACATAGTCCCAGTGTTAAATGTATGTACATCACGTTGTGTACCAGTAGTTCATTTCAAACAACAACAATATCAGTAAATAACAGACCCCAAATGAGTATAACATTTAAACCTGTTGCATTTGTTGCATTTTTGCTGGTAGAAGGGATTGAAGTCAGTTGGCTTCCACTTGTTTTGACTATGCTTCCACCAGTTCTGAGTGTGGTGGAAAGAAGAAGCCTCTGAGAAGAACTTTCATTACTCCTTGTCAATTCCAAGAGTGCATTTGTGTGTTCGTGCCATTCTTGATCTTTGCTATCCCACACAGACGAAAGCCACCTCGTTGTCAAAGGTAGAGCAGTAGAGGCATCAGAGGGAGGTCCGTGATGTTTGGCAAAGGCATTTTTCAGATACTCCAAACCGGCAGGCCCCTTTAGAAGTGGTTGCATAATTTTTATACGTGCTTTGCTGATCTCTTGCTTGAGTGCCTGTCGGGAAAAGTGTAACAATCGCTTTCATGCACAGGCTACAAATTATACAGAAAATGTACAAATAAGGGTATGTGACATATTCCCATGCATCCATGGCAATGGCTTGTTAAACGAATCACTCTTTTAAGTGGTTACCTACCGGAGTTGTGGCTCGTAAAGAAGATTCTCCAAATTAAGAAACAAAGTTGGTCTGATCATGTAGTGTTGTTCCTGGTTTTCTTTATAATCTTAATTTATTTTACATTAGATTTATCTGAGACAACCTACTTGTGATGAATTTGATCTCCAAAATTTATGAAATTCAATTTCCAGTTATGCTCTCATGGGCTAATTTTGCAGTTTATGATTTATGAAGTTACATTATTCATTCTTGCAACAATGCCACCCCCTAGGGAAATATTATTACCACATTGTTGCACAATATGCAATAGAGTGAAATATAAATATAAAGAATAGAGAAGGCATAGACAAATACCTGTATTTGCTCCAAGACGAAGCGCAAACCCTTGATCAACGCAACAATGTATGATTGGTTTGATCCATTTCCAGCTTGACAAATCTCAGCTAGTTCTTTCAGCAATTTCAGGTGGGCAACCTTTAGTTCATCCTCCTTCGCTGGAGCAGAAAGCTTCTGCAAAGTGATCAATGCAAAATCCAGAATCTTTCCAAGATAATCCATGTCTAGCTTACCCAAATTCAGCACCTGAGGAAAGAAAAAGGAAAATAAATTGTGTATTTTATGTACACGACAAAGAGTGAATAAATCTTGGCCGCAACAATAGAAAAAGTGATTGAGCATGCTACCTGAGAGAGAATGTCCAGATCAATAGCTCCAAAAATCTCTTCTTTCCAGCTCTGAGGAGCCATCTCACAGAATCCATCTCTCACTTCCCTCATTAGTTCAACAATCCGGTCATAATTAGGCTCATCCTGTTTCATAGATTCTGTGATGCCATCCCAGAAAGCCTTTTCCATTGTCTCTTTTATCTTTGCCTGCAGGGTAAAGAAATGAGGAATCGAGTCCATACGAACAGCTGAAAATGTCAACTTATCAAACTCAAACATGTGGCCACTCACAGAGAATGGACACAATTTCCATTATGCTTTATAAAAAAAATTTCCATTATGCTTTGTAAAAAACGAGACGTGTCTATGTCTACACCAACTCAGGTGTAGGCTTCATATTATAGTATAGATATAGATATAAAAATTTCAAAATGAGAGCAGTCATTTATTTATAGGTGATTTATCCAAAATTAATAATCAAGACAATATACTAACCTTCATGCTGCTTTGGTCTTCAGGAGTGACATTCAAACTATCTGCAAATGTAAGCTCATGAAGAACTTCATTCACCATCAAAACTCATTCTCCATGGCCAACTTCTCGTCAGACTCATGGAGTTGGTTCATACTGCTGCTAGAAGCAGATGAACTAACTTCTTTGAGTGGAGAACGATAGTCATCTTGAAATAAGGAGCGAACAACAGGACTTGGCTTCTGAATACCTTCGATTGTACTACCTCTTTTATCTGAGTTAGAAATAGAAGTAAAAGCTGGGGAAATAGGTGGGTTTGGAGATGGAATATGCATGATTGGGGGAGACCCTACTGGATGATGATTTCCATTCTCCTTTGCTTGGAAATATTTGGTTCTTGTGTCAGAAAGAGCACATTCCATTCGTTCAATCCCCGCATCTCCACTGAGATGACGCACTTTCTCCCTCAAAAGTTTCTGATCGTCAGTGACCTGTCAACAGAAGTAACCAAATAGACCATTAGTCACATCAGTGGGAGAACAAAATTAAACACTCGTTGGCGCAAATGTTAAAATCCTAGGCTTCCAAATGAAAATGTATGTTCAATTCTTAAAAGTAGCCACTTTATGCAGATACTGCCAGTGGTTAGCATGAATTGAGTGCACTTCTCCCAGCACCCCACCCCAGCAATCAATCAGTGATACGCACTATATTACATCCATCTTCACGTGAAAAAAATCAATAAAATGCACTTTTATGGTTACATATTGGAAACACTTCAAGCATAATAAAAGAAAAAAAAATCAGTATGAAAAGATTTGAAAAGAATAATTTATTTAGCAATACGTTTACCAACTTTATTACAACTACCTAAATTTTGTTGTGTAATTTTATTTATTTGGTATAATGATTCTGCTTGAAAGGAATTCTTTGGAGGTAAGGAATAAAACCTGTTTCTGAATAGCTTTCATGTCATGAGTTAGATCACCATCACTATCCCCATCTGGAGTCATCTTGCACTTCTGGATCATAGACAGCTCAAGATGACAGGCAGCTTTCACCAAATCCTCCTCCAACAACAGAGCATCCTTAACCTTCCACGCGACAAAGCTGTTCAAGTAGGAGCACCATGCCGCATCAAAAGCTGCAAGCTGAGACTTGAAGGTCAAACGTCTTGATTGTTCAGGGTCAGACACTTCATCAGAATTCTGTATAGGCCCATTTAGTATTATCTTCATTAACAACTCAAACTCTCGAACAAACTTTTCAGCAGACTTGGCCAGAGCAATTTCACGTTCTCCTTGGCCACTGAAAACTGCATCTGGATGGCCCAGTATCATATAAGCACATAGCACAACTCTCACCTGGTACCTTGACAATTTAACAGGACTCTTGGCAACTTCTCTAACAGACACTGGTCTCTTGGCATCTTTGCTCTGGGTAGGTGATTTCCTGGGTGTACGCCTCCTGTTTGGGGAAACAACTCGCTTAAGAAGATGGTCAATGTCATCCCAACTAGAAGGATTACTGGTAGCAACAACAGGTTTTGACAGCTTATAGCGGCTCTCAAGACGGTCAAGTAAAGCTTTTACTGTCTGAAGGGTAGCAGATGATTCAATACGACGAGCAAGCTGCTCAAATGGCATCAATTCCATACATCTTTCATTAATATTCAAAGCATCATAAGCTTTTGCCAAATCTAAGGTAGTCTTTTTCAGCTTAACGAAACGTCTCCAGCACCTACAAAGCATAATAACCACTAAAGTAAAACCATGGCTCTACTATATATCCAACTAAAATTCTAAGTAACTTTAAAATAGTTAACTACGAATCCAAAGTCATGCATGTGAGAGTATTTGGAATAAAAAAGGTTCAGCCACAGTGCGAAAATAAAAAAACATATTCGTTTTTCCCCTTCGAAAATCAGATAGCCCCGGTGAAATTGATTATAGCTGTTGTTCAATTTAAACCTGTGGTTGCATTACTACTATTTGTCATTCACTCTAAAATATATAAACCAACTAAACCAAACCAAACTAAGCTTTGTGTCCCAATTAAGTGAGGCCAGATGCATGAATCCTTTTTTGTTATTCACACTGCAATACATGATTATTTAAATCCAAATCAACATAAACAAATGGCTAACAAAATTAGAAAGTTCCCTCAAGTTAATAACACCGTAAAAGTTAGGGCTCATAGACAGCTATGTATGGCTTGATCAGGCAGCAATGCCTTTAAAACAATGAATCATTATGAAATCACAGAAACACTATGAAATTTATTATATTGAAGGTTAATGATTGATCATCTATAGAACATGTATACCTTGCCAACTTTCTAGAGAGAAGGTCAGCCTGCTTGTGCATATTCCATTCAACATGAACAGAGTTATGAAGCCTTCTTCTCTGACTTAGATATTCTGCTCTTTGTCTCTTCGCCTATTTCAATATCAATTTCCACAAGTAAAAAAATAAAGCAAGCGCCATAAAATGGTGATAAATTTGGTGGAAAATGTTATTATGTGTAATACCCTTTGCAGTTTGTCCTCCAACTTGTCTTGCATTTTTCTCCTCTCAATCTCTCGCTGGTAGGATACAGATTTGGCGATCTTTCGCACTTGCAGCATCCTAGCACGTGCCCTCTTCTTCTCTTCTTCCAGCAACCCTAATCGCTTCTTCTCAGCAGCTGCACGCTTTTGGGAAATTGCAGCACGCACACGCTCCTTATACTTATTTTCTCGAGCCATCCTCCGTAATAATGATTGAGATGTCCTCTCCTTCAGAGTGGCCCTGCGTTGCCTGTAAGCCTTAAGAATAAGCATTCGATTTGCTTCAGCCTGTTGAACCCGCGACTCCACTTTTGTACCTAGCTCTGCACGTTCCTTCTTAAAACGCATTTCTACTCCAGTTTTAGCAGCTTGCCGCAACTCATCCAACTTAGCTAGGCGCATCTGAGCCTTTGCCAGAATGCTCAACCTGTTCGTCCAAACAATAAAGGCGTACGTGTGAACCGTCAATTATGAATATGTACATTACTATAAGCTGAGGAAGTCATCCTAGTCTTCACTCAAAGCCATGCATGGTGCGGGAGGGGAGGAATCTTCAATTAACTTTTGCATTCTCAAGGATAAGAAAGTAAGAGAAATTTTTGAACAGAACTTTCCATGGAATAAACAAAATAAACAGAACTTTACGAGGACAACTTTTGGAGAATTACAAGTAGAGTGCAATTACAACTTCAAAGCCTTTAAAGGGAGGGGAAAAAAGTCAAAAGAATGCCATGAACATGGAGGGGAAAATTAAGTAGCAAGCTGAAACAAAAATATTATAATCATCACAAACAAAAGTAATTTGACCAAATAAAATTGTTTAATTGAAAGTGGATATTTTGGGATAGGGCCAATGCAATGACATGGATGACCTTTCAAACACCCAAACAATAAACCAGCTAAGCTTTTCAAAAAATGTAAACAAAACATTCTTCAAGAGCCTAACCAATAGCAGTAATTATTACTCGAAGCTTATAATTAAGGACCAAATACTATGCAATAAAAATTAACCTTTTCTGCTCAGCAGCTTGGAGCTTTGCCTCAAGGCGCTGTCCTAGGTCTTCTTCATGGGATGAAGACTGCGAAGGACTTCTTGGCTTCGGACGAGCCTTACTTGACAAGTTCTCATAGAATTTCTGCAATAAATAAAAGAAATTTTTTTAAAAAAAGATCAGTGAAACTAGGGTAGGTTGATGTTGTTAAAAGTTAACACTAAATAATCCTCAATAACATAATTTCCATTTTTGTGGATGGATTGCATAATGCAAAATGGATTCAAAGTTATAACTTTCAAGGAATTGAATACAATTAAAAAAAAATTGAAACCCTTTTTACAAACAAATTATTGCACCAACAAGACCTAAATTGTGAAAAAATCAAAATTGCAAAAGTAAAATTATGTTAACTTAAATTGAACTAATGGAATTAAAGTTTTCATAAAGTGAATATAAGCTTGAATTTCTAGTACAAGTGAACTCAATAAAATTTCTAAGGGAAATTCTAAATACACACCCTTGAAAAGGTGTACCATATGCACCCTAGTTATTCCATTTTCTTCTTTTGTGATGGCATTATTTTAGTTATGATTCATGAGTTCTTTATTATAATTGTGTTTAGTTATGATATTTCTTTTAGTTATGACTAAGAAAATATGAAATTATGTTTTTTTTTCCCCCTTTATTATAAGGTGTGTTCCATATCTCGTCAGGTTGTGTTTTAGTTATGATAATTTTTTTTTAGTTATAACTAATAAAATATGAAATTATGCTAGTATTTTTTTTTTTAGTTATAAGGTGTGTTCCATAATATTTCCATTTCTAAACACCAATCACTCCCCTCCTCTAGAAAAAATAAAAATAAAAAATGAAGGCCCAGCCTAAAAAGTACATATATATAATATAAAATTAAAAAGGGGGCAAAAATGCAAATATAGTTAGATGAGGGAAAAGAAAGAGAAAGAAAATAAATAATGAAATGAAATGAAAAATAGGGTATCCAGAATTTTGCAATAATTTTTGAGAGAGAGAGAGAGAGAGTGTGAAAAAGAGCAGTGAACAACATTACATGCCCATGTGAAAAAAAAGGAAAAGAAAAAGAGCACCTAAGGAAAAGTACAAAACAAAATTCAAACAGAAGAAACATCTACCTTCTAACCTAACACGAAGGTAAAATAATAAAAAGAGAATTATTAGGAAAATAATAGAAACGAACCATTTGTTTGGTTTCTGGGAAATGGAAGGAAAAGCTCTGATTTTGATCAACATCTATCTAATTCTTAATAATAGAAACCAAATCAGCCAAATAATTAATTAATTTATTTATATAATAATAATTTATAAAAATAAATAAATAAATAAAACCGAAAACAAATTTCTGAAATTTTCAATAATTTTCCTTCCTTTTCCTCGAGTTTCTCACAAGCCAAACAGTGGGTATAAAAAATTTCAAAATTCAGACTGGAGAAAAGAATTGTATTTAAAAAAAAAAAATTAATAATAGTTTCCTTAATTTGGTACTCTTACCTAAACTGAACCCAAACAAAACTAGTTCAGTAGCGTTCAATTATTCTTTAATTAGACACCAATTAACCAAATACACAAAAACATTTCTAGATTTCCTCGCAAACAAAACAAACAGAGCCAAGAAGATTGTAAGCAAAGCAAAGAACAAAAGTTTTCCAAATATCGATCAAAACTAATTATTAATTTACGAAAAATTTAAGAGAGAGACCTGTCTACGAAGATCGGCATCTCGAAGCTTGGCTTCGATTTCTTCGACAGTCGATGGAGAGGTTTTGGTCTCCAAAAGCCTCCTCCGAAGCCTCCGGGGAATCCTCGGCGGCGACGCCGTATCATCGGTCGCCGGAAACTCCATCGCAACTCCGGAAACCCTACTTGTCTCCGGCGAATCCACTCCCACCGCCATTGAAATCATCATCAAACTCCGATTACAACAACAGTTCAAATTGCTAATCTTTAACGATTAACGATTAATTATAGATAGATATATAGAACCGATATGTACATACACAATCAATCAATATATGTGTTTTTAGAGAGAGAGAGAGAGAGAGAGAGAGAGAGAGAGAGGGAATTCGGAGAAGAAGGAAAGGTCGCGACGGCTGTGGAGTTGCGTATCGGTGTTTGCGTTTTCAGAGCTGTCGAGTTTAGTTTTTATATTTGCTTTTTCTTTCTCTGTAAAATAAAATAATAAGAATAATAATAAAAAAGGATTAATTACCCTCACCTCCACCAAATTTGGAGAAAATATAAAAGTAAATTATAAATACATTTTTAAGATTGTAACTAGTTATGATATTTTAAAAAAAAAAATTATAACTCAAAAAATTAAAATTATATCTTTTTTTTTTAGTTATAACGTGCATATTATAGTGTTTTTCTTATTTAAAATATAAATTATTTTTTATAATTTTAAAAATTATAAATATTCTTGTCATTTAATAAAATTTGATAGAAAAGGTAAAAATGTTACCTATATTTCTGTATAATAAAGAAATTAGCATAATTGTTACTTGACATATATTCTTGATATTAGTAAAAATTGTTAATTGATTTTTAATAGTTGAGTAATTAAATAAATTCTCTGTTATGTAATTAGAAATTTTAAGAGTTGTGATGTAATTTTTAAAAGGAGATAATTAGTATTTTAAGCAAATATTAAGAAATGTATTTATAATTTATCTAAAATTTAATTAATTCAACATTTTTGACATAATTATCTTAATTTCCTTTGCGATTTTAATCTACATATCAGTTAGAGCACTTTTCATCAATAATTCATTCATCAATATGAATAAAAAAATAATATTATCATATCTTTTATATTAAAGGATTAATTACACTAATAGTTCCTATAGTTTGGAACTTGTGTCACTTTGGTCCCTGACTTTTCAATTATGACACATTTGACCCTGAATTTTGAATCTTGTTCCAAATAAGGACAATTGAAAATATAATTAGATTTTTCAAGGATAAAATCGTCAATTTGATAAAATATAAACTAATTTGACAAAAATAAATGTCAAAAAAATATTTTTAATTTTTTTAAAATTATTTTTATCCACAAATGATAAAATTATGTAAACTTAATAAAAATTACATGATTAATTTTTTTAAATTAATTTTACATAATCATTATCCAAACACATAATAAAAATTAATTTGGTAAAAAAAAAAAGTCTAAAAGATTTATCAATTTTACATAATTTTATTTTTAGTAGGTAGAAATAATTTTTAAAAATTCAAAAATATTTGTTTGACATTTATTTTTGTCAAATTAGTTTATATTTTATCAAATTGACAATTTACCCTTGAAAAATCTAATTATATATTCAATTTTCCTTATTTGGAACAAGATTCAAAATTCAGGGTCAAATGTGTCACAATTGAAAAGTTAGGGACCAAAATGACACAAGCCCCAAACTATAGGGACTATTTGTGTAATTTGCCATATATTAAATGAGTTTGACTTCTTTTAAATTGTCATATTGTA
Source organism: Camellia oleifera (assembly GCA_022316695.1). Lineage (NCBI taxonomy): Eukaryota > Viridiplantae > Streptophyta > Magnoliopsida > Ericales > Theaceae > Camellia > Camellia oleifera. The sequence goes on from CM039305.1 coordinate 50,070,965, forward strand.
GGGGTGTAAATTTGACTCGGCTCGGACCGGCCCATGTTGGGCCTCGCGGGCTCCCGTCAAAATTTGAACCGGCTCACGGGCCAAAAAATTAGGCCCACACCCAAGGATATTCGGGCCTTAGACAGGTCGGGACTCGAGCTTGGGCGGGCCTGACCATTTTTTTTTATTTTTTTAAATTTTGTTCTATCAAAATTTTATTATTTTCTACTAAAAAAGACACTGGGCTGATGTTTGGCCTTGAGTGGGCTTTAAGCAGGCTGATGGCCCAGGCTAGGCCGAGCTTCAAAATTATAGCCCAAGCCCTGGCCCATGAGCTCGGAACCAGGCCCACCCTGGGCCGCAGGCGAGTTTCAAGCCGTCCACAAGCCACGACCCATTTTTACACTCCTACTGAGAGAGTATTTGGGTTTAAGTAGATCTATTTTGAAACCGATTTTGATGTTTCAAACCTTCACTTTTTAAGATTTGTTGAGTAAAATATTCATGCAAAAATAAGATGATTAGACATTGGTAGCTATCTAATTTAATCATATTTTTTTAAAAAAATGGTCGATAAATATAATTTCAATAATAGCAATCTATTTTTTATAATACAAATTTGATTCAAATATATAACTATCAATATTCGATCTTCTTAATTTTTTTTTATGAATATTCTATTCAATTAGTTTTAAAAAATGAACAATTCGAATCACTGAAATTGATCCAAAATGAGTCTACTAAGTCCAAATCCTTCAAATTAAAATGAACAACCGGAAAAGAGTCAAACCCTATTAAAACATAAATTTATCTTTATTTATTTTAATATCTATATATTTATCTTTATTTATTTTAATATCTATATTTAGTATTTATATTAGTTTTGACGGTTTTAATTTTACTAAACAAAATTTGATATAATTAGATAAAAATAACTTATTATATTTTTTCCAAATTTTAAATAGGTGAACATAATTTATTTTTTAATTTTTATTTTAAGGCGCGTTTGCAAGGAATGTGAGACTACAGGCATGCCGAAATGCGTAAAATTGTTTGCTTATCCAGAAAGAAAGATTGCCACGTCGTCACGCTCTCCCAACGGTTCTCTCTCCCCTATCCTCGGCTCTTTGACCACTTTGTCCTTTTATATATGATGAAAAGCTGCCATTTTTATTTTTTTATTTCGGAGAATATTAAATAAATAAAAAATAAAAAAATGTAAATCAATGTTGTACCATTTTTATAATATTATTCAGTGTATTTTGGTTTCAATTTTCTAAATTTAATTTTTTAAAAATTTAATTTTTTGTTTTTTATGTTTTTAGTTAATGTTTTTAAAATTTTAAGTAATTTTTTTACTTTTTTAGATGCACTTTACTTAGATGTACTTAAATAGTAAAATATTTGTAAAAAAATATTTTAAAAAATTAATAAATACACAAAAATATGAAAATGTATTAAATTTTCATATTTTTTGGTATTTAGTGTATTTTTTAAAGATTTTTTTCATTAATATTATACTTTTTAAGTGTGTTTATGTTAGGTGTGTCTAAAAATTTAAAAAAAAATTGGTTAAAATATTAAAAAATTCATTGAAAATATTAAAATACGAAAAATGAAAAAATAAAATTTTCTAAAAATTATAACCAAACAAGCTGATTATTATTATCCCCTTTTTCATTTGACAACCAAATTTCAGAATTTGATATGTATCTAAACAAATTTCAGTAACATAATTTATGTTTGCCAAAATAAATTATGTAAATTATTTCAACTAATATGTTTTCAAAACCTCAATGCATTGATGGTGATAATTTTTTATTCATTTTTTTCATTTTATTGTAAACTTTACCCAGTGATTAACAATAAATTTTGCATTAAGAGTTTACCTCATTTTGGATCCGTTTAGTTTGCCTTTGGAATCATAATTTTAAAGGCAAAATTTTCAAATTATTTTTCAAAATTTATAACCAAATATACAATTCAAAAATTAATTTCAAAACTCATAACCAAACACACAACTAAAAAAAAAAACTCTTTTCAAAACTCTTTTGATGATATAGTGTTGAAGATGGTTAGTGATGAGATTGTTAATTATTTTATAAAAAATCTAAAAAAAATAATATCATAAAAAATATTTAAAACAAATATATATATATTTTCAAATAACAGGCTGCAATTGCACACAAAAAAAAAATCGCACTATCTCAGTCAACCATCAGATGCCCGGGTAAACTCAATCTGCTATTTTCAAAATTCAAAATTCAAAATATTTTTCAAGACTTGTAACTAAACAAATTTTCAATTACTCAAAACTCAACTCACAATTTTGCACTCAAATCACAACTCCAAAAAGAAAATCATAATTCCAAAACTAAACCAAATAGAGCCTTTATTTTTCCCACTTTTGTCAATAGGGCAATAAAAGTGAGTTTCTTAACCTCAAAGTTTGAGAAATTAATAAGTTAACAAAAAAGTTTCGAAACAAAAATCAAACGAAACTAAAAAGGTCATGTTAAAAAAGTCCTAACATAAAAAAGTTAGCTAAAAAAGTCAATACCAAACGAATCTTTAAACGCATTTCAATTTATAGAGCACTCGTTTGGTATGTGAGTTAGAGGGATTATCAGGTTAAAATAGTTACAAAAAGATAAAACAGATTAAAAAGTCAATAAAACAAAATGTCACATCTAAATTATAGTCATTTTATTTTTTTTTCACAAAAGTAAAAAAAAATAAAATTCATCACGAACGAAATTTTTTAGTCTCAAATTAAAAAAGTCGAAAAATTAAAAAGCCAACATATATTCCAAATAAAGTCAGAGTATGTAAATTAGGCGGAATTAATATATATATATATTTTAACCCTCGGGGAATTAAGTTCCCTCCTATATTTTTTAGGAAGAATAAAACAAAACAAAAATATTTTGGGACTATGATTTATAAGCTCTAATGTTATGTTAGATTCAACTGATGTGATGTTTAAAATTTAAATTTAATAAGATGATTGAATCAAATACCTAATAACCAATTGAAATAAATAATTCCCGACCTACTACTTCCCCATACGATGGTTTTGCTTCATAATTTAAGAGACGAACTGTGCTATACACTCCCAGTGGGGGTCGCACCCCCAGTGAGGTGGCGCGCCCCCACTGGTTGACAGTTGAAAAAAAAAAAAAAAAAAAAAAACAGTGTGTTTTTTGCCTAATCAAGGGCTGCCACCTCACTGGGGGTCTGAAGCAAAATTCTTTAAGAGATCAACTTGACAAGCTACCCTTCCTCTTGATCTGAAGTACAAAGAGAAACATCTATTCTTCGTTTCATTTGGGATGGGAGTTGATTTTTTAATTTTTTTAAAAATATTTTAGTTTAGGGTTAAAAAATCTTATTTAGGATAGATTTTTTGACTTTTATATAAAAAAAAAAATAATTATGATTTAAATGTGACCTTTTATCTTATTAAATTAAAAATTTTATTTTATTTTTTTATGATTATTTTAGCCCCAACCCAACCTAACTTCCCAAGCAAGTACTTTATTTGATGACTTTAAATTATCAATCCCAATACCAATGTATGTCGTTTGAGAAGTGGGTTGGCCTTTTGAGTTTTTTGACTATTTTAGCTTGGGCTAAAAAGTTTGATTTGTGAAGGATTTTTTGATTTTTTGACTTTTTTTGATTTTTTTTTGCAACAATGATTCATCCCCCCTTTTTAGGACCCCCTTTGGACCCCCTCTCTCTCTCATTGGTCACCTTTTTTTTTTTCTTTTTCTTTTTTTTCCTGCTCCTCCAATCACCTCTTGCCACGTGGCAAAGGGGGTAAAGGGGGTGACCCCCAAAGGAGGTCCCAACCTTTATTCTTTTTTTGTGGGAAAAGGGTGTAATGATTATAAGTTAGATGTGATGTTTGTTTTTTGTGACTAAAATAGCTTATTTTATCTTTTATGGCTAAAATAGTCAAAAAAAACCTGATTTGTCTTGGATTCAATCCTTTAAAATAAATAAATAATGACAACAACAACAATAAAGTTTTAATTGAATGAGTTAATAATGACATTCATTACTCAAAATGTCAACAAAAATTCCTTGGCCATGTTAAAAAAAAAAATAAAATTTGATTGAATTAAATGGAAGAAGTAATTTAGATAAGTGCTTTTAGGAATGGTCATTTTTCTTGTGCTGATTAAGAAGTGGAGTGGGATGGATTTTGCTTATTCCGTCTCATTCTATCTGAACATCACCTTGATTATATTTATTAAATATATTTATATATAATTTGATTTTTTTTATTATAATATTAAAATATTATGTTTAATATTATTTACTCATTTATTTTTTTATCTTATATCTTATATTTCTCATTAAGTACAAATCATAATCTGTAATATACTATATCATCAATAATTTTTATTACTTTTCTCATTCTTCAACTTTCAAATTAATCTGCCTTTCACCCTGCACCCACCATTCCCAATTTGCCCCACCCTTGATAGGATACCGAGCCGAGATAAATTACTATAAACTTACTCCAAACTTGACCCATGACCATTACTATGTCATTAACAAAGTATGTTGGTTGCGAAGCAAGATAATCATGAATTTTAACCCCTTTTAAAAGTAAAAACAAAAATAAAAATTGTAAACCCAAAAAAATAAAATTAGCACAAATTTTTATCACATTTATTAGAGAAGCATGTTTGCAAAACATGCTTCTAGAGAAAGAATGATGCTATATGCTAGGGCTGGGCAGTGGGTTATCCAACCCTCACAAACTGCCATACTCGAACCAATCCGCACATATATGGGCGGTTTCGCAAACATAATAGGGTCGGGTACAGTTTGGAATATAACAATCATTCGAGTTGCTGGCGGATTGCGGGTTTGACCCGCACTCGTCATAACCCGCTCACACTTAGAATAATTTATTTATTAGAAAATACCTGAATCGTTCATCTATGATCTGTATCCTATGTTTGGTTGTGCTGCCCAAACAAACCAAACCCTAATCCTAATCTCTAGCTCTCTTCTCACTCATTTTCTTTCTATCTCTCTCGTTCTTCCATCTTCTCTTACTCACCGATCGACCTCCACTTTGTGTCATGCCCCCAAAATATTATACATAATCCAACTTATAAGAGAAGTGAACATAATAAAATTGGCATAGCATGTAACATCATTTAAAGACAACAAAATAAATGCCCTACGAGCTTACATATTTTCAAGATATGACTTGGTTACAACAAAATAGAGAGTCATATGCTCTGTACATATTAAGTCTGAGGCTTGGATAAACATCTAAATATTTAAACAACAAAATAGAGCCTCAAACTACTAAGTCTTCCCAAGCTACGTCCTTTGAGGAAGCATGTCACCGGTACCTGAAAGTGGTTTTCTAAGTAGGGTGAGCCAAAATCTAGTAGAGATAATCTACCATAATATATGAGGTTTAACTAAGATATAAGTGCCAGATAAACATTCAATATTTATGACCAAATTATATTCTTCTCACGACCATTCAGTACTGATACTCACATCTCAATCCATTTCCACTTATTCATTTCGTATTAATTCATTTCATTCAAGTCATATACTAAATGTATAATTTTTCAAATAGCCCAACCGAGACTACAACTCAGTGGTTACCATACAAGCACTTCAACCTTGCCATTTTATGAAAATTTCATCTGCGGGATCAACACCCATCTATACATACGATTTCGGGACTTTTACCCTAGACACTCCGGCCAACTTAATTTTCAATGGAGTCCATCCCCTATCTCCTCCCAAATAATGGAGTACATCCCCTTTTTTCTCTCACAATGTTTATACATATACAATGTATTCAAGAGTATCGGCATATTCAATGACTATCAACTATGCATATTCAAAGCCTTATCATACTGCCATACTCAATGACACGATTTAAGTGATTAGTTTCAATTTACCTATTCCTCATGTAATTTTTACAATAATCATAGCTATCTTCCACCGATAGCTCAATGCAGATATTTCTAAACAGATATACAATTTTTATAACAGATAATTCATCAAATTTTCATAGGTGAGTGATTAAAAGAATCCAACTACACCGTTCATTCATACATCTCCCCAATTTCATATTCTTCATATCAATTTCGTTATTTATACAAAATAATTATTCCAAACATTTTAGGACAAAACTCCTAATTTTTTTCAAATATTGACCCCAAAGTTAAAATCAACTATTTTAACATGAGATAGGCTCACAACCAAGTCCCATAATCAATTATGTAATATAACATAGAAACCCCTCTTTTCAATTTGAATCCAAACCCTAGGTTTACCCAAACACTCCCAAAGTCTCATCATTTGTACATAACATCAAATAACTAGGTTAAAGATCATATCAAAGTGTAGAATATCCTTACCTCAAGAAGAGAATACAAAGCAAGGTAAGGGAAAAACCTCAAAGACACCGAAATCCAACTCCAATCAGATCAAAATGTAAATCTTGAAGCACTCTACCCTTTTCTCAAAGGTACTAGGGTAAAAAGATCAATGGATCTAGATGAAATCGAAGAGAGAATGTGAGTTTTACAGAGAGAAACTCAAGATCTAGCTTTTTGGGAAGTTTTAGAGATATATATATATATATATAAAAGTGATTTGAAATGTCATCTTCACGAACTGTTATACACGCAGTTCGCTCGAGCGTAGAAAGTGACGTTCAAGCGTCAGACATGAAGTTTCCGCTCGAGCGTAAAAAGTGGCGCTCGAGTGTAGGATACGCTCTTCCAGCAATTTTGCAGACAAAAAACCCCGCTCGAGCGTGAGACTGGACGCTCGAGCATCCAATGCACTCTCCTAGTATTTACAAAATTGTAAAAATACTAGAATTGACAAATCCCGCTCAAGCACAAAAATGCCCGCTTGAGCAAAAGAGCCAAAATCTGGGCATAACAGGTTTGAAAAAACACGCACCCAACCTGTTCCAAACACACAACCACAACCCGATAACCAAAATAAAGGGGAAACAAGATATGAATCACTATTTAGAACTTTACGACCCGAGTCTAGAACACAACAAGTGATGGACCCAAAAGCCAGAATCGCTACACTTTGTCTCTCCGATAACTCTCACTGATCGACCGATCGATCGATCGATCGATCCACCGATCCACCTTCGCAAGATCCTGATTCACCGATTAACTAAGCCACCTTCACAAAATTCACCTTCGCAAGATCCATCTTCGCAAGATCTTCTCTCACTCTCTCTTCTCTTTTCCCCCGATTGACCTTCGCAAGATCGACTCTCTCTCCGGCAACTCTTAACTAAACGTCTCTCTGTCTCTCTCCTCGCAAGATGCATAATAGATTCAAAGGAGAGAACACTCCATCAGAGGAAGAACTTAAAGGTGAGATTCAACTTTTTTTTTGGGGGGTCTCAACTGGTCGGTTGTCTTCTAGGAATCAAATAATTTTATTTTTTTTTTAATTTAGAAAAATGATATTCAAACTCTACACTTATGTTTACTCCCTCCTAAGTGGTTATCCTGTTTATTCGTCATTTTTCTTTTTGTTTTCTTCTTTTTTTTTTTTTTTTTTTGTATTTTTGTTTTAAAATAAATTTAAGATTCAAACATAGTATAAATAAGTTGAGCTTTTAAACCTCACCAATGAAGCATAAGGGAAGAAAATGGTAAATGTTGACATCACATGTACATGTATTGTTGTAGACAAGCATAAAAATGTTTCATTGGAGAAAGAATAGACAGATGGTAAATTCAATTGTATAGATTGATTTTTATTTTGTTTTTGCCCCATTTGACCTTTGTATTTGAGAAGTTGATCTTATTGTCCCTACTGTTCCTTTCTCTTTTTAATGCAGTTAGTTAATCGTGTCTCTTCAACTTTGAAATTTTCAAGGACTATAAACAAAATTCTTGTTTGATCTTTGAATCTGTTGTTGATATCTGTGTTTGATGATAATATTAATCTTTGTTTGATTAATTGAATCTGTTATTAATATCTGTGTTTGATGATGATATTGATCCTTGTTTTATTAATTGAAATTGTTATTGAATTTGTTGTTGTTCTTCATAGATTTGTACAGAACATTGTTTGATTAATTGAATCTATTATTGAATTTTAATTTAATATGAAATTGAATCTATTAGATTGTTAGATTAATTGAAATTGAATCTGTTAATTGAAATTGAATATGTTACAGAACATTGTTTGATTAATTGAATTTGTTTTTCATAGACTGTTAAAGAAAAAAGTCCAAATCGCAAACCGCCTGCACATCCGCGAATCCTATATGCACAAACTGCAATCAGCACTGCGGGCCGTTGCAGGTTGACTTTTTTCCAAACCGTAAAGATGCCGACGGGTCAAAACAGAACCACAAACCGCACAAATCCAATCCATGACCACCCCTACTATATGCATTAATTGATATATTAATTAGCATATTAACGGATGATGTGATATAATTTTAAAAGTTTTAGGTTTTTATAATTCGTATAATAGATGAAGTCATAATATTAAAGTGTCAATATCATAACATATATTAATGAACTAATTGTTACGTATAATATCACCGCTAAAAAAAATATAATGTCTTTATTTTTGCGCGATGGCATCCCAAAAAACACAATCTATATTCTTTTCACATTAAAATATGCATTTTCCCTCTATCTATTTAGCAATAGCTAAAAAGTCATATTTTTGTCTAAACTGTTTTCTCTCTAATAAATTTTTTAAAAAAATTTGTGTTAAATGTTTATATTTTAATACCTCCAACTAGTTTAGACTAATCTAAAAAGTAAAAATTAAATTTTTTAATTTTTTTAATCTTTAGTTGACTTTTTATTTTTATTTTTTTAAATGTTTACATTTCACGTCTATCTATTTTAGTAGAATTTAAAAGTAAACAGTTTAGAATTATTTTTAATTTCTTATTACTAAAAATAAATAAAAAAATTGATAACAAATTAACAAAAAAAGGTGTTAAAAAAAATAATTGTGAAACCTAATTTAGGGCTGAGTAAGGAATCCGTGAAATCCGTAATCCGATCCAGTCTAGTCCAATCCGATAGGTTTGAATTGGTTTTTTGAATCCGTGGTTTGGTTCCAAATTGAAAAATTAAAAATTCGTAGTCTACGGATTAGTTCCGGATTGAACCCCAAGGTTTCGGATTGAAACCGATCCGAACCGTATACAAATAGTCTATATTTTTATTATACATTCTCCCCCATAGTATCTTTTCTTATTTTATATAAAATCTAAACTCAAACCTAAAATTGTATAATGGCTTCTTTTATTACTTTTGTTTGTTAGTTTTTAATTTTAATTTGTAATGGTCTAAATACTTATGGTGAAACCAGTTTTCTTATGGTTGTTAGAACAGTATGTCGCTATTATAAAAAAAAACATGTTGCTATTGTAGAATTAATATAGCGCTATGTTTATATTTTTATGAAATTAAAGTGTTATATATGTATATATATATTTATTTATTTTTTGTTATTTAAATATGTGAATCCGTAGTCCTAAACCGATCCAATCCGTACTTAAATGGATTGGTTCAGATTGGTTCCATGATTTAAACGGATTGAATTGGTTCTAATTTTTCAGGAACCGTAGATAACGGATTGATCCTGATTTTATCCTAATTCGGTCCAATTCGGACCATGCTCACCCCTACCTAATATGCATGAATAAAGTTGTTTTAATCGATCGTTTCAATTGTCTAAATGGTCATTGGGAGGAGGATACTTAGATGCAAAGGTGAATGATGTTTTAAATTTGAATCTATAGAAGCGTTGACTTATGTTTTAATTTAGAGGTGTTTTGAAAAGATGATTAAAAATTATTTTTTGACTTTTTAAAATTTTTTTATAAAAAAGGCAAGTGAGTTACTAAATGAGTTCAAAATAGACTTTAACTATTAATATACTAATCGCCATCTTATAATAAATAAATAAATAAATACATAATAAGAGAAAAGAAAAAGTTGCTTTTAAAATTGTGGGTTATACTTTTCCTATACCAAACGGACAAATACAGCAATTTCTGCACTAATGGATAACCCATATAAGACATGTTTGGTTACTGTATCCACAAAAGGGAGAAGCGCTTTGTAAAAGCAAGATCATATGATGATGGCTAATGTGTTTAAATGTGGTCAAAATAGAAAGTGTTTGTAACAAGTAATTTTGGTGCTTTTCATTTTGCTTTAGGTTCATGTCAATCATGAATAGTTCAGGTTAATCATGAATAGTTCAAAAAAAAGACAAAAGGGCTATAATCATGGTATATTATTGAAAATCCATGTTAATTTCTTATTTGTATGGACCTAGAATATGGTGCCGTCTAACAATTAGGCTGGGTTAATTTTTTGGTTAAATTAGTAAAAAAATAAAAAAATAATAAAATAATAAAATGTGACATCTAAATCATAAGTATTTTATATTATCTCTTATAAAAATAAAAAAGTAAAAAAAAATCAATTCAAATAAACTTTTTAATCTCAATTAAAATAGTCAAAAAAACAACCTAACTTTTCAAACAAAGCCAGATTATCAAAATTTTGAAAATGTCAACTGATAAAGTTGGTTTAACCTAAAAAGTAGATGTTAAAATGTCCCCGCATTAGTGTGTTTGATTTGAGTTTTTTGAATTAAATTTTTTAAAAATTAATTTTTTTGATTTTCGTATTTTTTTAGTGAATATTTTTCAAAATTTTAAATATTTTTTTTTTACTTTTTTAGATACACCTTACTTAAATGTATCTAAAAAATAAAAAATTTGTAAAAATATATTTTAAAAAATTAATAAATACATAAAAATATAAAAAATGTACTGAATTCTCGTATTTTTTTATTTATATTTTTGGTATTTAGTAAATTTTTGAAAAGTTTTTTTCACAATTTTTTTATTTTTTAGGTATATTTATATTAGGTGTGTCTAAAAGTTAAAAACAAATTGTTTAAAATATTAAAAAATTCAGTAAAAATAAAAAAATACAGAAAAAAGAAAATAAAATTTTTTAAAAAGTGTTTTTGAAAAATTCTAACCAAGAAAAGTTTTCTTAACAAGCACTTGATCATTTCTTGAATTTGGTACAAGAAAAAAAAAAAGAAAAAATATCAGTTCAGTAGAATTAATAAATAAAAAAAATATTTATATATTAATATTTTTTCTTTTTTGTAACATTAAGTTAAACTCAAAATATCAGTTCAGTAGAATTAATAAAAAAAAATATTCACATATTAATGAATTTTTTTATTTTTTTTTGTAGCATTAAAAGTTAAACTCATAAAGTTTTTCATCAAACTAATATTAATTTTTGTTATTACAATCATATTTCTCCTAAAACTTAACATCTCAAATGACTCAAATTTTACAATATTTGTACTTGTGTCAATTTAATTTATATAATTTTAATTGCATCACCTTTGCACTTTATCTTTGTAATTTGTCAATTTAAAATTAATAACCACTGCTAGAACTTTTGACCCAAAAAAGTAATTTTCGTTATTCCAAGGTCATCAAAGCATAATTATTAGGGAAGATAGCCAAAAACAAGTTGTATGTATAATTTTTTAAAATAATCTAAATTTGGATTTGGGACCCACCTACCTCTTTTCTTTGTAAAAGATCACTAAAATTAAGGAAAAATTGTCTTATTTTTTAATTATCTATTAAATCATATTGATAAATTTATTAAGTAATAAATTTATCAATTTTTTATTTTTATGAATAAATTTATAGTAATAAATTTATCAGTCTTTTTATTTTTATGAATGATAAATTTATCAGTTAGGATCTGTAGATAAATAACTCTAGTTAATAAGACAGATTGATAAGTGTTCCTAAAATTAAAAAGATCTGAAAAAATATTTTTTAACTGTTTACCAAACACTCTCTTTGAAAATGGTTTCTTCAAATTTGTTTGTCAATACTTCGTACATAAATTCATTGAATTTAAAATAGATGTTCACACTTATCTATCTAGAATTTTTTGGGTAGGTGATTGTGTCGTGGATGGTGAAGATTAATTTATGTAGCGTTGAGTTTATGTAGAATCTATGTAAAATGTAATACAGATTAATTTCTAAATAATTTTGAATTGATAAAGATGAATTTACAATATTACTTATGTGCATCTTTTCATATAGTTTATTTTTTTTTAAAAAAAAAAAGTCAATGAAGATGGTAGGGGGATTTTATTGTAATTTTAACCTCTATTTTCTCTTTCCAAAGTTACTCAAAGTAGGCGTTCTCAGAAAAGCTGCGACGCTTCTCGGAGACGAGTACGTGTCCTTAAGGTCGACGGAATGCAACGTCATTACCGGAGCGCCAACCTCTCATACTCGCGGGGTTACAAAATGTACACGTACTCGCGTTCCCTGATTCTCACCTACCCAACTCTATTTATGATTCGTGTGATGACATGTCACGAAACCATTTCATGATGCACCTTAACCTCCTTGTCCTACAGCGTACCGAATCCATTTTTCCAACCTTGATTGTAGCCGTTTGCCACAAAAAGCCCGACCTGTTTGACCACGTGTCCACTTGAGCTAAGATGGAATTTCAACCATGTAAAGCGCTGTCGTTTTTGGGACCCACCCACCTCTTTTATGGAAACCCACTTGACAGGCTGACGTATACGTGTAAAGTACGTGGCCATACAAAATACATAGGCTTATGTCATCGTTTGAGAAGATGGATCGGTGATAAAATAATTATTATTCACCCAAAAAAGATAAAATAATTATAAAAGAATAAAATAAATTTTTTAATCTAATATGATGATATGTCATATTTAAATTATTTTTATTTTTATTTTTTTTACAAAAATTAAAAAATTTTAAAAAATTTATCTCAAATGAGATTTTTTAGTCTTAAACTAAAATCGTCAAGAAAAGGTTAAAAAATTAAAAAACTAATTCACATCCCAAATGAAATAAATACAAAAATTATATAACAACAATAAAATATATTTGAAAAATTTATAAATAAGTAGAATCGTTTTAAAATAATTATAATACAGGTGGTTTTTTTTTTTTTTTTTTACAAATCTAACGGGCAAAAAAAATTATACCAAACACAAGAAAGACTTGCACTAACAAACGGGATATTTGTATTACTATAAAAATGAATTTTTTTGTCTATTATTTCATTGAAATGTAATTTTCTTAATATATTTTTGTCAAAAAAAAAAAATATCAAAAAATTATTTATAAATTTAAATCTTTTATTAAAAACTTATTAAAATAATGTTATAGGGCCTATTTTATGACATTTATATTTATAAACTTTCAAAAATTGTAAAAAAAATGTCTTATTTGGTATTTTTTCATTTTAAAAAATTTATTAAATTTTTATAATCATAATTTTTTTTTACTTGTTTACAAAAAATAAAAAATAATATTTTTCCCTCTTCCTTTTAACCCCACCTCCTCTTGCCATTGTTCATCGCCACCATCGACCACCCTCATTTCTGGCTACCATTAATGGCGACCTCTGACTACCACCTTTGGCAACTTCCTCTTGCCGAAAATCACATTCGATTACCACTTTTAGAGGCTGACAACCACCCCTAACTACATCCAATCACCTCTAACGGTTGGCCACAATCTCCGATCACCACCTCGGCATGACCAACTACAACATCTAGCCATAATATATGCCTTTGTCAACAATTACTTTTAGCCATCACTTCTTATTAGTCATTCTTTCACTTGTTTTCTACACAAAATCTTAAAACACATGTATGTACTATATGCTCTTGTTTTTATTTTTATCAAAAATAAATATAAACATATTTAATATTTTTTGTAAATAAAAATAAAATACTATTAAAATATTAAAATAAGACTTATTTTAATTGATCCTTTGAATTGAAATAAACAAATACAAATTTATTATAGTATTTTGCATATATTTTTTTATTTATATATGATGACTCTAAAATTTATAATATATATTGCTCATGTATAAATCGTGGGTAAATGAATGTCTTTTTCTATTGCAATTCTTGTTGCAAACTACTCCTCATTCATTGTTCAGCTCTTATCCAAAATTTTGGGCCACAAAATTCAACTATGACCTGATTGTTAGGTTTCTGACTTGTTGAAAATTTTGGTTGGTAAACATTATTTTATGCCCCAACATTATTATTATTATTATTATTATTATTATTTATAAGCAAGGATATGCATCATGTACATATGGAGGGGAGAAGGGCGGGGCTTTTCTCACGTTAAGTCAAATTAATAACTTAATTCTTAAATTAGAGTTAGTTTAGACGGAATTTTAAAACTAAGTTAAAGTGCTATTACAAATCACGCTTTCATTGTTCTTAGCACCCTCCCGTGAAAAATTTGTGAAATAGTAAAAGTATGGTTACAAATCACGCTTTTAATTAAGAAAGCGTGGTTAAACCACGCTTTTAATTTTTTTTTTCCCCCCATAAAACGTGGTTCCAAACCACGCGTTATAAATTTTTTTGAGAAAACATGATTTGGAATCACGCTTTCAATGCAAACTCACTCTTCTCTCTCTCTCTCTCACACACACACACATGTTATCACACACACACACCAAACCAATATAATTTTTAATATATATAAATTTTATTTTATAAAATTAAGACCAATATTAATATATATATATAATAATTTATAATAGCAAATAATAATCAACTATATGAAATTAAGACTAATATTTTCGAATAATTTTTTTTTTCAATTAATTTTTTTTCAATTAATCTTTTATTTCAATTAAATTTTGTTCAAATATTTTTTTTCCCAATTAAATTTTACGTTTACGTTTTTGGTTTAAGTTTACAAAAATTTTATAAAATGGTTTTTGTTTATTTTTAAAAAAACATAAATTACAAACGCGTTTGCTTTGAACAAAATGTTTAAAAAAATTTAAAAACATAAAATAAAAAATATGTTTGTTCAGGCTTAAAATATTTATATTTATATTTATTATTTATGACAATGGGATCACACATATTATAATTGAAAAAAAAAATTTAAAAATTTAATTGAAAAAAAAATTATTTGAAAAAAAATTTAATTGGGAAAAAAAATATTTGAAAAAAATTTAATTGAAATAAAAGATTAATTGGAAAAAAAATTATTTGAAAAAAAAAATTATTTGAAAAAAAATTATTTGAAAATATTAGTCTTAATTTCATATAATTGATTATTATTTGCTATTATAAATTATTATTATATATGACTAAGCTATAGGTTGAAGGTGGATGGGATCTAAATTTTTAAAAATTTAAAATTAATTAAAAATAAATTGTGTGACCATGAGTTCAAAGGCACGAGACAAGGAGCATGCATTTTTTTTTTTTAACACAAGATCTGGTGCCCGGTCATAAATTTAGCGGATTCTATAAAAATAAATTCATATAAAGAGATGAACGAGATTGATTAAACTAGATGTTTTGATAAGTTGGAACTATCTTCTTGCTACACATAACAAATTATGGACTTATAAGACACCATTCATCTTTCTTGCAACAAATTCTGATTATCCTAGCTTTCCACAAAAGAAGCCCAAGTTTGGTGTAACTTATGAAACTGCTTACAACTTTTTTATTTAGAAAATTTGTATCAGACTATTTGATGTATTTTTTGCTTACAAATTATGAGAGTCGAAAAAAATTGATTATTGAAGAAATGGGCACTTTTAGATTCTACAATCCGATTATCAAATTTTAATTTGCCAAAGCCTGCACCGAACATGCCCAAAGTACTAAATGTGAGTGACGGGAAGAGTTCAACTTCATGAACACATTGGAAGGAAGAACAAATCATGGCAGTGACCCAAACCTAAAAATCTTTGAATGACAGAAATTCTAACAATCAAGCAAAATAAAAACTCCTACTAATTAACTGCTGCAACTTACAAGAATATATACTAGATTTGAAAAAGGCTAAACCAAGAAAACCATATGTACCTCCGAAAACTATTTTTTTTACTTTCTTAGCCTAAATACGACCGTGCCCAAATTATCCTATTCTAATTGCAAGTCACTAGACAAAAAATCCAAAAAATTTGTCTACATGAAATCCATCCAAGAGAAGGATTACCAAAGAAATTTATCATGTTGGAGGTGCTCATTTTGACTCCGTCACATCTTTTGCCCTCTAGAAATGAGAATATCTCCATATGGAATGTCTTGCTCAACTCTTATGACATCACGAGAAGCAAGAACTGCACAGAAAGAAAGCATTCGCTTATCAAATTCCATTGAGTCAAAATTGTTGCGAGTTGAGAAAGAGATTTTTCAACAAAAAAAAAATAAAAATAAAATTTGGAGCATGATGGGTTGATACCACAAGTTTGATAGAAGAGATGGGCTGCTTTCTTTTTGTTCAATCCAAAGGCTAGCTCATTAAGGGATTCTATTTGAGAGGTTCCTGGTGTATCAAAATGTGTCTTGAGCTGCCTGTAGGCATCAAGTCCAATATGAAGCATAAATTAAAAGATCGAAAATTAATATAGGACATAGAGTGGTTCTGTGACAACCCAGAACTTTTCCCTCCGCTCGAGCGGAAGAGTTAACGCTCGAGCGGACTTTTGGGGTTCCCAGCAAATTCGCTGACGGCCTGAGATTCTGTAAGTTGTAAATCTCCGCTCGAGCGGAGAAGTTGATGCTCGAGCGGACTGCTTTATTGGTCTGTGAGCGCTCGAGCGGGTGAGGTGGCGCTCGAGCGTGGAAAGTAAGATTGTCCTTGACATTTTATTAGTGTACTCAGAACCTTCTTATGTTATTTTGGAATATGGGTTGAGGTGGTACAATGAAGGTAGAGTAGGAAGGAACCAAAAGCTTTAATTTGAATGATTCATCTAGGATCAGTCGTCACTCTTTTGCCCTTTTCTTTTTCCACACTTTGAATTTGGATGTGAGGTTAGAACCATTGGAAATCTTATTTCCGGGGCTTCAATTTGGACACAAGAACGACCTAAAACGGAGTCCGGATGGGAGAGTTATACCTGTTCAAAGTTTCGAAATCTGTGCTGAAAATAGGTCCGCTCGAGCGGGAATTTCTCCGCTCAAGCGGGAATTACGGGACAGCAGCTTAAAAAGAGATTTTTTGATCATTTCTCACACTTTCCTTTTCCCCTCTTCTCTCCTCTCTCCCTAGGTCCGAAAACCCTAGAGTTTTGACCCCAAATCCTCACCATTTCTCTAAGTTTTGATCAAGATTTTCCACCAAGGAATGAAGAAGGCATGAAGATCAACATTTGCAACCGATTGGAATTCCGAAATTATGGAGGAATCTCACCATGGCTTGCTTAATTCTTGAGGTAAGGAATCTTGAGAGTTAAATTGATGGGTTGAATTGATGGACCATGTATCCTAGGTGTTTAATCAATGGAAAAATTGGAATGAAAAGTGATGGGTTAATAAGTTTGAATTTTTGTTTGAATTTCAATGTTTTCTTGAAACCCTAGGTTGGGTAATGATGTTAATTGATGATTTGGCCCAAATTGGAACTAGAATCATGAAATTAGTAGGTTGAATTACATATGTGCAAGTTTAATTGGAATTTGGTGATACTTGAAAATTATGTTTAAAATTTGCGAATGAACTATGGTATAAACATTGTAATTCATGTTGTAATGTGAAGGGAAAATTGGGGAAATAATTTATTAATGATATAGATGATATGAACTTGGTTTTAGAATGTTGGAATATGATTCAAGGATTTATGTTGCATTATGTTGAATTGCAAATGGTGTTAATAAACTAAGTGGTGTTGACCTTGTTGGATTATATTTTGTTAACTAATATTGACTTGAATATACCATGATAAATTATGTTTGAATTACGTGAATTGTATAGGGTCAGCTACAGGGGCGGACCAAGCACCTGAACACTGTGAGTAGTAGTATTTCGATGTATCTTTAACCGTTAATGATTATTGTTATTGACGTTATGATCTTCGTCGTAAGAATTATGTTCACATGTATGTTATGTATGCTACGTAAGAAATATTTGTGAAATTAAGGAAACACCAAGGGTGTATGTCATATGAGGACCATTGTGGAATTATGTTAAATAATGGATTAACCTCTGAATGACTCAATCTGGAGAAAAAATTGAATGTCAATAACACAATTATGTGACTCACGTTATGATGTGAATGGCTCCACTCTTATTAATATAATGGAGCATATACCTTCTGTTTATTGTTAATAATGTTATTATATTATTGTGGGATAATTATGTCACCTTATGAGAAACCATGGGAAGATCTAAGAGCATTATTGTGCACCTCGTTCTGTTTATTGTTGATAATGGATATTAACACACTGTTATCTGTAAGTCAGTTGTATGGATTTATGAAGGACAAGTGGAATGTAAGTGCATTACGAGACTACGGTATCTTCGTATCTCTGGACTCGTTAACATGTAATAACATTATGTTATCTATGAACTAGTGGCATTAATTCATGACAAACAAATGGGATGTGACTGCATTATGAAGTTCAATATGTGAATAGTTGCTATTAGCACTCTGTTGAACGCAGCATAACTATGTTAACTCATGTGAATAATTAGAAGGAACTATGTGCTTCTGTATGAACTATTATATATTTCTTATATGGAGCAAAGTGCTGTACGGACCTAAGTGCTACACTTTGGTGGGAGCCACCTCTAGAATCCGTACGAGCCACCTCTTGAGTCCATATATATATATGTATACTGAGCTTAAAGTCGATGTGAAAGTTATGAGGCCGAGAGCCATTTGTGAAATATGAATCTATGAGGCCGAGAGCCATTTGTGAAATATGAATCTATGAGGCCGAGAGCCATTTGTGTAATATGAATCTATGAGGCCAAGAGCCATTTGTGAAATATGAATCTATGAGGCCGAGAGCCATTTGTGAAATATGAATTTATGAGGCCAAGAGCCATTTGTGAAATACGAATCTATGAGGCCGAGAGCCATTTGTGAACTTATGAGGCCAAGGGCCGACTTGTGAGTTTGTGAACTTATGAGGCCGAGGGCCAACTTGTGAATTTGTGAACTTATGAGGCCGAGGGCCAACGTGTGAAACTATGAATTCAAAGGGCCAAGGGCCAAGTTGTGAAGTTATGAATCTCAATTATGAATCTATAAAGCCAAAGGCTAATTGTGAATATGTGAACCCACCAGGCCAAGGGCCAGTCTGTGAATTTGTGAACCAACAAGACCGTTCTGACATTAGTACGGAATCAGATTAACTACCTTTCTTTTATATTATATAAACTCTGATTTGCATTATAATTCAAGTTGAACATTGAGTTATTCACGTACTATTATTTACTGAGGTTATCTCACTATGTATTTTGTCTGATTCCGTAGGTCCTGCGTTTGAAGGTCAGCCTCAACTTTTAATGCTCGTCTTCCTTTGTTAGCCTCTGTGTGTCCAAGCATTTGGGTGAAGCCTACCCGTTTGGTGAAGTTTTGCCTTAGATTCTGATTGTCTATAATATGTTGTAACTTCTAATGTTTTTTTATTATACGCCCAAACACGGGCGGGGTTGTATATGTGTATGTAACTATTATTATCTGTCTATTTGTGATCCTGGCATGATAGTGGTCGCTCAATGGATGTAGCTCTTTCCTTGCATGTTATTATATAAAATTTATGCTTCCACTCAGGCCCCATATGTTATATATAACAGGTTAAGTGTCCGTTTCTGACGTGGTCATGCCCAAACTTCTAGGGGCGGGTTTGGGGCGTGACAGGTTCAGTAGAATCTTAAAAAGAATGCTACATTCGAATAGAATCAGTTATCAGGTCAATGGGCGGATTAAAGATTGGTTGTTGAGTTTGTGTGGGTCCAGTTTCCACCAAGAGATCTGCAAAAGTAAAACATGAGAATTGAACAATCCTACAAGAACTAAAATGAGGTCATTTACTATTGCTTGCAATTAAGTGGAATGGAAAGGTCAGATGAGCTAATTACCGTTATCAGGTGTCAGGCCATTTTCAGATAGTCTAGCTAACTTGAAATTTAGGTCCGGTTGCTGCCATGAATTCTCCTCAGCTACTGGTTCAAGGCCACTTCCATCATGTCTAGATGAAGAATAAGGCCTTTTCTTGTTGGACCTGAACAGTTTGAACTTCTCATTCAAAACCGACCACTAAATAGTTTTGATGAGGCACTAGAATATAGTGATTATGACTCGTCAAAATAAAATTTCCCCTAAAATTTCAGAGAAAGCATAACAAACCATTTTTTTTTTGTCTCACCTTATAATTATATGGATTCACAGTGTAAGAAATGACACTCTACGAACCTGCCTGAATTAACATCTGAATTATTTGACAGGAAACCATTCCCAGATCCTGAACTGGGAATAGATTTTACTTTGTCTCCTGTAGTAGATTCAGCCATGAATATCTTGATCTTAAAGAATTGTGAGAAAAGAGAGAGATGATAAGAATATAATGTACCAGAATTTCCAGGCGTGACCATCACATTGGCCTCATTCACCCTCACATCATTGTTCCCAAGGTTGTTGCTTAGCCCCGGTATGAAGACTTCAGTTGGTATCTCGTTAGTTTTGAGATTTGTCCGAAGCTTCTCTCTGGAAACTCCCAATGATTGGGAGCCAAGTCCACTGTGAAAATCTTCAAAAGGCTTCACATTCAAGTATTTTATCAGAGAGAGTACAGAATGTTTTTGGAGATGCTGAAGTAAAGATTAATAGATTGGCTTACAAATCCCAATGGATCAGTATAATGTGCTCTATCTGGTGGTGATGATGAAGAAGGTTCTGGAGGCTGGGGTGGGGATTTCCTCCCTGCATCCAATTGTAGATTAGTTTTACCTTTATATTCTTTTAATAAAGATAATTCTAAGAGCTACTATCATAGAACTCTGACCAGAAGGCAAACCACGGGTAGGTATGGTACTTCTCATCCATAGTTCCAAAAGAGGTGCTGGATAATGTATTTCTCTATTTCCAGTTGTGGAAAGCCCACAGATTAGTGCTACGGGAGGCAATTCCATGAGGTTTCCTATCTCCATGGTAGACATGGCATCATAGATCTGAAATGGATAAAGCATGAAAGCATTTTATTGGAAGGTAATTTGCCACAATTGAATTTAAATAACCCACCAAGTCTATGCATATAGAATGGAATAAACAGACAGGTGCGTATCAGAGCATGCCTTTCTCTTTCTTCATCTTCTTGACACAATATCAGAAGTACTCTGAAGCCAGGATAGGTATATGTGACCGGGGATGATAGTTTGTTCATAATCCATGACAGAGGCTGCTGGCTTTCTTGCTTTCCTTCGAGTTGATCCTTGCCTCTGGTGATCCTGCTGGGGCTATGACATCACATGCACATTCCAGGTTTGTTAATTTATTTTGAATCACAAATTTGTTTTAATTTTCACACATAGTTACAGTATTTACAGATGTTTAATTTAGGCTACCTGAATACCTTCCTTTTGTTTATTAGGTTGCTGATTGACTTGGTCTTCCGGATGCCGGTCCAGGATTTCATCAGCTGCAAGAGGGCCTGATTTAGCATCTCTAGGCAGATAATAGTTCTCTCTCTCAAGTTTTTATGTCTTTGATCATGATATATTTGAATAGGTTTTTCAATATCCAATGTTTAAGATTTTTGCTTGCATCGAAGTCAGTTTCTGTGATTTGCGGAAGAGTAATATATACTTAGTCACTGATAAATGAACCTAAGAAGCAAGAACTTAGAAGCTCTATTAACCTATAAGCTTCATTAATGAACTTAGAAGGAAGGACATACATGTAAGCTTTATTAAACAGTAAGTAAATAATACTTGGCCTTATTAACCTATTTAACTTGAGGGCTTCATAGTAATCAGCATGTGAATGTCACATAGCATCGGATTGGGAAAAAATCTTTGAATTAACCGTGGTACACTTGCTGGAAACTCCTTACTGAGAGCCTATACACCCTTGGGGATTAGTTGGGCTTTGATCCAGACAACCCGGTGCCAATCAAAAAAAAAAATGTCACATAGCATCTAGTAAAATTTTTGTATATATGATGGCTACAATATTTGGCAGATTAACAGGCAGAAGCATCTAGACACACCACTCTCAATAGAAGAATTAGGATCTCCTTCAAACTCCAAAGCTCAAGTGGAAGCACCAAAGAATTATATTGTTACAATTATTTATCAAGTTGATATCAGTTGCAGAAGTTGCATTGCTGGAATTAGCCAAGCATATTACCCTAATCACCTCAAATGCCATCTGTTCAGCCTTTGGGCATGCTTTCCCAGTTCCCAAAAAAAAAGGCGCTATGTGTTCATACATGTGATTGTAAAGGTTTTGCTTGGCAAATGATAAAAGATGCATATTTAGGTAATGGATGGGTAAAAGCAACAAATATCAAAAACTCATCCTACAACATATATGCATTTTTTTCATTTTAATAACATGTTTAATGCATCATAAATGTATCACTAGGTCATGCATTCAATAGATTGGACATATCATCCTTTTTGCTCAAATAAGGTTAGCCTTATTAAGGGAGGTTATTATGAGAAACTCCATAACAAAGCATTGCAAGTTAAATTCAACATCTTAAAAGTGAAATTGCTCATATTTATAATTTGAAAACCTACAATGCATGTTTTCATATTCCCTACAAAGTACTGTTCAGAAAATGTACAATAGATATCATCATTTCATGTTTAATTTTTATTATAAAAGACCTAGCATTTCAACATGTCAATTCAAATTCAAATTCAAAGAGAACACACGATAAGATCTTTTATAGTGATCACTAACCAGTATAGTTTCTTACATTTGAACTTGAGATAAAATTTTACTGTTCAACATGGTAAGTATCCTTAACTAAAATATGAATTTCTAACTTTCAGGTTTACGAGAATTAGAACCATTAATATGTTGCTTACGTTTTTGAGGCCCTGTTGGACGTGGTGGAGAGGGTATTAGAGTACTTGGAATTTGAGTGTCCTCTTGAGAATTAAAATTCAACTGTGTCTCATTGTCCCCTTCAATATCAAACCTGCCAAATCATTCAAAAAATAACCCCCCAAAAAATGTAAGTCGAACCCACGAATTACCCAAAATGCAGTGTTTCCCTGCTTGGGACATATGATTAGGACTATAGGAGTTATTACATAACCATTTAGGAGAGTAGAGTAAGAAGCCCCTTGAACGAAAATTTACATTACATCATTATTCAGAAATTACCTTTCAAAGTGATGGTATGGCCGCGTATCTGTCTGATACGAATCAAATAAGGTGATGTTAGCGGCATCAGCTGTGAGAGAGAAAGAAGGATTAGCTGACGATATTACTAACAAATCTAGCATGATGATAAACACAGAAAATCAACATGTTTAATGTTGTGTTTGGTTAGGGGAATTGATTAGGAAATTTGGAAAGGAAAATGAAAAAATGCGTATCAAATTAGTTGAAATATAAACATATTTTATTCATATTTTACCTCTCCTTTTATTTTCCCTTTCCAAATTCCTTTCTCAAGTCTCCAACTAAACACAGGGTAAATGATCACAAAAAATGGAAGAAAGTAGAAAACCTTGATGGTATTGTTCTGATTGATCTTTTTCACTGGGATTGTTGTTGTTAATGTAAGGCTCATCCACATTATCTAGTCGCTGCACAAATGGGAAGGTCAAGCAGAGATTTTAGTTTAGCCCCACAGGGTTTTGGGTGAATTGGGTTGGGGGTTTTGGCACATATATAACTTCTGAAAATAAAAAATAGAAAAGACGTAGAGAAAAAAAAAAGGGAATGTTACCATGGCGATATAGCCAGTTTGTTGAAACCCCATCATTGTTCTTGTGTTAGTGAGGGACTCTTCGATCTCTCCAAGCTCTGCTTCTTGATTAT
This sequence comes from Camellia oleifera, assembly GCA_022316695.1. Lineage (NCBI taxonomy): Eukaryota > Viridiplantae > Streptophyta > Magnoliopsida > Ericales > Theaceae > Camellia > Camellia oleifera. Next base: position 50,094,848 of record CM039305.1, read on the forward strand.
TATAAGGTAATGTCACAGCTTCGTACCTTCAACAAAAAAAAAAAAAAAATGAAAATGGAGAGAGAGAGAGAGAGAGAGAATTCAAAAGTTGTGCGAATTGATGTTCCTACCCTTCCTATTTCTCACGCCTCTCTCCCGCGAAAATGCACTTCAACGTTATGATATCGGCTAAAGTGCGCCGTTAGTGAAACTTGAAACTTAAAATCATGATGAAATGCGCCATTATGAGCAAAACGAATCAAATTTCTATCATGCACCGATTTTCACTCTATACCTAGATGATGCTAAATTGCACTGATTGTTAAGGAAGAAGCTAAAGTGCGCCGTTAGTGAAACTTGAAACTTAAAATCATGATGAAATGCGCCATTATGAGCAAAACGAATCAAATTTCTATCATGCACCGATTCTCACTCTATACTTAGATGATGCTAAATTGCGCTGATTGTTAAGGAAGAAGAAGAAGAAGAAGAAGAAAAGAGAAGGTGGGACTGACTTGGCCTGAGATTTGCCCTTGGGGAGGAGGGTCGGATCTGGAACAGATTTCACCTTCCATGCTTCGTTTAGCTCCACCTGAGAGAATCGCAAATTACTATGGAATTCTTTTTCTCGTTATTCAAAATTTAAATTAAGCAAAAAAACAGAGTGTATTCGATCATCGATAAAGGACATAAAGAATTCACAAACGTACGTACCAGAAAACGATTCACATCATCTATAAAAGCACATCAGAAAAACTTATTCAGACTCTGTAATTCAGATATACGCCAAAGAGAAAACTAAACAAATAAGATTCTAAAGCTTACCGTAAAGGAGCTTCACTTTTCGTTCGTAGACAATCACTACTCCACCTGAGAACGAACGAACGAACGAGCCGAACAAAGCCAA